>OX457015.1:1810000-2134517 GCA_949752705.1 Callimorpha dominula
GGGATTTAATATTAATTTTAACTTCACTTATGAGAATAAATGTTTTAACAGACTGACAAACAGATAGACAGACGGATTACGAAGTAATTAATCCTTTTAGAAGAATCCCATTTAACTTCTTTTTGTTTTCGAAATACAGAAGTATAGAAATGACCAGATATTTACTAAAAACCCACTTCAATGGTAATAGGTTAATAAATTGTATGCTCTATTGAAGGTCTCCTGAATAAATTAAAAAGAAACTGTTTTATCAACATTATCAGAATAGTTTGGAAGTGTTTAGCCTTCGATGGTCCGTTACCTTGTTGGTTTATTTTTTATCTAGTTCAGTGTTGAATATGTAGTGTTTAAATTTATATACTGGCAAGTTACAAAATGTCTTAAAAACTGTATTTTATTACAAGTATCTAACTGTATTCAGAATATGCGACGACAAAATTAAAATGCTTTTTAAACCAAACCCGTAAAAATACTCTTTCAAAATCCCCACCCAATACCACATTCTAATGCCATTGGTATTTCTTTTTAGTAATATTTATTTTGTATTCAAAACAAAGAATTACTTTTTAAAACTAATACATACAAGTTTACAGGAATTACCTAGCCACAGTCAGGACATATTTTCTTGAATTAATTATAGATAGGAACTCTCGATTATGTCACCTTTCAAACAAAAAACCAAACCAAAATCTTTCCATCCGTTAAGACCCATGATGCCACAGATAGACACACGGATACACACGATAAACTTATAACTACCGTCCTATTTGCGTCGGGGGTAAAATTATTTAAGCGTTTGATGCCCTCTGGTACAGAAATTTGTGGTCGTATTTCAATCGAATCACGAATTTTCCTAAAATGTTTGCACTAAACATCATTTACAGGATCTACGATACGATCCTAAAAAATTACCAAAACTTTCTGTAACATTCTGTACATAACATTGCGACGCAACTTTTGTAAGCAAAGCATCCCACTATCCCACTAATATTATAAATGTGAAACTTTAGATGGATGGATGTTTGTTACTTTTTCACGCAAAAACCACAGAACCGATTGCGATGAAACTTGGTATGTAGATAGCTGGAGACCTGGATTAACGCATAGGTTACTTTTAATCCGGATATTCACACTAGATCGGGTCTTGCGCGGGTGAAACCGCGAGGCGCTGCTAGTTGTTCATAAACACGAGTGTAATTGACATTGACAGTTTATAAATTATTATAAAAGTAAATCGTAGTGAACTGCATGTAATGTATTCAGCCTTAATGTTAAAAAATACATGGTAATTAAACTCGATGTAAAATGGTTTGTAGTCGATTGGAAATCGATTATACTTTTAATAATCACTACATATTATAAAACAGTCTCCCGCCGCATCTATCTGTCTCTCTGTTCGCGATAAACTGAAAAACTACTGAACGGATTTTCATGCGGTTTTCACTAATAGACAGAGTGATTCATGAGAAAGGTTTAGGTGTATAATTTGTACCCGTGCCACAGATAATATAATACTATACTAGTACAGATACCTCATCCCATACAACAAAACGCGACCTTCCTAACTCGGGCGATTTTGCGGGCTCCGCGCCAATTAAGGCGCTAGATGCCGCTAGCAGCGCGATAGCTATGAATAGCTAGAGCCACCTAGCGACGAAATGGATTTATTTACCTACTAATAAACGCGCAACCAATAGATGGCGATAATTATACTTTATCGAATTTAGGATGATAATTTTGACAGCTCACGGTAGGGATGCGGTAGTGTATAATTGTTATTAAACCTATTCAATTATCGATTGTTATTATCATATATCTTGGAATCGATAGTTGCATGGTTATGCTGTATGGTCGATTATACATTTTTAATACAAAATGAAGTTTTTCCTATTCAATTTAATAAAAAATTAAAATATTACTATAAATGATCACAGAAATAAAATGAAACGAGAAATAAGAAGTTTCTCCAGTCATCCGCAGTAACGTTTCCACAGGCATTTTGCAAATAAAGTCAGTACTTTCTTACTCGTAAATGGTGGAGATATGTTATGTTTGGCTGCATGGCCTAAAAAATAATAATAAAACTTAAGAACCTATTTAATAAACTTAGGTACTTAGTGTAATTACAAAAAAGAGCACAAATCCGTTTGATGGCTTTGTACATTGACCTACGTATGTTGTACTTATATTGTTTTACGAAATTGAATATTTACTAAAAATATTATGATTTTCGATTATTCGGTTGTTCGTTGGGCGTGGCACTTCACTAAGTGGGCGGTACAAATCAATGAATTAAACAAAGTATGGTAATATAGTATGTAATCAGCAGGTAGAAGTGTTCGTTATATTAGATTACCGATAAAATAACTTATTACTTGTAAATAATCAAACGGCCTATTATTTATTACAGCTGGTAAGCATTATTTATACTAAGCGAATATATTTATTATTATTAACATCTCGCGGACCGGCCATTCAAGGTTAATTTCACTTCGATCATTGTTGTGTAAAATTTGTATTGTATCCCATGCCAAATTATGCTCTAGTACAACCTCATAACAACTATATTCCCATCAACGTACAAAAATATTAGTAAAAATAACAGTCAAACCACAGATAAGATAATAGTTTGATCAAACTAATATATTTGTTCGTCTTAAACCAAAGAATTTATTTTTTTTGCCATAACCATTTCTGAAAAACAATAGTCCTGCTGACTTGAGACTTAAGCCAGCGTAGCGTAGTAGTATATCTCCGGATCTCTTACACTTATCAAAACAGGCTTTGTGGCATATTTTTTTGCTAATTATTTGCTATTGTTTGCCAAAGAATTATTTTTTATACGCACCCACGCTTGTTTGAGGGAAAAGTAGGTATAGCTGTTATCACTGGGTGCGTTTTTGAAGAATTCACGCAACCAAAAACAGCACATTATAGTCTATAATTGCTCATTGCCATATTAAATAAATATTAGTATTTATTTCAATGAAATACACAAATCGCACGCTCACTGCTTAAAAAACCATCCCACCGTTCGTTCGTCACCGCGGCGCATTCACGACTGTTTGTGTACCGAGTGTAAACCGAACTCGAGGCGTGTAGGTATGTCTCACAATCCGACCGTTTGTATGAAGGTACAATACTGTATAGATAACTGTACCGTGCTGCAACGCGAAGATCGCGAGCACGATCGAGCAAGGCTGCCAGTATTAGCTTATTTTATACCGCCGAGTCTCAAAAGTTATACAAAATCAGTGTTGTACAATGTAAGATGGTACGTCACTCACTCACGTCACGTGCTCGGTATGTCACTCTTGGCAGGCTAGGCCCACTCCGGTCAGTAGGTATGAAGCTGCAGGTACCTAGCAGCGGCGACGAGTCTGTCTGTTTGTTCGGCTAATCTCCACAACGGGTGGACTGATTTGAATGGGACTTTCACTGGCAAATAGCTGGTGTTATAAGGAGTAGGGTTCCGCGATTTAATTTGCATATACCTACCTAGCTAAACACCTAAAGGAGATAGTTTCATTCCAAAGTACACACAAACGCAATGGCATGGCAAATGCCTATCTTCTTAGAGATTAAAGTATCTATGCAGAGGTTGTGAAATAAAATAGTTTTCTTTAATATAAGTTACATTTACGTAGGTACTACTAAGTAAATACCTAGCCTAGGTTTATTTAAAACTTCATTTGTTTACAGAAGTAAAGTAATAGGCACATAACTGGTTATCAAATATTTAGATTAATTTTTCTTACAGAAGACCACCTTAACGGCATCAGAACAGATAAGAGTTATGCGATAGAAAGAGAGGCAAGTTTTAGGTTAATATAGCCCATTTGGAATTAGCGGTGTGCGATCTGAATTGCACCTTATTGTGTCGGAGCAAGAGTCGCTATTTATTAACTGGTATTGCGAAGAGGTCCTTCTGTACTAGTACTATTATGTATTCTGTGCTCTTGGAGGATTTCAATAAAAAGCGTTTTAACTTTAAGAGACCTATTACATTTCATCCTGATTTTTTCATTAAAGGGTCTCAACTTTGACGTTCTTATTCTGAGCAACTAAAAATCTTCAAACACTTAAACTTATTGAAAAATGAAGAACAGTTATTAGCATAGATCATAGCGGCCTTACTTTTCTTAATTTTGCCTTATGAGCTATATCACATAATTGCATTTTACAAAATTAGGCATTTACGCACGGCGACGCGACGACTCGTTCGGACTCGCGAGTGCCCGACACTGTGTTACCGCAGTGATTAAGCAATCATGATCCTTTTTCTACTATTAAATTATTTGTTTTACTTCCTTTCATAAAATATTGTTAATAATGCGTAATGTTCTTGCCACTGCTATGCGCCTGCGACTTTGCTGGTGTAAATTATGATAGTATGTAGTTTCTATAAAACTTAATGTTTTTAAAAACATTAAGTAGGTAGGTATTTTAAATAAAAAAAATTCATAATAAAAATGTGATTTAAATTAATAAAAACTATATAAATATTTCAAATTACCCAATTATTATATTTTTGAATTGTCAAGATTATAAGTCAGTCGTGAAGCTAGTTGCATGTATGGAACAGGCAGTAGATCCTACGGAAAAGAACAGGAAAGAAACTCCAAAGACACTCTCTTTCAACATGCTTTTTTACAATTTTCTGGTTCATCATCGTCAATCTTTTCGCCAATCCTCACTGTGCGAATGTTGAGTGTTGTCGAAGGGGTTGTTATCCGGACGTTTACCGGGGATTCTTAGCACCCCTAGCCCTCAGATACAGTGACCGCTACCGTATCCAAGAATAGCAGGGCTGCCTGAGACTCGGGGTATGGTCATTCTGTTTGCTTTCATTGGGGGCAAAGTCGCAGGCACATAGGTAGTGGCAGGAACATTACGCATAATTAACAATATTTCAAGAAAGGAAGTAAAATAAATAACTTAATAGTGGAAAAAGGATCATGATTGCTTAGTCACTATGGTAACACAGTGTCGTCACGGCAATACTATCTATACAGTATTGTATCTTCATACAAACGGTCGGATCGCGAGACATACCTACACGCCTCGAATTCGGTAATAGTCAGTAGGTACCTACGAACTACAAACTAGCTACAAACTCAATAACAAAAGCGTATCAACCTCAACGTAGTACGAGTAATTGCCGCCAGAGGAACGTCGACAATTTATTGAATTTTGTCAAAATAAGAAAACTGGCTTTCAGAATCTTTTATTTAATTTCCCCGTGTTTAGGGTATTTTATGAAATTAGAAAATACTTTTATCAGGACCTAATATTGATTTTCCATACATTTCAATAACAAATCTATACCCGTAACGCCATTTATTGATATTTGTTTGAACCATTTTTGCTTTCTTTGAGATGGGACCCCATGCCCGTGCGAAGCCGGGACGGGTTGCTAGTTTATTTACAAAACTGTTACTGTTCGACAATCATACAATCGTACAATCACGGGTGAAACCGCATGAAAATCCGTTCAGTAGTTTTTCAGTTTATCGCGAACAGCAAGACATAGACGCGGCGCGGCGGCGGATGACTTTGTTTTATAATATTATGTAGTGACTAGGAGTTCCAGCGCGGCTTCGTTCGCATCGTACGTAAAGTATAAAAAGTCAGAGTTCATCGTTTCATATATTACTATGAACACAATTGATTATGATAATTGTTCTACAAGTAAAATGACCGACCTTTGTCATTAAGATATTACAATGGATATAAACAAACTCTTTCATTATACATATTAATTACACTCGCTCATATTCATCATATATATATATTTAAATAAAAAAAAATGTGTGTGTGTACCAGAGTACACAGGTAAGAAGTGAAACTTCTTTACGACATATCATTTTTCTACTATTTGCAACTTCACGAAAATGGGGTAGATAAGGCTTAAGCCTTAAGAATTTATAAAACGAAATATATAATCACTCTCACTTTTCTTGTAAATTCACTTAAATTTGAATAAGTCTTTTTATTTTATCACTTTCAAATTAATATATTGTTATTCTTATTTCAAACCAAACTTCAAAACTAATATATTGTTGTTATTATTATAATATATTACATTATATTCTTTACGTCACTATACTAAACTTTGATAAAAAAAGCAACATGGCGCGTAACCGAAAAACGTGACGATTGCTACAAAAATTTCTCCCATACGTCGATAAAGAAGTTTCACTTCAATAATAGAAAATCGGAGAAAATCTATGCCGATGGCGTCGGGTCGTTCGGCTCGTTGGCTGAAGTGGATGATGGCTGGCGCGTGCGTCATGCTCGTGAACGAGTGCCGTTGGTTGGGGCTGGTCATCTCCGAACTGCTATTACTTACATATAGTAGTAGTTTGCGCGACTGTTTACAGTTTAGAATAATACGTTACATTGTCCTCACATTTAATTTGCACATATAAGCAATGTAACCAGAGACTTGTAAAAAACATGTCGAAAAAGAGTGTCCTTGGAGTTTCTTGGCTTGTTAGTATAGTATTATGTTATCTGTGGCTTGTTTAAATTAATTATAACATTTGTTTTTTACCGGATTTTTTATTTCGATGGTAACATGTAACGTTACAATCATTTTCTAGAGTCAAACTAATCGAAATAAAAAATCCGGTGTCCTGGCAAATTGTTGTCTGTAGCAGTGTAGCTTTTCTTTCTATATTTTTGTTTATTTTCCTAGAAATTATCTACACATTCTAGTCTAATATATAAAGTAATGTTTATTAGATACCGTCAAGAACTAATTGAATATTGTTGTCGTCACATCAAAAACTCTTATTTATTTTATTAAAAATAGGGGCAAACTATATTATAAAACAGTTCAGTATTTAATAAAAATGACTTTATAGACATTATTATGACTAGTATACCGGTAACGCAATGAATAAAAAAAACAGGCCAAGTGCGAAACGGGACGCGCTCGAAGGGTTCCGTACCGTTATCTATAAAAACGGCAAATAAATGACGTTTGTTGTATGGGATCCCCTTAAATATTTATTTTATTCTGTCTTTTAGTATTTGTTGTTATAGCGGCTACAGAAATACAACATCTGTGAAAATTTCAACTGTCTAACTATCACGGTTCATGAGATTTCGCCTGGTGACCGACAGACAGACAGACGGACTGATAGCGGAGTCTTAGTAATAGGGTCCCGTTTCACCCTTTGGGTACGGAACCCTTAAAAACCGCATAATATGTATTATTGTATGCAGTCGGGTAGATGTCTTCTAGGTGCAGTTTAGTTCGATAAATGTTATATCTAAATATTAATGTGTGGCCTTGTATATATTGTATATCATCATTTGAATGATTATATATTCAAAACAACCGTGGGTAGCTTTTTGAAAAAAAAAATCGACATTTTGTACATTTATAATTTGTATAAAATATTGTGTAAGGTTTCTTATTAAGATATACACTTTTAAAGATTAGTAAATAAGACGTCAATGCATTGTTGTTGAAGACAGCGGTCTGTTAATTACTTTTATTAGTATTCCGTGCCCGAAGGGTGACAATGAAACGCTATTACTAAGTCTTTACGGTCTGTCTGTCGGTCAGCAGTCAGCGGGCTGTATCTTATGTCCCGTAATACATACAAAACAGTTGTTGTTTCACAAAGTGTGTAATTCTACTGCGGCTATAACAAAAAGTAATCGGCCAATTGTCAGCCAATGCATCGATCCCTGGTTCAATGGGGTGGCAAATTTGCGACCCCCCACAACAAGCTTTGCAAGCATTTCCCATTTATGACAGACTAAAATTAATGTATCATTGTTTCTTGTTATAATTAAACTATTATTTTTGATTTGAATACAAATCACGTACTTTTGACTACTTGAGACCACCTCGGGAGTTAGTTAATCGAGTACCAGACAATAGTAATTGGTAAGGCCTTATGGCCTAAGACCTTAGGAGCCATCCATAAATTACGTCACACGATTTTTAGACCCCTGTCCTTGTCACAGGGAATGGTGTGACGTAACATTTTTTTCAATTTTACACCTGTACCTGTATATTTATATTGTCACACAATGTCACACTTCATTGACCCCCCCCCCCCCCATTAACGTGTAACGTAATGTACGGATGGCCCCTTATGGTAAACTACATAATTTACCATTCATCGGGAACAGTATTTTTTGTGGATGGCAGTTACCCTATGTCCTTAACTGTACCCCTGACAACGCGTTACATATCACGGATGTTATGGAACTCCGTAACTATAACCGAAACTATCGGATATCCGAAATAAAAATCTATCCGAAACCGTAACCGATATAAAAGTTTCGAATAATTTCGGATTGAGAATTTTATAATAATTCTACATATTCCGACTGGCTTGTTGGTCTAGTGGTTAGTGACCCTGAATTCTAAGCCAGAGGTCGTGGGTTCGATTCCCACCCAGGACAAATAATTGTGTGATGAGCACGATAATTTATTCTGTGTCTGGGTGTAAACTATCTATAATATGTAATATTTTAATTTACTGCATGTATGTTTTAACGAATTAATAAATATATTAAAAATTTGTTTATAATAGTATATATATAGTAAATATAAAATATTTTTATATAATTATAGTATAGTAGTGTAATATAAGTTAATAAAAAAATATTAATGTACGTCAATTTCAACGTATAAATCTGGCTATAAAGACTTCCTACAGGCTAGTAATAATAACTCAGTGCCTGGCTAAGCCTAGTATAGGACGGTTTTTAGACTAGCTGCACTGAGTTGTTATAACTAGCGTACGTAACTTATTTTTTTTTTTTTTTTAAAGACAACTCCCCGCATTAGGAATTACTCCTGTGTCGCGGGGGACTATACATACATACAAACAACGGACACAAAGAACACCCAGACTTGGGTGGGAATCGGACCCACGACCTCTGGCTCAGCAGTCAGGGTCACTAACCACTAGACCAACAGGCCAGTCTAATATTACAATTTTGTAGTAATATTGCATATTTTAATATCAAGAACTTGTATTACTGTTGGCAAATAAAGATATATTCTAATTATTTATCATCACTATTTCCTCATAGATTAAATACACAAAGCGGCAACAAAAACTTGCTGACTCCGTCGTAATCACTTCCCATTTATTTGTAGTGTCATCTCTTATTAAGTACTAGGTAAGTCATATTGAAGAAATATTTTTACCATCGATATTTTTTTTAAATGTTTTGTTTTTAAAAATGTACACGTGTATCCGTGAACTACGACAAACAATTGTATTGTCATACTTTTTTGTTACCTTGTTGTTTATTTGTCATAGTTTTTTGTAATAATAATGATTATTTGAAAAAAACCGGACAAGTAGGAGTCTGACTCTGGTCCGTAAGCAAAAAAAAGGTCTAGGTCTATAATTTGTTAAGATTTTGTGTAAAATTATTAAAATATTTTGGTGATTTTATTTGTAGCTCTGAAAACGTGTGTGCAATCTTTACTTATATTATAAAGAGTTTAGATGTTAATTTGCGGTACTACTGATCCGATTTTGAAAATTCTTTTAGTGTTGGATAGCTCATTCATCCAGCTAGGCTTTAGACTATATAACTACGACGAGCTACGACTAATAGGAATACGGCAGAGCATCAATGAAAAATGTTGCATAAACGGGGAAAATTTACAAACGCAGACGTAGTTGCGCGGGTCACCCTCAAATCATAAATTATCGTTAAGTACATCAATATATCGACATAATTATCTCCATAATAATATGTCGAACATCAATAATCCCAAGAAGATGTGGAACTTATTTTATAATAACATTTAGGACTTGAAGTGTAAAACAGGAAATCCATATTCATGATGGGAAGTAAAAACTCGCCTCTATGTTCTATGTACTTAATGTCTTATGCCGCGTTCTTATAATGAAGAAACGACCCGATACCGTCGCGTCCGTAAGCAAAATGTTCAACGAAAATTTTTAGAAACGCAGCATTAATGTCATCGGAAATATCCTTATATTTTTCTTTCCTTGTTATATTTTTTTTTTCATCGCGGGAGTTCTTTGTTCAGCAGTGGAATTCTTATGGCTGAAATGATAATGATGAGGGCAGTTCAGAGTTCATATTTTGAGACGACTCCGGCTGACAACTTTTTTGCACAATGCGTTTTTTTTTTTACTTTGATTGAAAGAGAGAGGGGGAGGGATTCTGAGTGATTTTAGGCACCAAAACGCAACATCAGACGAGCATGTACTGTCTAGTTGTTTTAAAATACATTTTTATTTCCCAATATTAAATACTTTGACAACAATCTTTATGTGTACTTCCGTCATATTTTTGTAAACAGTTTCGCTTTTTTACGACCGTCAAAATGAATGAACCGTATAAGAAATCAGTGCGATAACGAAATGAAAAATATACTGTTTTACAACACGCGCGCAAATTATATTAAGTACTTATACTTACATGAAAAAAAAACGAGTTTGTTTTACGTATTGCAGCATCTCTTAAACGGACCCTATGCTTAAACCGTTTTTCGGTTTTTTGATACAACACTAGCCGTTTAACCATCCCTTGTCTGTATACAAATGAGAGCGTTTTAAATTTTCGAATTGATCTGACTGACATTATAATAAAATAAAAAATATTTTTTCTATTGCTTATGAGTTTGCTTATATCTATGTATTAGTATTGGTATTACAGGGCTCATAATAATTTGTTAAAAAAACTTAAGAAACAGTATGAGAGAGATCAACTGATGATGTCTAAAAGTAATTCAAAAAAGCTTTGGTCCGCCGTCAAAACACTTACTAACAAAATCAACTACCACTGCAACTTTTAACAATAGCTGATAATCCTAAAGACGCGGTTAACAAAACAAATGAATATTTCTCTAATATCGGTAAACGTCTAGCTGATAACATTTTGCACGATCGCTTTCCCAATTTCAAGAAAACTACTAACCCTCCTCTGAAATCTTTTGTTCTTCTACCAACCGACAATGGAGAAGTTGAGAGAACAATTAAACTTCTAAGAAGTGACTGCGCACCAGGTTGGGATCAGATCAGTGCCGAGATTCTTAAGATTACATCCAATTCAACAACACATGTTCTTACTGACTTGATAAATCGCTGTTTTGAGGCTGGGGTTTTTCCGGATGCATTGAAAAGAGCTGTAGTGCATCCTATACATAAGGTGGGTGATAGAGGCAGTGTCAATAACTATAGACCGATTGCAATCTTAACAACATTATCAAAGCTATTTGAGCGAATTATTAATACCAGGCTTACTAAATACCTAGAAGACGGCAATCTACTTTCAAACTCTCAATATGGTTTTAGATCAGGCCGCTCAACCAACAATGCTGTACTTGACCTTGTCAACTTTGTGGTTAACAAATTAGATAACAAAAAGAAATGCTTGACTATATTTCTCGACCTCGCAAAGGCCTTTGACACTGTATCTGTCCCCTGCCTTGTGGAGACACTGGAGGCCCATGGCATAAGAGGTATCCCACTGGCATTGTTGTCTGATTATCTGCACAATAGAACCCAATGCGTAAAGATCGGTGACAACATTAGTGACGAAATGCCAATTGCATTCGGGCATTACACACACACACACACACACACACACACACACACACACACGCACGCACGCACGCACGCACGCACGCACGCACGCACGCACGCACGCACGCACGCACGCACGCACGCACGCACGCACGCACGCACGCACGCACGCACGCACGCACGCACGCACGCACGCACGCACGCACGCACGCACGCACGCACGCACGCACGCACGCACGCACGCACGCACGCACGCACGCACGCACGCACGCACGCACGCACGCACGCACGCACGCACGCACGCACGCACGCACGCACGCACGCACGCACGCACGCACGCACGCACGCACGCACGCACGCACGCACGCCCGCACGCACGCACGCACGCACGCACGCACGCACGCACACACACGCACGCACACGCACGCACGCACACGCACGCACGCACACACACACACACACACACACACACACACACACACACACACACACACACACACACACACACACACACACACGTATATATCATTATTATACAATAAAACTTGTTACCGATTACTCATTCACACACACTCATGTACGCTTCTGTCATGTTGACAGTCTACACAATGTTATGAAATGGGGGGCCTGGAGATCTATAGTACAGGCCTCGGCTTAGTTTAGACTCCAGATTTCTCACAAATTACGGATTCGAAATAGAAAATATTGTCAACTGAATGCTGTAAACATGATGTAATTTGTGGAGATGAAATAAACATTTATTATTATTATTCTCTTTATTCATTTAAATATACATATAAATTACATTTTTAAATACATTCAGATAATATCAAAAATACATTTAAAAATATAAAAAATAGTGCCCCACCGGTATCGGGTACAGGGACCAAGCTACCGGTGGTTAGGGTTCCAGAGACAGAAACCTCCTCACAATACGTGCCGTATCAAGAAGGACCGCCTTCTGCATCAGGCCCTTAGTCCAGCTGCCTAACGAGAGCCTCTGAAGGTGTTGGTCGAGGCTCTTTGCAATCAACCCATGGGCTGATATGACTATCGGTACAATGATTGCTGAATTCACATCCCACATGTCGACCACCTCGTGGGCCAAATCCAAATATTTCATTTGTTTTTCTTTTTCAGCCCTTAAGAGGTTGTCGTCATGGGGAATGGTAATATCAATAATCATTGCTCGGCGCTCTAATCGGTCTATTACCACTATATCAGGCTTATTGGCAATAATAGTCCTGTCAGTGATAATAGACCGATCCCAGTACAATGTTACACGACCATTTTCAAGAACTGGGTCGGGCACATACCTGTAGTACGGTAATTCCGCAGTCACAAGGTTATATTTAAGAGCAAGTTGCTGATGGACTATCCTGGCCACTTGGTTATGTCTATGCAAGTACTCGCCGTTGGCAAGACGAGAACAACCGGAAATTATATGCCTGAGGCTTTCTCCGGGACGATGACATGCCCGACAAATGTCAACTGTGCCGTCCTTCAGGATATGTCTCCGATAGTTGTTCGTCATAACAACTTCATCAGTAATTGCACAGATAAAACCTTCAGTTTCTCCAAAGAGATCACCGAAACGTAGCCAGGACACAGATGATAATAGATCTACTTCGGGCCCATTTAAGGCCCGATAAAAACGTCCATGCAGCTCTTTGCTCTTCCATATCTCCCTGCGATCTGTAATATTGAGTACTGCAGGTTTGCGCCAGTTCTCTCTACCTAGAGCAAGCGGAGTGAGTCCGTTGTCCACTACCACAACATCCTGATGCATCTCCACGTCAACAGAGAGAAAGTAATCTCTAAGATTGCATACCTCGCGGTTATGTAGTGTCCTGGCATTTAAAAAACCACGACCCCCACATTTCCGCGGGATATACAATCTCATAACCGATGAACGTGGATGGTGCATTCGGTACGCGGTTAGCAATGTACGGACTCTTCTATCCAGGGCATCAAGTTCAGTCTGAGTCCATCTAAGTATGCCAAAGGAGTAGGTTAGGACTGGTATGACCCAATCGTTATAGGCCCGCACCTTATTACCACCTGACAAAAGACTTTTCAATACTTTTTTCAGGCGGCCAAAGAAGCGTTCCTGTAACGATTGCTTCATAGTCAATTCATTTAAACCTAACGCCTGTGACATTCCTAGATACTTGTAAGTTTCGTTCGCGGAAAGGCATCTAAGGTGTGTAAAATCTGAGAGTTCCAAACCTTCAGATTCCACAATCTTACCTCTTTTTACATGCATGACTGCACATTTATCCACACCAAATTCCATCCTGATACATTTACTAAAAGTTTCAGTTACCTCTAGTAATTTTATCAGTTGGAAATTGTTGCAGGCAAAAAGTTTCAAATCATCCATGAAAAGGAGGTGGGATATAACCTGACCTCCTCTCCGCAAACGATAGCCTAGTCCTGAACCCTCCAACATAGTGCTGAGAGGATTCAAAGCTAGGCAGAACCACAAGGGACTCAAACTGTCACCCTGAAATATACCCCGCTTGATCTTTATATACTCGCCGTCACCCTGAGATTGTCGACATCCTGGATAGCAAAGAATCGTTTTCCATTGCTGCATACATGCCTCCAAGAAAGTGCATAGAGTTGTATCAATCTTATACAACTCCATCACCCTCAGGAGCCACGTATGCGGCACAGAATCATAAGCTTTCTTATAATCTATCCAACATGTCGCCAGATCTTTTCGGTTACGGCGAACTTGTTGGTTAATGGTCGTGTCAATAATAAGGAGCTCTTTAGTGCCACGTGCCCCACTTCTACATCCATTCTGAGAGTAAGACATAACAGAGTTGTTGGTAACATGAGATGCTATCTTTACTCTCAGAATGGACGTCAGTAATTTATATACTGTTGGTAGACAGGTGATGGGTCTGTAGTTCTTGGGATCCGTGGCACAACCAGATTTATAGAGCAGGTGAGTCACGCCTGTGGTCATAAAAGTTGGAAGCGAACCCGATTCTAAGCATGATTGAAATTGAGATGCCAAACATACATGTGAGCTACGGAGCCACTTTAACCAAAAGTTATGCAGTCCGTCCGGTCCCGCTGATTTCCAATTCGGCAACGAACGAACTGCATAAGCTATATCGATGTTTGATATTAATACTGGCTCCATTCTATTAATTGACTCACATGAACGTTCTACATCTCGCATCCATTCACCCTCAGTGTGAGCGACAGGCATTGACCAGATGTTACGCCAAAATGAATTCGTGATTTCAGCATCTGGTAAATGAATGTCGCTCACTAAATCAGGCTGCTCCCATCTTCTATAAACCCACCTCTCATCCCTTTGGAATGTGCGATTCTGAGTATATCGGTCCACCCTTTTTTTGTACCTTCGTATGCGATTTGCCCATGCATAAACCTTCTGTTTCAGAAAGTCAATGCGCTCTGTGACTCGTGCTGTATAATCACAGGAACTGATACCAGTTCCCGAGAAAGCCCGATTCACAAAACGCATTACTCTCGGGCGTGTGTTACCCGATCTGAAACAGTTAAGCTTGCCAATGAGTACCCTCGACTCAGCGATACGACGCTCAATCCTGCATTGCCACGCCGGAACAACAAGCTTTGACCGAGTAGCGGTGTCATTGCCTGGGAATTTAACACCAGCTACTCGACATGCTGTAACAGCAGCACAATACAAAATTGAGTGTGTATCGCTGAGATCTATGCTTTCTTCAAAATAAATAGGTAACATCGAATCAAGGGTACACACTAGCGCTTTGTTTCGTTTATGCATTGGCAAACGCGGTAAACGTGGTCTACTTTCAAAACTCATGGACCGATATTCCAGAATAGCGCCTTCCAAAGTATTCCTTATTATATCAGAGTACTGAGTACTTACAGATGAAGCATCATTTTCCTCCCCTCCTTCAGCAGGATAAGATTGTAACAACAAAGAGTCTGCATTTGTCACAATTTGTGAAGGAGGAGAAGTAGTAAGGCTAACCTGCAAGTCCGAGCGTAGCCTATCAAGTACGGAGTTATCCAGCAAATTACATCGCTGGATGGCCCGCACTTGATCCGATAATCTTTGCACCGAAACGTTAACAGCTGGCTCAAGTTCCTGAAACAGAGGCATCATACGATTACGATACGCAGTGAGGTTAGCTCCTCCCTCTGTAGCCACAAAATATGCTCGCATGACGTTCTCATTCATCGAATTCGTCCATTTCATGCGATGCACATTACCACCGGTAGCGGGGGCCCTATTCGAAGCCGATGGGCCTCGGGGTCCCAAGCAGGACGGTGGCCGGCCTCTCCCCGGCCGACGTACAGGTGTTGGCGACGTCGGCGGAGAGAAAAACTCGTCGCTCGAAGTCGAGCTCGACGCCTCTGCAATGGCCGGACCTGTTGCTGTGGGTTCCGGGGGCTGCGAGGCGGAGCTGAGCGATGAGTCCGGGGATGATAAAAGTGCTTTTGTTCTGGCTCTTGTTAGCATCGTCTTCGGTTAATAAATTAATTTATACATTATTTTTGTATGACATGACATGACATTAAATGTCATGTCTTAGTATATATACCTTTTTTATGGTTAATTTTGTGATTTCTGCCGTATTTTCATTTTAAATTTGTTCCGGGTAATCATTGTTGTGTATAAATTTATAAAATGTGCTATTTTATTCTTAAATTATGATAAAAAATATAAATATTAGATATACTGTTGGTAAAACACGACTGCTACTTAGTGTTGCCAGCTATTATTATTATTATTATTATTATAGACGGTCCATTATGCGTTCAGATAGGCTGACTAGTTGAGTAAGCCTAGCTTAGCTAGCTTTACACTGTGTTGTACAGTATTGATTACTGTCGAACTATATAGACGGAACAGTGTTGTCAACATTACAAAAAAGGTAATTTAGCACTGCTGCGACCTCAAATCCTAAGGCGGTTCTCTTACCGCACAGACTTTAACAGTATTTTTTTTAATATCTATCATTTTCCCTTAAAGTAGCCAGATGACCGTTTACGGAAACTTGCTTCGAACACGGGCAAATCGCCCTCATGCAACGATGAAGCCAAGCTACTTTTTACTACCTACCCATGCAATATCGCGACATGCATAGATGCAGACTTGTCACCTGATGGTAAGTGACTACCGGCGCTGATGGGCACCTGCAACTCAAGTGGGAGTAGGGCAAGGGGGAAGAGGGAACTAAATAACTATAGATCATATAGAAGGGAGGAATAAGGGGCGAGGAAGGGAGAGAGGAAGAAGGAAGGGTTAGAGCCTCCAGTAACCTCACTCACTCGGCGAAAAGTAATGCAAGCATTGCTTCACTGCCGGTTTTCTGTGAGGCCGTGGTATCACTCCGGTCGAGCCGGCCCATACGTGCCGAAGCATGGGTCTCCCACGATATAAAAAGTATGTACAATATTGTAATGAAGTATATTGCTTTATAGGTAAGTGGGCTCGTGGTTAAGTGGTAACCGAGTATTTAAGTAAGTAAAGTTAAATAATACTACCCACGATTAAAAAACCAATCATACATATCAATACAAATATACATGTTCTTGCTTATAATACTTGCTGTGAGCGGAAATCGAACCCACGAATCTAGTCTATTGTTTTACCACCGCACCTCATACTGTCACCATTGAATGTTCACATGTTGATCAGTTCTTCAATCTTCAGTCTTTGGATCAGGCACGAATTCTGGTCAGAGGATCTTCCCCTTCCTTTTGGAGTAACACAGCAATGCTTGTTTTCATAATTACACGAGGTTTAGGCATTCTACAGAAGCCGTTTATTAATATAAAGACCCTCCCACCTCCCCTTCCTTTTTAACGGGTAACAATCGTCTGTTTCGAATCATAGTAGTTTATGATAAGTGGTCCTTAATAATTCCATAATACTGACGTGTCATAAATCATAAAATCATAACGCAAGACCCATTTACATAAGCAATAAAGTCATTAAATTTAATAACAGTTACACAACAAAAATATCGTGAACTGAAAGTAATTGCTTTTCGTAATATACGTCTGTGTAATTTTATTAGACGGAGTAGAGTCTTATATGTAAATGTATTAACTGAATTTAAAAATAAGTACAAAATAATAAAAGTACAAAGTAACCCCACCACGTCAAACGTTGTGGCGGGTTACTTTGTACCATAACTTGGAAAACGGTCAGTTTTTTCAAAGCTGACTGATAGAACTTAGCAAAGATAGCTTTCTATGAGTTTTAAATAAGTAATGTAATCTATCTTCAACTAATTTCAATAGATGGCGTCGGGTCTTCGATCAATATCGAAGCGTCGACGTCGCTCGGATGCACACGTATTTTATTAATGTAGTTTTTGACAATAGAACGATACTTGTATCAACTGGCTTGACTTAGCCATGTCCATGACTAATAAGGTGTTTAAACCAAAACACTACTATAACATTTTTTTACTCAATTTTTTTTATATGATAGTGGTAGAAAGTGATACACACATTGTATAGACGACTTTTACAACAATAGATTGTAATTTTTTCATACCGTTTAGACTTCAAAACAATTCTTAAATATGCGATATTCTAAACCTTTTCAGCAAAAAATCAGGTTTGAGGTCGATCAATCAAAGGTGAATGCCCATTTCAGTATGAAAATCAAATATGTATAAACTGCATTATTAAGCCTGCATTGAGTATTATCTGAAATATAAACGTATATTGTAACAGCACTTGGGGTTACTGAGAAATTAGATGTCAATATTATGTTAAAAAATAAGTTTCATATAAGAGATTCAGGGTCGAAAAGTCACATTAAAATCAATCTTTTTTTTAACACTTGAAATAATGACGCGTACGTCTAAAAGTGAAACCATGAATGGGCATTGAGAAATTAGATGTCAATATTATGTTAAAAAATAAGTTTCATATAAGAGATTCAGGGTCGAAAAGTCACATTAAAATCAATCTTTTTTTTAACACTTGAAATAATGACGCGTACGTCTAAAAGTGAAACCATGAATGGGCATTGAGAAATTAGATGTCAATATTATGTTAAAAAATAAGTTTCATATAAGAGATTCAGGGTCGAAAAGTCACATTAAAATCAATCTTTTTTTTAACACTTGAAATAATGACGCGTACGTCTAAAAGTGAAACCATGAATGGGCATCCTCCTTTAATAATGAAAGTAAAAAAGTTGTTCATTTATTAGTTCATAACTGAAATGATATTTTATGTTGTGTATTAAAACTTATAGAAATACAGTATTTTAATTTCGTATACGGTCGGCCTCTTAATTTTACATCGATTACCGGCGCTTAAAATACTCCCTGTTTTAAATGTGTAAATAAAAGATAATAATAAAAATATTTATTGTAGTGTAATTAAACAGATTGTTATATACAAATTGTACATTTTTTTATTAGTTTTAGTTGTGCACCACGAATTACCAACCTATAGAGTAAAGTCCATCCAAAGGTTGTCTGTAAGGACTGTAAGAGATCGCAGACTGCGATAGGACCGCCCTTTATACTGCTAGGTACTCTAAATATTATAGGTGTAGATAGATAGATAGATAGATAAACTCTTTATTGTACAAAACATACAAAACTGTTTAAAGACATTCTTACAAACTAAAAGTAGAGACCTTGTACAATTGGCGGCCTTATCGCGCTCTGCGATCTCTTCCAGGCAACCATTGGATGGAACGAATGTAGTTATTTGGTGTGCAATGTTGTTTCATCGAGGAGTAAACATCGTTTTATATTGCTTTAGAAAAAAAAACAGGAAGCCCTAAAGATAAAAAAAGAATTATTTTATTCTAAATTCAAATTTTAGAAAAACTGTTACTTTTTAAATAATCAGCTTGCTTTACCTACCAGTATATGTAATAAGGACATACTCCCACTAATATTATAAATGTGAAAGTTTGGATGGATGCATGGATGTTTGTTACTCTTTCACGCCAAAATTACTGAACCGATTGCGATGAAACTTGGCATGTAGATAGCTGGAGACCTCTATTACCATATAGGCTTCTTTTTATTCTGATATTGAAACCGCGGGGCGCTGATAGTTTTGTTATATTTATAACGAAAGAATAGGTCGTGTCACTGTGTTCTTTTGATTAATACTGGTCGTTAATTTATTATGTTCATTGAATATATCATGAATATTTGCATCAACGTTGTCAGAGGTACGGATAAGAACATAATGGTAACTTTAATAAACAAAGCAGTTAACGAAAAAAAAAAGTGTGTGTGTGCAATTCACACACGGTAGTAGTGAAACTTCAGAATAGTACTACCTACTACCTACGAGAGAATGAGAAATAGAATATAAAAACAACGCAAATAATTTACTAATGTCAACAATATTTAATTTTAGATAATTTATATAAAAGTGATTGGTCAAATTAACACAGATGTGTTAAATAATTAACATCCAACGAATTTTTCACAAATGCACAAAAATTACACCACACATTTTCCGAATGCTTGGTAGTACGCAGGCGCGAAGAAAAAGATTATATAAAAAACACTGATACTTGTATTCTATTGTATTCTATCTCATTCTCTCGCAGGCTAAATCCTTTTTTGAATACTTTTGTCTCTTTTTACTGTCGCTTTTTCGTTTCATCGAATTTCAAACGATTCTAAAGATGTTTCACTAAGTTTCACTTCAAAAACGACGCCGCTTGCAAAAGCTTCTACATATATATGTATACTATAAATCAACTCGATGTGGCTGCCTTCCTAATCGCTATGTATACTATAAAGGATAGTGGTTTAATTTCCGCAATAGAACCTCCGCGTCTACTCTCAAGGTAATAGAAATAAAAAATGAATGCGATTCTCCGACTATTAAACAAAAACCATAGACAATCTATGGTTTTTGTACGAAAAGATAATAAAAAATAGCCTACTGATAGCGGGAACTTCCGTAGGTAGGTGTAATATCCGTTGTGTAGATCCGTATAAGGTAATCTTACTTCAGTACATGCCTGCGGGCTGAGACAAACTGCGTTAATATTTCCAGACGATAATCACAGGAAAACCATACTCCAATATGTCTCCGACGACGAAGACCTACTGCAGTAAGTTTTATAATTTATAAGTATTAACTTAATACCTCAACCTATTCGTCGCGCGCACGACGTGTTTGTTATAATGTTGGACGGTGAGGGTTGTCACACTTCATAATGGCATTAATAATACATTTTATACTCAAGTACTTTTTAGGGTTCCGTATCCAAAGGGTAAAACGGGACCCTATTACTAAGACTCCGCTGTGAGTCCGTCTGTCTGGCCGTCTGTCACCAGGCTGTATCTCATGAACCGTGATAGTTAGACAGTTGAAATTTTCACATATGATGTATTTATATTACCGCTATAACAACAAATACTAAAAACAGAATAAAATAAATATTTAAGTGGGGCTCCCATACAACAAACGTGATTTTTTTGGCGTTTTATGCTCGATATTAATAACGGCAACAGGTAGACGCTTGAAATAGTTTTTTTTTTTAATAAAAACGTTGTTAAGTGGTATTCATATTCATTAAAGATATACGATTTTAATCACGTGACTATTTCGAGGACGCCTGATTAGTTTCTGATTAGAGAAGCGACCTGTCGCGTTGCTGTCAGACGCCACACATTTTTCACTTATAACTTTACTAGCAGCGCCCCGCGGATTCACCCGCGTAAGTCCCGATCCCGTGGGAATCTCGGGATAAAAAGTAGCCTATATGTTAATCCAGGTCCAATCCCAAATCCAATCGGTTTTGTAGTTTTGGCGTGAAAGAGTAACAAACATCCATCCATCCATCCATCCATCTAAACTTTCACGTTTATAATATTAGTGGCATTAATCTTCTACTGCCCTTATTTGAACACTAATAAATTTTAAATGGTTTTTCTTATTTTCCAGGTATTCCGTGGCAAACTAATTATTCTGTACTAAAAAGAAGTAAAACAACTTCGACACCATGACGGAGAGGACTTACGTTTCGCCTTTTCTGCGCCAGGTTTGTTATCATTTCATCACTACATATTATAAAACAAACTCCACCGCTGCGTCTGTCTGTCTGTCTGTTCACGATAAACTCATAAACTACTGAATTGATTTTCATGCTGTTTTCACCAATAGATAGAGCAATTCATGAGTAAGGTTTAGGTATATAATTTGTGAAGGTTAGTATACATTGGTTGAAATATGATCATGATTGTTGGAGATGTCTCTGCTATCCGTGCGAAGCCGGAGCGGGTTGCTAGTTATATTATAACCATTTTTTTTTTCTTTTGGTATTCCGATGTATAATATTTTACTAAATAAAATATTGTTTGTATTGTTAGGTTAAAATTAAATTCTTTTTTAAAATAATATAAAAAAGAAAATGACTGCACGGATGGCGCAATGGTTTAAGTGGTCACCTCGCCACTACGCCGTGCCGAGTGTTGTGGGTTCGAATCCCACACGGGACAAAAATTTGTGTGATCCACAAATAGTTATCCCGAGTCTGGGTGTTCTTTGTGTCCGTTGTTTGAATGTTTGTGAAGCCCCCCGCGACACAGGATTATTCTTAATGCGGGAGTTGTCTTTTATTAAAAAAAAAGAAAAAAAGAAAAAAAAAAATCAAGAAAATTGGTTGAAAAACACAGGAGAAAAGGTCTTGTCTTTGTCTATTTATGTATAGAAAATTAAGGCATTATTTTAGACCACAGAGATGCCTACATATACATATTGTAAGTTAATAAAAACTTAGCCTAACGTCAGCACATAATGCATAATGTTAATATGAGAATTTCGTAACTGATAAAACTAAATAAAGTTACCCAATCGGTAATCGAACCCAGGACCATAAACGTACATCACGTGCAACCAGGACAGCGAGGCATTCTTAAGTGATAAATTTTAATTTATATATTGAAGTACCTACTTAAATATATTCTGTTTGAGATCTGTAACCTCCAAAAATCAGTAAACACTGTTTGACCGATCACCACGAAAGTTTGCATACCTAAGTGCTTTATCAGCGAGAGGAGTTTTTACTTCTATTCACAGCTCGCCAAAAAATACTTTGTTGACACTACAGTACATACAGATAGATCATCCATTTTAGATATACATCGGTAAACAAATACACACTGGTAGGACAATGACTGCTGGATCCTACAAGCAAGGTAAAAAACGCGTGAGATGTCTTTGGGACGCCAGGTTGGAAGGATGCTCCTTTCGTTATAGGTATTGAAGTATTGTCTGTTACAATGTCAGTAATTTATTTCGATGCGTGACATTTATAGGTTTATAATTTACTAGCAGCGCCCCGCGGTTTCACTCGCGTAAGTCCCGATCCCGTGGAAATATCGGGATAAAAAGTATATGTTAATCCAGGTCTCCAGCTATCTACATACCAAGTTTCATCGCAATCGGTTCAGTAGTTTTGGCGTGAAAGAGTAACAAACATCCATACATCCATACATCCACACATCCATACATCCATACATCCATACATCCTCACAAACTTTCACGTTTATAATATTAGGAGGATAAGCTAATATGCTAACTACGATCACTCTTCTTCCAGCTCCTGGCCGTAAGTGGCGTGGTGATGTACATGATCGGTACTGGCGCCAATATTGCCTTCCCTGGTGTATTGCTGGAACAGCTTAGGGAACCGGAGTCCGAGCTGCGGCTTACCCCAGACCATGAATCTTGGATAGGTTTGTACTTTCTTCATGTTTCATATTTTTAATTGTGCAATGAATGATCATGACGCCAGCATTTGAATTATTTTTCCTTAAAAAAATATCTGTTTTGCCTAAATCTAATAAGAAAAGAAATTAAGAAAAATTATATATTATAAAAATAGAACAAAAATATATTTGTTTATCCATGACATGATAAACATGATGTCTGACATAGTAAACTATAGAAAAATCTGAAATATCTGTAAAGTCAAATTGAACCTGATAAATTTATGTTTGACTCAGCGTCCCTCCTTGAGGCACAACCACCAACATAACTTTAAAGTCAAATCAAATCACCTTTATAATCGATCTCTTATATACACGAGTCAGTTATAATTTATTAGGTACTCCATAACCACATAACTACGTCTATTTCCTGACAATCATAATTTAAATGTGCGAGTACAATCACGATTATATCATGTGAACACAGTCAAAGGCTACAGCAAAACCTATATTTCATAATACCTATATCACGAGGTTCTGACATATTGGCTACGTAAGTCGTGTGTAAATATGGGTCCTTCCTTTCTAACGACTGAAGGCCTTAGATATATTGTTTGTGCTTAGATTTTGAAATGCAAATATATTGTCTTGTAATTTTATAAACGTAACCTATTTCTGAATCGTTGTGGATTTGAATTTAATATAACCTTTATTTGACCTTGACTGATAATAACTATTAATAGTGTTTTACCTGACTTAAAAAAGGAGGATGTTTTTGTGTGTATATTCAGCGATTTCTTCGCCAATTTGTGTACTCAACTCAAGATTGGTCCCATTTAAATTTGAAGAAATATTCCAAAATTAAGGAACAAAGAACACAGCTTATTACAATGATTATTTGCTAATACAAACATATTATACATAGAAACACATAGACCATTCATTGGACCTATTTATTTATGGTTATACCTGAACTGAGAAATAGCGAACTCCAATGCGCCACTTGCATAGGTCGTTATAGATATTGAAAGTTTAGCAATGAAAAGAAATCTAAGGGGATTTGTTCAATCAGTTTTTTAAGAAGATTCTTTTTTCAGTATCTTTTTTGCATTGAATATCCAGCAGTAAATATGAAAGAGCTCCGGTTTGACCAATTTTATTATTTTAAAAGACTTCAAAAAAGGAGGAAGATCTATGTTCGGCTGTATGTATTTATTTTTCACCTATATTTAAGTTAATTATAAACCGATTTTGAAAATCCGTTTTTCGTTTGAAATGGTATGTTCCCAAGGTGATTATAGTCATCATAGTCATCAAGTGAGGATCTGACTATTCAATCACAAAATGGAAAAAAAAGAAAATCATCAAAAATAAGAGACACGTTAAAATTTGTGAGTTGTAATAGGACTGTTTGCTATTTGCATTTTTCAGGCACTTTAATAATAGGTTTTGAGACTTGAGTCTCTGCTTATTGCAGATTAGAGACATAATAATGTCTCTAATAGAATAGAAGTCTCTAAAATATTTTTTTTGCCTGAACTAAGTGGGGGCCCCCCACTTAGTTCGGAAAAGGCAAAAAAAATATTTCAGACTATCTACGATACAACCCAACTTCGATATTTTACGTGAAGCGACTGCCATCAGACAGACCTCCACAACCCAAGTACTAGGCAGTATCGAAATTCTCTAGTTAGAACAGGTTGTCTTTGTTTTTGGGGTCCAACTACCCGTAACGAATGCTGCAGATGTTCGTATGGCAACGGGGATCAACGGCTTTACTTGCTCTCCGAGGCAAAGAGGAGTCTCAATGTGTTAAGAATGGTCACCCATACTGGGACTGACCTGGCTAGTATTACTTAAGCTTGTAATGTGCTAACCTACTCTCGGTTACCACTTAGCCACGACAAATATTGAAATTGATCAAGTAACTCGAACACGAAGTTACGAAAGTATTGTTCTATATAATTGTATTATTGTTACAGCCATTCATACTGGCTATCTCTATATAATAATAAATGTTAGATTGTGAAATGCCTCCAAATCGTTGCGTAGGTACCTAACGATATTGATGCATTTCTAGCAACCCAGGGTGTTGCCACACTGACATTACATAGGAATTTTTCTATGCATTGTTAGTGTGGCGACATCCTTTTGCTTGCTTGTAGTAACTACTGATTAGTCAGGTTCGCGATACATCGCACCAATAAGATCCCATGCTTTTTAAACGTCTTCAAAAAGGGGTAGGTTCTCAATTTGACTGAATATTGCTTTTTTTAAAGTATCACCGATTTCAATGCACCTAAATCATGCACATAATGCACATAAATTGTAGTAAGCTGTATTCTTCATCCCTAAATTTTCCACCTTTTAGGTGGAATATTGTCTTCAAATTTAGATGGGACCAAACTTGAGTACAACCAATTCAATTAAAAAAATTGATTGAAATCAGATCACAAAGGGCTAAGAAAAAAAACTATCCATTTAAAAGTTATGATGACCGTTTGAATTTCCAGGCTTTATTCCTGGGAATTCAAACGGTCATAACTGTTAAATGAATAGTTTTTTGTCAAAAAATATGTTAGTAACTGCATGCCAGTTAGTAATTTAAGTAAGTGTACCCTTATCAACCTGTATAAAATAGCTTATTTTACGATTTGATTACATTTATTTTCGCTTTTTTTAGAACAGCGAAGTTAAGTTTGTCTGAAATAATGGGCAATATTCTTCGAGAATCGATTCCTGACACAAAACTACATATTCTCAGTTCTGTGATTTTTAATGCACTATCTACATAGCAATATCTACGTAACCGGTTATTTTTTACTGCTACATTAAATTGATTCCTTAGTAATTTTTTTACTAGTCGATTCTTTTTATTGTTTTAAATACTTGTCACAAGGACAGATTGTAACACATATTTCATGAAAATCGTAACAGGCATATCCTCCGTCCCTTATTCATACCTAACACGTGCTCGCTCGTGCCTGTTACAAAGCAATACACTGGATATAACTTTTTATTTCGACATGTCTTCGATTGAACTGGCCTTCAATAATTAAAGGTATTGATCGAGAAAATATATTGCTTGCGTGGTATCAAAGTCCAATTCAATTGTGTTATTCATCACGCTTTTAAATGTGGGGTACAGGAATTGATACACACCCTTAAAAACTATGAACCATCCACTTATCATGATATGATGTTCGTTACAACTCTTTGCATAACTGTTTATACGACTAAGCTATCTCCTTTTTAAAATATCAGCTACCAAAACACAATCGCTCGTTCGATAATAAGCTTATGGGTGTTTATGAACACTTGCAACACTATAGTAAAATCGTCGCCCAAGATACTAGCCAACAGCATAAAAAACAATATTGAATGGTCTTTTAGAAAACTACAAACACGTCTGTATCCCCGAAGGGGTAGACAGAGTAAGAAGGAAAGTGATATTGCTGTTACGGATGGATTATGGAGAGTAAACCATAGCTCCAGCAGGCCAAGGTCGCATACATACCTGTATCTAAAGTGGCAAAAAAAGTAACTCATGTCTTTCTCAATTCCAGCCTCAATCCTGGGTCTAGCGCTGATCTCTGGCATTCTCGTAGCCCCGCTCTGCCTACAAAAGCTGGGTAGGAAGTTGACAAACCAACTAAGCTCTCTGCCAGCTCTCGGAGGATGGGCGCTACTGGCTGCTGCGAAGGGACCTACGGCACTGCTTGTGAGTCGATCTTTACAGGTGAGCTTTCAAACTTTGCAAATAAGTATATAAAAAATTATTATCTAACATAATAATTTACAAGTGTCGTTTGACGTCTATTTATTTATTTATTTAATTAATTAAGGTTCACCAACAGTTGTTACAGATATTATGCAGATAGGAACATACAAGTATTTGTGTCTTAAATCTAACTGCAAAACCAATTATAGGCAAACACCGCATGCTAAGTGTTTTTTTGAATCAACATCTGTCACATCATCTTCCCCAGTTAAATGATCCTGAAGTTGAACTATACTAATAATGACAATATTGACCAGTTTTAATAAAATTCCAGGGTTTCGGCATGGGTCTTCAGGCAGCAGCAGCTCCGGTCTCTATTGCTGAATATTCAGCCCCCAAGCATCGTGGAATATTTTTAGCCACCATCGCCTTTTCATTCGCAACTGGAATGCTGATTGCTCACGTCTTCGGTATCCTATTGTACTGGAGATCGGCTGCATTAGTTTGTGGAAGCGTCTACGCATTATCTCTGATTCTGGTATCATTAACACCAGAAACACCACCGTACCTTGCTTCCAGAGGAGAAAATGACGCCTGCAGAAGATCCTTCAGATATTTCCGAGGTTACAATGATAACTCTGAGAAGGAATTAGAAATCTTACTAAACAGTCAAAAGAAAACTACCTGTCCAAGTAAAGTATCTAAATGGAAGACTTACAGCGAGATGGTCAGGAAACCAGAGTTCTACAAACCAACCATGATTATGATGTTCATGTTTGTTCTTTTCCAAGTGTCTGGAATGACTGTGATACCCTCCTACACCGTACCTATGATGAATGAGGTCTGCGGCAATATGATTGTTCCTAATGTGAGCATGCTCATGGTTGATGTGGTCAGGTTTGTCACAGCAGTACTCTCCTGTCTCGTGGTTAACAAGCTTAACAGACGTACGGTACTCTTCATCGGAATCATCGTCAGCGTAATATCCTTACTTGTCTCTGCGCTTCTATTATACTTGAGAGACTTTGGGTATATACCTGATGCCTACCACTGGGTGCCAATAATACCTACTTTGATCTATATCTTTGGTAAGACTCTGGGTATTTTACCAATTCCCTGGGCTATTGCTGGAGAAGTTTTTCCTCTAGCTTATAGGAGCTTAGGGAGTGGAATTTCTGGAATGTTTCTTTCAATTATGTTCTTTGTCGTTGTTAAAACGGCGCCTTTTACCTTTGATCTTATTGGAGTCAAGGGCACCTTTTGTGTATACGCCGCCAGTATTGCTGTGTGTGGAATTTTCTTGTATTTCCTGCTGCCAGAGACCAAGGGGAAAACCTTGTATGAGATCGAGTGTTACTTTAAAGGCACTAAAGATGATGAACGGCAAGTAGAACTCCATGAAGCGGAGAAGATGTTAGAGTTGGAGAAGGTGGAATGTGGATGAAAGGAAACGGGAGTCTACAGGATGTGATTTACTGCTTTGAAGCAGTTACCGCCGGGGAAGGAAGTAGGTTATTTAAAAGTTCAGTGCAACCGCTTTGCTGAGATTGTAGCCAATTGTAGCCAATACGTCAGCCATGTTTTTTGACTTATAAATGAAAAATCCTAAAGATATCTTGTCTAATTCTAATGACCATCAGAAAGGCACTGAAAATCTTCATGTTCATCACAGATGTTAAGGAAATAGATATTACATTTTGGTATTTATGCAACAAAGTATCCAACGGTATCACTTCGCGGACTTACTACGACTATAAATAATGGTGGATTAAATTACGCAAATCAGGGTTTAAAACTGTGTATCAATTCAAGACCCAAAGATGAATTTAATGCCCATTCTAGTGGCCGTAAGTCTAAAAGGTGGTCATGATGAGTTGTCATACTTGTTAAAAATTCAATCAAAATCGAATTGATTGATTTTAAATCTTTTGTATATGAGAGATGTACAAACATACGCACGTTAGCAACTTGCGATATCTATTTAATTTTACTTTAATCTTTATAGATTATAAAACAAATAAACATAGACCTGAATGATGAGAGTTGTTTTAGTTAGTCCTTAATCGAGATTTAATTTCAAAATTTTACAATGGGTTGCTTACACTACCTTGACTCCATAATACAATTCGAATCAGAAATACAGATGGAGCCACCTTTCTTTTTGCAATAATTATGCATATTATGATCCATTGGGTCTACAGATAAAAAGTGTTTCTGCTACAAGGAGCAGATTCTATTGTGTGTTTTGATGAGTTAAGATGTAATAAAGTCCAGTTAGCATTAAATGCTGTGGAAGGACTGACTGTCGTCTTATTAAGTTTTAGAAGTCCCATATTTGATAGGCAAACAATTGTCAGAATAAAATCAAATTAAGTACGCAAAGGTTAACATCACATATTTAATTCATTAATATTTTTAGATTCAACCACTTAGTTAAAGCATCTGTACATACACCCACAACGTGGCCTCCTATTTTAAATCAAAACAAAACAATAAAATAATTTATTAAATCGCTATCCTTACTATATACGAATCCTTAAATATTTGCATAAATACATAGAAAGTTGCAATCTCTTGGTGGCAAAAAAGGAGATTTGTATGGCTAACTGCAGGATTAAACCAGTGTTAAACCACACGCAAATAGTTGCACGCTCTCTCACAACAGTTCCACATATTATCATGGTTACATCTACAGTTACACGTCATCTAAACTATATTAACATTCTTATTTTATTACAATTTGGTCTAAAATAATGATTATACAGAATGTACTCTTGTATTTCATTGCTGCCACTTGTGGATTTGTTATTATATACGTTTAGGAAAAGTCATTTACAAGTAAAAAACATATCAATGCGTTCTCATTTCCTGAGCCTCCATAATTATCATTTATCCTTACTTTCCTTCCTCACTAAAAATGAAACCTTATCTTGTATACATTTTAATACATAATATGAGAACTAACCCTTCGTAACATTTCAGTTCTGCCATTCAAAGGTTCTACGCTCTTACGATCATCGGGAGAAAGACCTCTAAATCTATCTTCAATTTCCTGTAGAGTTCTGTCTTTTGTCTCTGGTAACATAAACCAAACTGTACCTAAGCATAAAGTCACCACACCAGCATACAAGAAGTATGTCGATGGTAAACCTATACTGTGGGTCAGAACCGGGAAACACTTCAAGGCAATGAAGAAGTTTAATGACAAACTTAATATACTGATGCCACTTCCCAATCCACGGTACTCCAGAGGGAATATTTCACCAGAAAGGGCGAACGGTATCGAAGATATACCCACAGTTAGAGAGAACATGTAAATACCTATTAACAATAATGGGATCCATTGACTATCATAGGATAGAAGGTTGTTCTGCTTAGCATAAACATAGCCGCCCTTACCAACGTATGATAAGATGCATATTGCTCCAGTGATGAAGAGCAAGGATCTTCTCTTCATCGTTTTCATCAGGAAGACCGCGAGAATATTACAGATTAGCCTTTCGATATCCAGGGCAACCATGATGAGGTTGGCGTTGGCTTCAGGACCGACCACTTGCTTTATAATGTCAGTCGCGTAGGAACTAATTATATTGATACCAGCGAATTGGAACATCATGTATAAAAGCACCATAATAATAATAGGCTTGTAAAATTCTGGCTTCTTGATAGTTTTTCTAACATATCTGAAGAAATGACTTATTTTTTCACCGACAGACAGACCCTGATCCATGACACTAGCTTTTCGAGCTGTTGCCTGTGCTACTATCATTTTTTCCAACTCATCCACCTGTTGATCGTCATCACCTCGCAACCAGATGAAAACTTCTCTAGCTTCTTCAACTCTTCCTTTAGAGATCAGCCACGATGGAGACTCGGGGGTGTATATAATAAGAAGGCAGCTTATAAAAGTGATGAAAGAGCAGATCAATGCGCTTTGTTGCCAACTGAAGTATACACCTAAAGAATGACAGAAAAGTACTCCAATAGTAAGTGATAATGACACACCTGTCAGGAAAGCACCTCTATTTCTAGGGTCTGTCATTTCCCCGATAATGATGGACCCGAGAGGCCCCAACATGCCCATGGCTACACCTTGGAGGTACCGTGCCACAATGAGACCTGCAACGTCGTTTACCAGGAGAGTGAGGAACCAGCCCACTAGGACAGGCGGGATCGTCAATAAATGTGACTTTTTCCTTCCTATTATGTCCATGAGAGGGGTGATGATAAAGTTTCCGTTGATTAGTGCAAATCCAATGATGGAAGCTGAAAAACAAAAATTAATGGATTTAATTTCATTTTAGAGGTACAAGCAGGTAAGGCTGAAATTGACTCGGAGAAACTAGACGGACTTGGTGTATCGCCTACAATATGCCAAAAGTCTGTAGTCCAAAGAAGTTGACCCTCTTGAAAGACTTATCAAAATCAGTACTGTATGAAGAGATTAAGGACTTTTTAAATGCTTAAAATGCACACACGCCTTCTTGACAGTTCTTTGTATAGAAAGGTAAAATGCCTCAGTCAATATTTGTGGTATTCCTTAACAGGTGTCTATGATTCGAGTAGAACGGGTTGATGGTTTATTATTTATATGAAATTAGCTTTTGCTTTCGCTTGGATTAATGAAGATTTTGTCAAACAATTCAGTTTACCTCAGGAACAGTACTTTTTTCTGGATGAAAGGTGAGTATAGGGTAAAGCGTACTCCTATGTTCTTCAACAACGTTAGTCTAGGTACTATTATAAATAGGAAAGTTTGAACAAATATGGATGTTTGGAGCAATCACGCCGGAATGGCTAAACGGATCTGGATGAAATTTGACACAGAAACAGAATATGGTCTTTATCCCGAAAGTACAGTTCCCGTGGGATAGATTTGAGTAGCCACGCGAACGAGGTTGGGCACCAGTTTGTATAAAATATTTCACGAAGATCGGTTTAGTAGTTAAGGTGTGAAATTATAACAAACAAACAGACTAACAAAGAAACTCACTGCATTAATCACTACATATTATTAAACAAAGTCCTCCGCCGCGTCTGTCTGTCTGTCCAACTCAAAAACTACTGAACGGATTTTCATGCGTTTTTCACCAATAGATAGAGCAATTCATGAGGAAGGTTTAGGTGTATAATGTGTTAAAGTTTTGTGTAAATTGGTTGAAATATGATGGTGATTGTTGAAGATGTGTCTGCTACCCGTGCGAAGCCGGGGCGGGTTGCTAGTAATATTTTAAATGCGAAAGTTTTAATTTTATTTTTTAGGATTGTTACCATCTTCTTTAAGCAACATTAACAAGCCACCACCGAAAATTACTTAGTAGATATAAAATAAACTAACATCAACATGCTAAGATTAAAATAAATAATACAGTTTTGATCTTACCTATCCATGATTCCTGACTAGTTGTGGCGTGGATATGAGACTCAGGCAAGCGGAGACTTGGTATCAAGATGGCGGAAAAACCGATGACGCAACCGTGAGCGATAATGTTGGTACACACGGCCGCTGTCACGAAGCACTGAAACAGTACAATATTAAATAGGTAATACATTAACATAAATTGGAGATAGATAGGCAAATAATTCTATACTGTACAATAGATGGTTTCTTAACAACGATATTATTAACACTCTTGTATTTGCTTCACTTGTAAATAGTACTTCCTAACTAACCATGTAAACAAATCTTGGAAATCAATTTTAACCTTATTATGGAGCCAGGAGGTGGATAGTGGAACTCTTCAGTGGCCTCTATTAAACCCGTGATTAAACCCCTCGAGTTTGGGCTCATATGATTCGGTTTAACGAGTACAAGAGATTGGGCTTATTAACGATGGTTGTTTACTATTCAATTCGCTATTAAATCGTGTTTTTTAGATATACAACACTATAATTATTATATTGTGTACGTGTTGCCTTCCTTCTAGTAAGTGGAGTCACCAGTAGAATAGGCTTGGAAACATGCAAGAGATACTTCTAGTGTTCGATTAATTAAGTACGGGCTTTCAGAGCCTAGGGCTGTCTGGAAGAGAGGAAAAGTAGTCCGCATGAGTTAGTACTGTTGACCTCAGACTACCGCCGTCGCTGCGTGTGTAACTGTGTATGTATGTTTGCTAGCTTGGTAGTTAGCTATTAAGTAAAAAAGTGGTGTAGTATTCTTACAATTAAACCGATGGCTGATCCATACTCTGTATGTACCATCGCTTATGTATATATCAACTTCAGTCAATAAGTTCTTATAGTATACCGTAAATTAGGGAAACGCTGGCCTTACGCTGGTGTTACCTTGGCCAAAACCATCAGAAAGATTTACCTTTTGACCAACGTGTCATAGCAACAGATGTTGAGCTCTCACCGAGAGATATTAATTACTTCTATCGGTAGGTAAAGATTTAATACAGATTTATTGTTACTGTTAAATAGGTTTGGGCCAAATAAACCCTCTAAACCCTCTAACGTAAGAAAACCTTACAGCAAATTAAGCTGACATTGGAATAAACTCTCCTTGTTGGACTTTCTTAACAAAACAATATAAATATGATTGCGCTTTCAACATTTTCTTACACTTAGAATAATCAACGTACAGTAGAATCAACAATTTTATCTTCTATTGACCAATCAATAAATATACAAAACAATTAATTAGCCTTAACCGACTTTTTAAAGGTGAAGTTCTGCTTCTAATCGTTGAAGTGTTTTAGATAAGATTTGAAGAATTACGCAGGTATGCAGTAAATGTAATAACGCTTGCTTTTATATGTAATACTTTTGATTTTACGTCTTATTCTGAGTTGGATAACAATCTCAAATTTGATTATTTAAAGAACAGAAGTAAATAAATGTTACCGCAAAAGATTAAGATAGATAAAAAAACGTTATGGTGTATAATATAGGGTTAATCTGAATTCGTATAATTCCTACGATACGTAGGTAAGTGATACTTACTGCTGCTAATAATACGTGTAGCTGATTACGAAGAAAATCTAAATACACATTTATGTACTCTATTCCACATACACTCACTACCAACTTAACAAACGACCACATTTTCAGTAATCCAATTTAGTCACGTCATAAGTAGCAAGCCTATTGCTACCAACCAGGCACTTTGGGAATGAAAAGGGGAAATTGGGTGTATATCGACTGGCTTGTTGGTCTAGTGGTTAGTGACCCTGACTGCTGAGTGGGTTCGAATCCCACCTGAGTCTGTGGGTGTTCTTTGTGTCCGTTGTTTATATGTTTGTAAAATCCCCAGGAGTAATTCCTAATGTAGGAGTTGTCTTATAAAAAAAAATACTTGCTAATACTTACGTGGATAGTGTGAACAATAGCTTGAGAAGGTTTGGATATCTGTATCCAGTATTCTTATATCTGAGTCTACTACAATTTAAAACACGTGAGGATGGAATGTTTGTCACACTTTCACGCAAAAACCGACTTAACGAATGTTAATAAAACTTAGCAGTAAAACAAACTTATATAATATTGCGTATTTCTTCCAAAATATAAAATTTAAATCCAATTAGGTCCGAGTGGAGATCGTCCTCCCAGATACGTTCCGTCGCCTCCTTCTGCGAGATGACTTCCTCACAGAAGGTTGTGACCGCGGTAAAATCCCACGGGTAAGTCCCGGCCAACGTCGATACGGTGCGGTATCCGCGTATGGCTCTAACCGCGGCTATTCTGGGCGGTCAGAGCCTCCGGTCGCTATAGTGATACACTACAATTGCCATCCCTAAATAAAAAATGTATCTAACCCATCAGTTTTGTTATCTACACGTACTCTTTGGAATTACATGCGATTATTTCAGCTACTTACTTCTTAGGATTATCTTAATCTCTCAATCTCACAGTTGTTGCCTGCTTGTTAATCTCATATATTTATAACAACTCTTTATTAGGTATAAAGCGGATTTAGATTATTGAAAATGAGGAACTTTGTTATTAAACTGGGTATTGATAACACAAGCGGTTTTCTTTTACTATCTGTAACGGATAATGTACTAAATCAGGTACATACCGTACAAAACTAAATATAAAAGTCACCATGAAACAAAATAGGAAACACACAAACAGAACATTACATTCGACTTATCTCGTAATGTCTTTTGCTTTTATTTTAACTCGTACAACACAAGAAAAAAATCGTGACAGGTACGAGCCTGACTCGCGCACCGAAGGTTCCGTAGTAGCAAGCCAACTTGTATGTAGATAGTACGTCCATTTCGGGAATCAATTCTCGAATACTTTTGCCCGTCTTTTCCGAAAGACAAACTTAACTTTGCGGTTCTAAAAATACTTGCGAATTGTTCAAATTTGTTAAAATCTATGGCTCAAACGGCCGTATCTTTTAATTACGTTGACTTAGAAATTTGATTTTTACATTTTACACCTTCAAGGGACCGCAGACATAAGTATTTGGTGTTAATTTTAACTTGATGCGTCCACGGATTCCTGAGAAAAAGAGTCTTGACAGACAGACGGACAACGTTCCTTTATTCCCTTTTGAGGTACGGAACCCTGAAAGACAAATTCAAAAATTACTATCTTTACTACCTCCAATGTCAATATTCAATGTAACCTTGACAGTAAAGATAATTCGCTGTCACTAAACGTTGTAACAGATAAGGAACTACGAGTATAAATATAGAAATGGCTACAAAGCAACACAGATATTCCTGTAGCTGAACAAACAGTTACTGAGTCATCAATCTTGAGTTATCTGTTACAGTGCTGTATGGTTATCACGTCATCAATAAGGAGATAAGACTACGCGGGATTAGATTGCTTTTTAAAAAAAGAATTGCCGAGAATCAGAAATTGAAATAAACGTCATAACTACCGATTTATTTATTTTTAAATTTTTAGTAAATGACGATTAAAGTGAATCTAGGGCTGGCATCCTTCTCAAATCCGAGCCAGGCAACCGTGTTTGGTCAACAGGCTGACTACCGGACTTCGAAGTTTAGACATTAAATTGAGTTTTTAGGGTTCCGTTCCTCAAAAAAAAAAAAGTAACTCTTATAGGATCACTTTGTTGTCCGTATGTCTGTCTGTCAAGACCCTTTTTCTCAGGAACTCGTGGACGCATCAAGTTGAAATTAATACCAAATACTTATGTCTGCGGTCCCTTGAAGCTGTAAAAGAATCAAGCTTCTAAGTTAACGCAATCAAAAGATACAGCCATTAAAGCCTTAGATTTGAACATTTTGCAGGTAAATCAAAACTCATAGGGTACTTCCCATTGACCCAGAATTGGCCAGAATCGCGAATATAAAAAGCAAGGTCTCATAGCACAAGTAAATGAAAAAATTCGAAATTCGTTAATTTGTTGTTATATCTGTCTGTCTGTGTGTTTGTCAAGACATTTTCCTCAGGAACCCATGGAGCCATCAAATTGAAATTAGGATGTAATAGTTACGTCATAGTAAATATAAGCAATGACATATGCCTATATAAACAAAGCAACGCACTTGTGACTCTTGAGTTGCAAGTGCCCATGGGCGGCGGTAGTCATTTATCATCAGGTGACCCGTCTGCTCGTTTGCCCCTATACCATAAAGAAAAGACTACACACACAAACACACTTTTCTTTAAGAAATAATGGCAACTCCCGAACTAGGAATAATTTCTGAGTCGCGACTCGCGGTAGACTTCACAGTCATTTAAACAACAGACACTCAGGACACTGGTATGCCAAGCCATTAAATGACCGGGTTTCAGTATTTTTGGCATATTTTCATGCAACTTGTGTTGTCATTTACAATATAAGATTGTTTCTAAATAAAGCCTTGTGTAAACAATCTAATCTTTAAAGTCGCTCAACGTGCGACGGATCGTGCGATGCTCTGTGTTTCTCTAGTCGAAAGAATTCCAAATGAAGTTATTCGGTAGATAACTGGAGTAACCGACATCGCACAGAGAATCAGTATGCTAAAGGGGAAGAGGGCCGGTCATGTCCCCAGACGGACTGATGGTCGCTGGAGCCGACATATGCTAAAGTGGAGACCGCGATTAGGCAAATGTGGTGTAGGACGCCCTGCGGCATAGGACCGACGACTTGAAGAAGGTGGTTGGCAGCGGACAGCTTTCGTCCGGAAGTGGACCGCGATAAGCTGATGATGAAACAATCTAATCATCTGGATTACTTATTATCACGTGTAAAAACTACTAAAGATAAAAGATTAATATTGCGTGAGGTATCTTTGGGACATGCGGTTGCAACGAAAAAGACTTGTGAAATCTACAAAATAAAACCCCGAATTCAGTTTTTTATCACTACATATTATAAAACAACGTCCCCCGCCGCTCTGTCTGTCTGTTCGCAATAAACTGAAAAACTACTGAACGGATTTTCATGTGGTTTTCACTAATAGACAGAGTGACTCATAAGGTAGATTTAGGTGTATAATTTATACCCGTTTGAATATTAAGATTGTTTGGTTTTAAGTTTTGCGTTTTATTACAACGATTATAGCAGAACAAAAAATACAAAACAGATGCTTTTTTAGGTTATTTTTAACCCTCTCCCACCCGCCTTGTGAGGTCGGTGAGTTTGTCAGCTAGCGTAGGTACATACTCTTGACTTTTTTTTAATAAACGGCATTTTTTTACATTTCTCTAGTCCGGTGGTTTCAATCCGAACATTAATCTGGTGCTATTACGATAAGGAATTCGTGATGATAAGAAAGACGCAAGACGGTAAACACTTTACATTTTCATTTCACGCGCTCGGTTATGGTCACTGGTCGACTCGTAAAGGTGAAAGCGTGACGCCAAATAACCTATTCCCTTTCTCAAAAATATCCACCCAAAAAAAAAAACAAATCAATTTTTAACATCCTCCTTTCGTCTCAAGTCTCAACTACTGAAAATCCTATAGATTACATCTGAGATCAATTAAAAACTTAAAGATAGCTGCAGCCAAAGTTAAAGCTGCTTCAAGAACAATATTAGCAGCAGCTTGGCAGAATGTGCAGCAAATCAATGTGAAAAACATTATACAGTAGAACCTCTGTAAGTCGTACTTCAGGGATATGCCATTAATTCGAGTTATGTTGCGTCATTTCGACTAGATAAGGCAGATTATTCACATTCGACTTGTCGAGGTATAAATTCATTCAAACTTATTTTGAGTTAGTCTCTCTAACTCAAAATTAGTTTGAATGAATCTAACCCTAAACTATAAGAAATTAAATTACAGTTAGAGTAACAGAATATGTAGTTAACATAAAAAAATCAAATCAATTTTAAAAGATTCTTAAAATACAAATAATTATTTTAAAGGGATAAGGAGCAGAAAATTATTTTTCTTATGAGTTGCTGGTATTATTCTATGAAATTCCGTAAAGTAAGTATCCTCCACGCCTTTTCCCAACTAAGTTGGGGTCGGCTTTCAATCTAACTACGATACGGCCGAACTTTGATATTTTACGTGAAGCGACTGCCATCAGACCTCCACAACCCAAGTACTAGGCGATACCGAAGTTCTGTAGTTAGACCAGGTTGACGGACTTTTTAGGGCTCCAACTACCCGTAACGAATGCCACAGATGTTTGTATGGCACCCGGGACCGACGGTTTAACGTGCTCTCCGAGGAACGGAGGGGTCTCAATGTGTTAAGAATGGTCACCCATCCTAGACTGACCTGGCTTGGATTACTTAACTTTGTAATGTGTTAACCTACTCGGTTACCACTTAGCCACGAGCCCCTCTGAAATTCCGTAAAGTAAGTATCTAGGAAAAAAATATGTCTACGCGTTCCTGAACGTACGGCGCACCGGGGCAGCGAGACGAGGAGAGGGATGACGAGGAGGGGCCAACAGGTAGAAACGCCAGACACTCGGATCTTACCACCGGCGATAGCACTTGTGTCGGGCGCCGCATTACATTGTCACGTTTATTATCTCCAATATACGAATAATTAGTTTACAGTCTAATTGCTTTTTATTAAAGAATCACATTAGCAGGTTGGTGACATTAATTAATAAGGAGCTGACAGAACACAATGTTTAGATTAGCGCCCTCTAGTGGACGGAGTGGTCCTCTTGACCGTCACGCTAATAATACATATTATTAGTATTCAGTGCTTTTTCCCCATAGCAAAAGTGCACAAACGTGCCTAAAGAAGTTTTCACTTCAAGAATTAAATCAATAACAATAACAAGTACATACCTACCCGAAATTAAACATCTAACCTTGTAAACAAACACGTGTTAACGTCAGCCATAAAATGTCTTTATCATTTCATAGAATTAATTTCGTAGCTAAGAAACAATGACGTACATAAAGACCCCCCCCCCCCCCTCCGCCCTTGTGACCAAGCGTGGTATCTTGAACCTTCCCCCCCCCCAGAACGGGTCACGTAAATTAGGTTAAATATATATTCGAAATAGGGAGGCAAAATATGTACTGAGGTTTGAGATTGATTGTAGGGACTCACTCAATATTTTGACTTTTAGAGGGTTTAGAGTAATGGAGGTTTCGGGGCTTGAAGAGAAGGGAGTTTTTTTAGTTACTTTAATTTTTTTATCAAGTTATGGATGTTTTCTACTTTTCAGGGTTCGACTTACAAAGTATTTACTGTACACAACCGACCAAACCGAATAATTGTAAGTATTTAATAATAATAACTGGACACATCTCACACACGGCCGTCTGATCCCAAACTAGGCAGAGCCTGTACTATGGTACCCAGATTGCTGATAAACATACTTATATATTTCTAAATACAAACATATAACTACATAGTATAAAACAAAGTCACTTTCTCTGTCCCTATATCCCTATGTATGCTTAAATCTTTAAAAGTACCCAACGGATTTTGATGCGGTTATTTTTAATAGATAGAGTGATTGAAGAGGCAGGTTTATATGTAGAATAACATCCATTAAATAGTGGAGAAATACTGTTATTTTTGAGGTTTCTAATGTGATGTCGTAAATAATTACATAACTACTGGATCGATTTTAATAATTTTTTCAGTGAATGACATAGGCTATATATTTTTATGCCTGGGCCTATTTAAATTACACCCAGACACAGAACAAATAATCGCGCTCATCACACAAATATTTGCCCTGGGTGGGAATTGAACCCACGACCTCTGGCTCAGCAGTCAGGATCACTAACCACTAGACCAAAAGGCCAGCCCCTCTCTCTCTCTTCACTACGCATTTGTTTATACTGCCCCCACCCCACCAACGCAATCGTTATAAAAGTAGGGTCAGTATACCTGCATCCCGTTCCCCAAACCAAGGTCCCGGGTCGCAGGGACCTTTGTACGGCAGGTCTTACCTCCAACGCCATGGCGCCGGCACTAGACAAAAGGCCAGTCATAATGTCGTATGAGTTTACAGGCAATTGGATGAATATTTCTTTGTTTCATCCCTTATTTTTTTTATTTATTAAATAAACTAGCCATCCCTCAGTTCCACCCTCGTTTATGGTCACTGCTCTCCCCTCCTAAAGTTTTGTTAAATTGCCTATGACCTTTCTAAAAAATTAGACTATCAAATGCAAAATTATTTGTCAATTCAAACCAGTAGTTCCTAAGATTAGCGCGTCCATACAAAAAAAAACTCTATCTTTATTACAGTACGCAGCAGACCCACGCAGCTTCGTCCGCGTTTGTAGATTTTCACCGTTTTTGGAACATTTCTCATTGATGCTCCGCTCCTATTGATTGTAGCATGATGTTATATAGCCTTCCTCGGTAAATGGGCTATCCAACACTAAAATAACTTTTCAATTTGAACCAGCAGTTCCTGAGATTAGCGCGTTCAACCAAACAAATTCTTCAGCTTTATAATATTAGTATAGATTAAGAAGTAGTATAGATTTATTAATTTACCCTTAAAATTTAGTTAATGCGTCGTTGATAATTGTCCTAAAATATAATATTAGGAGATATTTGAAATTAATTAAGTATTTAGAATTAGTAAAATTATTACTATGACCTAAAAGGACATGTCTCATCTTAGATCATGCTGGACAGCACCAGGAATCCTCATGTCTCATGTAGTACAGATCATTTCCACTTTAACAATCGTTTTTTTTTACACTTTATACAAAACCCAAGAGATTTACAGTTACTGTAAAAACTGTAAAATTTTATTCAGATATTTTTTAATTATAATATATATATATATATATATAGAACAAAAAAATATAAATGCATTTAAATTTTAAATAAAAAAAAATGTCATTGAACACATTCCATTTTTGAAATAAAAACACGTACACAATCGTATTATGTAATTAATTCTTTGCACATAGATACCTGTCTCAAAAACGGTGAACTGGTTTTCTTCTTTCGTAATTCATCCATTTTTTGTGTTAATTTGAACCGCACACATGCAAATATCTCATTTTATCACAAATGTTAGCACTTGGACACTGTTGGCACTCGAAGTGTTTGTAGCAGGTATTACTATTATCTGTGGCTCGACTGTACTTATCTGTATATCACTACTAATATAATGATATATGAACAACGATAATAGATTACATTATTAGGCTAGGAACAAATCTGGCTAAATTTAGCAAGCTGATTCTCACTCCGACTACGTTTTCAACTTTCTCTGGATCTACCTATAAGTATAATATTACGTTCAATAAATTAATTAAATAATACTCTCAGTTCAGCTATAAAATAAAACTATGTTTTTTTGACGCTGGATTGTTTTAATTGTATACCTAACAAATTGGTAGACATTCTATTTTATCATTTATTAATCACTAAATTGTGCCATTTAGTAATAAATAATATAATAGAATGTCTGCTAGTTAGTAGGTATACAATGTTAATAATAATATTTTATGTATAATAATTAAAATAATGGCGATTGTTAATAAAGGTTTGCACAAATGAAAACATAACAGATCAATATTATAAATTGTGATACAATGTGATCAAAGATAAATATTCTAAAGACATGTTTTAACCTCTAACACAATTATATAATTGGTGAAATATTTAAGAAAAGTTGCGCTTAATCAATATATAGTCAAGATAAATAAATAGTCACGTTTTGCAAGTTTAGGACAGCAGCAATATTAAGATCTGCAGTTGTATTGTACTGTACCAATACTCAAACGCAATTCAGAGAAATGCGTAACTGTTTTTATAACAAGTCGTGTATTAAAACGTTGCCAAATTTACGCGTCAACGTGGCCGAGTGGCAACATTCCAACAGATTGAAGTGCAAACAATCTTTTGTTGGCATAATACTATCATTCAATAGGATGCAGAAACTGAACGAATGAATTTTCTCTGGTTTGCCGCCGACATTTGTTCCGGCCCTAATATTTCAATGTTCACGTTTGATTAATGCCACATTGTTCTTGTTTGAAGGACCTACGTAAATAAACAATCGACACGTTTCTTTTCCAATTACTCTTATTGTTCTAAACATGACATTAAAAAACAACTTGGGTGCTTCAGTAGGTACTTTTTTTATCAATTTCTCGACTCCAATCACGTTATATAAGATCAAGCACAGCCATCTGTGCCACGAGGACTCACGGCAAATATAAATCTCTCTAGACTTCAAACGTAGGTACATAAGTAGGCATATCGTGGTTCTCTATCGAATATAAGATTAGAAATGGTGAGATATTTTGATAATAGCATAGTTTTCTTTTCTTTTTTTTCATGTATGTTCACCGCTTACTCGAAGACGCCTGAACCAATTTTGAAAATTGTTTGTTTGTTTTAAAGGGTATTCTTCAAAGGTGGTCCCATTTAAATTTTATCTAAATCAGTCGAGAGGTTTTCTAAAAATCAACAAATATATCTAAAAATTGTATACATGGATGATGTTTTCGTTTGCTCCGAAACCTCGCTGTCTCATTGGAGCAGTGCGGTTAGTTGGGCTACCCATATTATATTTAAACAAAAATCTTTTTAACAAAAAATTAAACCGACGCAAAGAACTAAAAAGCAAAAAATAAATAAACCTTAAGTCTTAAGTATTGAGCTTATTTACATAAACTATCAAATTTTATATAAACTTAGTCGGCGCCAAACAACAAACTGATTAATTAAATTATCAGAATTTTATATGTACCTACGTAGAAATGGACATGGCTCTACGTAGGTAATTAATCATTTTATTATTTGGCGCCGACTCAAAATAAGTTTATATAAAATTTGATAGTTTATGTAAATAAGCTCAATGCGAGTACTTAAGACTTAATAAAAGGTTTATTTATTTTTTGCTTTTTAGTTCTTTTCGTTGGTTTAATTTTTTGTTAAAAAGATTTTTATTTGATGATTTTTTTTCATCATCAACTCAGCTACATGATGTGATGATTTTTAGACGCAAATACCTGATAAAGTAATGAAAAGTAAACTAAAACACTATTCGTTCCTATAATTTTCGAGGGTTAATCTCAATTTTATCAGGATCACATCATCAGATCCTGACTTCCTTGACATGGGACCACCCTTGAGGTATACCGTATCTAATAAAAAAAAAACAAAATCGGTTCAAAATAACGGAGTGAGGGCTAAACAGACATAAAACAAAAAAAATATTATACAAATATCGGTTAAAAATACATCTACTTTCCACTAAAAAGCACACTGAAACTGAAGTCGGTGATGCTTTTTTTATTACAAACTTATCAATAATCATAGTGCGGAAACTCGAGAAATGACAAACATGACCTTGGGTATCAAACTGAAGATATGACAAAATTTATTTTCTTTAACAAGGAATTACTACAAATGCGTAACACAAGATTAGTTACTAAGATATTATTAATATTGTGATATGAGGATCAATGCAAATACCGTTAAAAGATATCGGCTACTTTTGTCGTCGCCATGTTGCTTTGATAGGACTCTTGTAGTTGTAGATACATGTGAATAAATACATTAGTGATTTAAATTGATATTAGATAAACACGTGTTTTAGTGCTTATTATTGAAGCACAGAACTGTCAAAAAGTAACAAGTTTGATGGAGGCGGGGTACGCGCGTCGTAGTTATTACCAAACAGTCACAACTCACAACTAAAGAAACACGTGCAAACATTTTCGTACGTGAATTTTCGGGTGTTTAATACGCATTTTCCTACCCTTCGTGGATACAGTCGTGAATGTTCGGTATGAATGTTCGGTGGTATGAAAATGTAAGTGCTAATGTCATTGACGAGAAATGGACGGACGCGTCACCCATAAACACACCTACACTCGTACGTAATAGGATAGATTCCTATGGTCAAAATAAACATTTAACAATCTTCATCAAATTAAGTGTTAAATAATAATTTTTCATACAAGTTTATACAGAACGTACCGTTTTCACAGTCGGTCAACTATCGTATCATATCATCATCATATTAGGTATATTATCATCATAATAGGTATCATATTATTTCATCATCATATTTTTAGGCTGTTAAAATGAACCTTTAGTTCTGAAGCAAAAGTATTTAAAAGTTATAACTATACAAAGTATTACAGCAAGATGTAGTCATATTTTAAGAGCTTTATGTGTAGACGAAGAATTGTTGAGTAATTAATTCTAAACAACGCAGTATCGTCATACTTGCGATCAAATGCTTACGGGTTCGAACCCCATCTAGTGCACAACCGACCTGGGACAAATCCCTATATTCCATTAACATCCTTGGTATTAAATACCTACATATCGTTTCCCATATCTCGTCATTCAAGTCAGCCGGCCCTGTATATCGATCGATTTTCAAGTTCATTTTGTCAGGTTCAAATTTTTTGTTGTATTAAAAATACGATTTTTCCTAAAATTCTTACCGCTTTTAACATCTTGTACGCTGAAAGAATTAAAGTGAATTTATTGATTGATTGATGAAAATTAAAAAGTGATTAAGTCAACAAAATGGTGTTTTAAAAAATACCTACGTGTGTACTACGTGAAGTGTGAAGTGTCGGTTGCCTGCAAGCAGCATGTCGCCACAGAGTACTTTATTATAACTGAAACATGTCGCTACGCGGCGAAATACGCGGTCGTTCGTTTGGAGCGTTTGTAATTAATTACATTAAGTTCTATAAATATTATTCTAAAATATGTTACTGTTGTAATATATTATGATGTTTATCAAACGCTTTAGGAAACCAATACCATCGTGTATTGCTACTAGCAAGATATAATAGAAAAAAAAAAAAGAATCCGTCCTGCTTCGTTGACTACCGCCCTGTCAAATACTACTGTTCCTATATTAAGTGCTTGAATGTGTTGTCCATAATAATCTCAGAAAATTCCTATATAAAATCGTTTGTCTGTAAGGTCGGTTTACTGACGATAGTTGAACGTGACAACGTCATAGGAAGGAACGCCTCAGAGCGAGATAACGCCGCGCTGAGTCATGTTTTTTCGTGCGTGCAGCCGGCTCCATCGAATTATAAGACGTTGTCACGTCAAAAATAACCTTCGTATTATCTGTCAGGTTTCCGGTTTGAACACAGTTCTGTAGCAGTCCTTGTAAATATTGCGGATGACATCAAATATGGTATGGAATGTGGAAGTCGGACTGTCCTCGCCTCGCATTATTTTTTTTTTTTTTTATTTCTTAAGCTTTTAACACAGATTTTGACGTTTTAATCAACATAGTTCGCTTCCTTATCATACCTACAATGGTGATTGATATGGCTTCAAAGATAATTATCTCTATAGACACGTATTAGCATTGTTAACACACACTCTTTTCCTGGTTTGTGTTGGTGTATTACAGATTAGCGTTCTCTTTCAAAATATTTATAAATTTCATAACTCATGATATAGTGAAAAATAGATATATGTGAAATGTGAATAACGAAATCTAATGATAATTAGCATATTAAGGAAATAGCAAATGAAAAACAGGCCGTTTAATGTCTGGACGTGCGAGCTATCGTTTGAAAAATAAATTCACCTTCTCAGTTTTCAAACCTAAGCGAGTAGGCTTTTTTTTATGGTATAGGGCGCAAACGAGCAAACGGGTCACCTGATGGTAAATGACTACCGCCGCCCATGGGCACCTGTAATTCAAGACTCACAAGTACGTTGCCGCCCTTTAAGGTGGGAGAAGAGGGGGAAGTGGGAAGAGGGGAGAGAGTAAGGACGGGAATAGGGGCGAGGGAAGGGTTAGGGCCTCCGGTAACCTCACTCACGCGGCGAAAAGCAATGCAAGCATTGCTTCCCTGCTTGTTTTCTGTTAGGCCGTGGTATCGAGCCGAGTTGAGCCCTCCCATACGTGGCGAAGCATGGCTCTCCCATGTCAAAACGTCATGTTTCTTTTGGAGACATTTAAATTGTAGATAACCAGGTAAGTATACATTGTTTCTCAAAAATAACAAAAGAAAGATGTTGAAAAGTAGATAAAATATGTAGGTATGAGTATTTCATAAAAAAAAATACTGGAAAATTCTAAATTCAGTCGTAATTTCCGAATATGATTTTAGAACGTCACAAGTGTTACATAATAGTTTGTTTTCAATTTACACTTACCTCATAATGAATGGATCTAGTAGGGTTGTGTGTGCGTCTACTACAAAATGGCGACTGTAAGCTATACCTAATTTATGTAATGCTTGTGTTAGGAGTGGGTTCAGTGAGGGGTCCGGACGTCTTAATAAAAGCTCAAATCAAATCAAAACCATTTATTTCAATTAAACCAATAATAGGTATTTTTGAATTGTCAGGAGTAGGAGTCAGTCAGACTAAGTCGTGACGTGTCGAAGAGTCATGCTCTTTCAGTGATTTAAGTAAGTGTTCCATTGTCTGATACACCCTGTAAAAGCAAATACTATTGAAACGTAGACTTTAATTGGTTCTTTAAAAACTGTAAAGTTTTGTAAATTGTAATTTTGGCTCTTGTCTCAAAAGGTTGCCGACCCCTGACCTAAACCTTAGTCATGGATCACTTCATCTATTGGTGAAAACTGTATAAAAATTCGTTCTGTGGTTACTGAGTTTATCGGCTTCAAACAAACAGAAAGACAGACAGACGCGACAAGAGGACTTTCTTTTATAATATGTAGTGAGAGTTACTGTAGATTTGGTAAATGAGAATAAAAAAGATTAAGTCAGAAATAAATTTCAAAACGTGGAGTATAAGTTACGAATGGCAAGGACCTCTGTTAGTGATTACAAAACAGTGAGGTTGCAGGGTGGTTGTGGAGTGGTGGTGGAGTGGTGGTGGAGTGATGGTGGAGTGGTGGTGGAGCGGCGGTGGAGTGGTGGTTACCTGGCGAAGTGCTCGAGCAGGTAGTCGAGCGTGGCGCTGGCGAGCGGCGTGAGCGCCGTGTTGAGCAGCGAGCAGGCGCCAGCTGCGGTCCTTCAGCTCCACGCCGCCCGCGATGCACCCGCGCATCGCTGACACACCAATACATTCTAATCATTCCGTTACGTGACCGTTACTAATTGGCAATGTACAAACACAATCTTACTCAAGAAACATCAACAAGAAACACAATAAAATTTCATAGTGGAATCAATGATGGTTATAGATTGCTACTACAAAAATATCATCACAAAAATAAGTACTTCAGCCAAATTCGATAAGGAATGTTAGCAACCAATGACAGGCAGGTGTAAAAAACCTATTTGCAAATTATATATTTTTTAAATTATTTGCAGTCGTAAATAGAACTCATGTAGGTATTTGAAATAAAATGCGTTAGAGGGTGAGATATATTTTAATGTATATGTATTATAGGTTTCGATAAATTAATTGAAATTATTTTCGTGAAGCTAATTGCCTGTTCCAATTACTTCCAATGCGTAGATCCTATGGAGAAGAACAGGCAAGAAACTCCAAGGACACTCTTTTTCAAAATGTTTTTTACAAATTTCTGGTTACATTGCTTATAAGCGTAAATGAAATGTGAGGACAATGTAACATACCTATTATTCTAAAATATAAATAGACGCGCTAATTACTACTATACATATTTAAGTAATAGCAGTCCGGACCCCTCGTATTTCAGGCGCAGTATGGCACACCGTATGGTTTTAGTCTGGTCCCATCGAAAACCCGCGGTGCCATGACGGCCGGTTACAAAGTAAGTATTATCGTGTCTATAGCCGGGGAGGGTTTTCACATGACCAAAAAAAACCGCACAAGTGCGATTCTGACTCGCGCATCGAGGGTTCCGTAAGCAAACAAACTTGTGCGTAGATAGTACCTACGTCCATCTCGGAAATCAATTCTCGAAGATTTTTCTTTTCCGAAAGACAAACTTAACTTTGCGGTTCTAAAAATACTCTCCAGTACATCGATGTACTACAAAGTCAACTTTGCAACCGCAAAATATAAGTTTGTAATCACAATTAATTTTTTTTATGTGATATAACAACTAATTAACGACTTGCGGATTTTGACTGTACTTGTGCTGTGAGACCTTGCTTCTTATCAAATTTCATGATTCTAGGTCAATGGGAAGTACTCTATATTAACTTGATGCGTCCATGGGTTGTCAGTCAGTGAAAAGTCTTGACATACAGACGGACAACAAAGTGATTGAATAAGGGTTTCTTTTTTTCCTTTTGAGGAACGGAACAATAAACCACCTAAACATAGTTTTTATTATTATAAACTTATATTTTGCACTTGAAAACTACAATGTTAAGTTTGTATTTCGGAAAAGACCCGAAAAAATCTTGAATATTGATTCTTAAGATGGACGTCCTTGGTCGCTCTGGTCCTCGGACGCGAGTCAGGCTCGCACTTGTCCGTTTTTTTTTTTTAATATTTAGATATTTCCGTCTGATTTCCGATGGGAACTTATTCCACAACAGAACAGTGAAAAAGATTTCTTAAAAGATTGTTGAATAAGACTCTTAGCCTATCTAATCAAATCAATACATACTGTGCTAATTTATTTATTTTCTTTATAACAGTTGCTTGCGAATGATTATGCTAGAGTTCGTAAAATTGAACTTTAAAAGGAGCAGTGAAAAAAAATACAGATTACCTATTTTAACTCAATTACACTGTTTTATTACCATACCGAGACATTATGATACTGTATCTGTGCCTTAGAGTATGTGTGCCTTTATAAAAACTGTACTTTATTTGAGGTAATTATCAATTGCCTTAAATCACAGATTACTAAGAAGTTACTACGTAACTTATATGCCTATTGTCTCCAAGAATTATGAGCTATGAATCCAAGAACTTTAATCAAATAATAGTGATGTAAGCGCCATCTCTTAACCACTAAATAACACTAAAACATAGACGTAATTTCTAACATGTATAGTTGCTTGAAGTCTCTTTATTATAATAAAAGAGGGCGTCAAAGTCTCGGTATCAATAGCTATTTCATTCAAGGTAAGGTGACATAGCTTCAGCCATTAGAACAGTTATTTATGAACACAATAATCTATGATGCTAATACAGTCAAGATTAAAGAGTTATATCCCTAGGATAGGAATATATCTTTAGTTTAGAACTCCGGAGACCGCAAAGCAAATAATGAAATGGCTTTAGAACGCTATTTTGAACAGATATCATACAAAAACGTCATAAAAGCTAGGATTTACAGAAAATCCGGCAACTTGTATATATATTAGTTCTAAGTTTTATTTATAAGTTCTGAATGTTTATCGAACATGTGGTAGGTATGCGTAATGCACATCGACGGCTTTGTTTGGGACTTCTAGGCCAAGGCACCGACATTTTAATATTCCAATACCAATATATAGTAGCTGAAGCTATGTAGAAATCAATAAAATAATTCGTTTTGTGGTCATAGACAGGTCATTTACATACATAGAAAGATAGTTAAACCGAAAAACCCTACTTGCGGAGCAATTCATTTTAGAGCATATTACATGTCGTACTTCAACAAGGTTGAGAATATGTGTACACTAGTGTAACTTCGCATCCGATCGGATAATCCAGGCGCAAGTCTTGTATAGCGGGCACAACATCCCTAAGAAATATAGTGACTGGGGTCGACGTTTGAAGGGGATATAGGGTCCAAAAGCAAGTCATGATCGTTGTAAGATGAATAATATATACTATTAACGTTTATAAGCAAACAAACAGAGATACAAAATACCTTGAAGTCAATGGTGGCTTACATCATCTACTTCTGCTGCTAGTGTAATACCAGTTTACAATGAAGATTTAGAAAATCTTTTGCACTTTAATTTATTGATGATAATTCAGTATTAACGTTCTACTTTTCTAAGATTGACTGCACGGATGGCGCAATGGTTTAAGTGGTCACCTCGCCACTACGCCGCGCCGAGTGTTATGGGTTCAAATCCCACACGGGACAAAAATTGCACAAATAGTTGTTCCAAGTCTGGGTGTTTCATTGTGTCCGTTGTTTGTATGTTTGTGACGCCCCCCGCCACACAGGAATATTCCTAATGCGGGAGTTGTCTTTAAAAAAAAAAACAATTTTTCTGGTCTTAATGAAAATGTTGATAACCTAATTCATACATGTATTCAACATGTATTTTGATAGGATAAGCTTTTTAACAGTTTTATCCAAAATATCCATATTATCAGGAATTATCCGGATAGTGTTTTCGAAGTATCCGAATTATCCGAACACTGAATCGACCGGATAATTGCATGCCCTAAACGTGACGTAGCGGCGAGCCGATGCTTGTGTACCTTCAATGGTTATTTTTACCCACCTATTGACCTACTATGGAGTAACTAAATTAGTATTTGTGGAAAACCAGATTATGGGCTCGCCAATGACTAATAATATCGTTGGCAAGTCCATAGTTTATATATTTGAATATATAAACTATCTATAAACTAGAAAACTATAAATCGAATTGAAACTAAAAAAATCCATGTATTATTTATAAGCAGCTTTGTATAGCTTTATAACATTAAGGTTGAAAACTTGTATGTTTTCATAGAGAACATTTAATGTGCATTAAACTTTTTTAAGCATTTTACTAGAAATAAAGTAATACATTTTTGTGTCAGTCTATTAATATATTCACAAGATAATAAAATAATCAAAGAAGAGGCCATAATCAACGTGGACAGAGGATAGGGATATATTGATAACATTTTCTTCATAAATTCGCAAATATATTCATAACTTTTCAATACATAGTAAAATTATTATTATTGTTTGTTATTAAAGGAATAGTGATACCAATTTTTAATATTATAATTGCTAACTATAACAGAATGTAAGTGAACAAGTCAAAATTTTATATGCGCCTAAATTTCTACATACATATGATTTAGAATATTTACAATTTGTTGCTAATTGTTTCTCAAAGGCGTATTCATTATAGTTTTAATGACGACGTTTGATCGTATGATCGTAGAATAATTTCTTTAATATCGTACTTAGAGTGAAATATATATTTGCACAAACCAAGTTATATACACTAATCTTAATATAAGTTAATACATACTCGTCCATACATAAGATACATTTGCTATATATTGCTTTGATAAGTTTTGCGTAATACAATGTTATGGTAGGTCTCTAAAAAAAGGGACATGATATACTGTGGTAACACCGGTTATTCTGCCAGAATTATACACGCTAATAATGATATATATTAGATATTATACAATTTATTGTACTAAGTTGAAAGCATGTGTGACGTCCAACTGTTTTCATTAAACATCAAGTCTATCCAAATATAGAGCACCTCGGTGTTTATAGATTCATCTGAGTCACTGGATTCATAAATAGCGTCTAGCGTCGATGTTCATATTAGGTAATAGCAGTTTCAAACATTCTATTATATACGTCGTTAATTATAAAAGTATAATTTAAAACTTATTTTTAGGGTTTTCAGTTATTTTATAGCTAGATTTTAAAGATACACTGAATGTATATATATATATATATATATGATACTTTGTAACCGCTTTCATCAGTTTAGATTTAAAAAGTGCTAAAATTGGTGTTGGAAGGTTTATATGAAAGAAACCATGAAGATTAATAAAACAATTTTTTTTTTATTATATTTATTGTACCAACGAGACGACATGTACTGTACGAAATAAATTACAACTTAAACTTACAACATTCTGGAAGAAATAAATAAAATCTCGAAAAAAAAAATCAGTCTTGAAAACATCACAAATCAGATTGGGTTTTAGATATTTAGAACTTTGAAATATGGTTAATCGACTTCTTCTACGGTTGGGCCGTCGTTTCGTTGGTGGGGCATGCCCCCAGGCTGTCCGTTAGCACCGCCGCCGTGCATTTTAGTTATGAGGGGTGAACACGTCCGCTGCAAGTCCTTCAACTTATGCTCGTACTCTTCTTGGTCGGCTAATGTGTTGTTATCTAGCCATTTTAGAGCATCCTCACAAGCAGAACGCGCTGCGCCTTTGTCCTGCTCCGACAGCTTATCACCAGCGTCATCGACAGCCTGCTTCACGCTAAATATGTACGACTCTAGTTGGTTACGAGCCGCCACTCGCTGCCTCTGTTTCTCATCCTCTTCTTTGTACTTCTCAGCCTCAGAAAGCATACGGTCGATCTCCGCCTGCGACAAGCGACCCCTGTCGTTCTTAATCACGATGTTCTTGCTGCGACCTGTGCTATTCTCTTTCGCTGACACGTTGAGAATGCCGTTGGCGTCCATGTCAAACGTGACGTCGATTTTCGGGACTCCGCGGGGCGCGGGTGGGATGCCCGTTAGATCAAACGTTCCTAGCAGGTTGTTGTCTTTCGTCATAGCACGTTCGCCCTCGTACACTTGAATGGTAACTGCCGGTTGGTTGTCTGAATAAGTGGTAAACGTCTGGGATTGCTTGCATGGGATCTTTGAGTTGCGTTCAATGATTTTGGTCATAACACCGCCTGCTGTCTCGATACCAAGCGACAGTGGTGCCACATCTACTAGTAAGACGTCTTGAATCTTCGAGTCCTGTTCCCCACTAAGGATTGCTGCCTGAATAGCTGCACCATAGGCCACTGCCTCATCTGGATTGATAGATAGGTTCAGTTTCTTGCCACAGAAGAAGTTCTGGAGCAGGTTCTGCACTTTAGGTATGCGTGTAGACCCTCCGACGAGAACGACGTCGTGAATTTGACCTTTGTCGAGCTTAGCATCTTTAAGAGCTTTCTCTACAGGTTCCAGGGTACCACGGAACAGGTCAGAGCACAGCTCTTCGAAGCGCGCTCGAGACACACGCGTGTAGAAATCTAATCCTTCAAAAAGCGCGTCGATCTCGATGGTGGCCTCAGTGCTGGAGGACAAGGTTCGCTTGGCGCGCTCAGCTGCTGTCCTTAACCGCCTGAGAGCGCGCGCATTGCTCCGCATATCTTTTTTATATTTACGTTTGAACTCATCTGCAAGGTGGTCCACGAGTCTGTTGTCGAAGTCCTCACCTCCGAGGTGTGTGTCTCCAGCTGTCGCTTTAACCTCAAACAGCGAGCCCTCGTCGATAGTAAGGATGGAAACGTCGAAAGTACCTCCCCCCAGATCAAAGATGAGAACATTGCGCTCACCTTGGAGGTTCTTGTCGAGGCCGTAGGCGAGAGCAGCTGCCGTAGGTTCATTGATAATCCTCAAGACATTCAAACCAGCAATAGCGCCTGCATCCTTCGTAGCCTGTCGCTGAGAATCATTGAAGTAAGCCGGTACTGTGATAACTGCATCTCTTACTGATGTACCTAAGTACGCTTCTGCTGTCTCCTTCATCTTCGTGAGTACCATACTGCTGATCTCTTCAGGCGCGAATCGCTTCATTTCCCCTTTAAACTCTACCTGGATCTTCGGTTTTCCGCAGTCGCTGATCACCTTGAAGGGCCAGTGTTTCATATCCTGTTGAATCTTGGTGTCGTCGAATTTCCTTCCGATGAGTCGTTTCGCGTCGAAGACTGTGTTGTTGGGGTTTAGGGCGACCTGGTTCTTCGCGGCGTCGCCGATGAGGCGCTCGGTGTCTGTGAACGCCACATAGGATGGCGTTGTTCGGTTGCCCTGGTCGTTGGCGATGATTTCCACGTTGCCATGTTGCCAAACTCCGACGCAAGAGTAAGTTGTTCCAAGATCAATTCCAATAGCTGGCATTTCTTCTTCTTTTTTTCTGCTGTGTGCACTAGTAATGCGATCTCTTTCGAGTAAAACTTCCTTCGGTTCACACCGAACTACGTCTGCTTTGTATCGTGTTTAAAATTATTCTGTTTTCGCGCCGCGAGCCGTGCGCTTTTATACTGTACAAATAGGATTCGAGAAAATTCTACCTGTTACTCGATGTGAACCAATCAGCGTAGAGAATTCACCGAAGCTTCGAGAAGGTCAACTTGCGACCACCAATGATTGGTAAGGTAACGCGTTAGTAAAGGAAAGAGATAGCCTGACTGTACAATTTAGGGTGGCTACTGAATGAAATTTCCCTATTTTGGTCGTAATAATTTATTGAGTCAACTACGTCGGCATTAAAAGTGATATATTGGATAATGGCGATGAATTAAGACAGAAAATTTAAACGCATGTAATTTTAATGTAGTTTGTTACAGTTTATAAGCAATTCATCAACTTATTATAGTTTTTCAGTTGTTGATGATACATTATATTTAATAAAATCAGGGTAAATGAGAGAATCAAAAATACCTTAAATTTTTATTTTACCACTTACATCGTAAACTTATATTCTGAGACCTTGGTGGTTTAAAAAGCTTCCAAAATATGTAATTTTATGCTATTGATATTTGACAACATCGTTCTGAAATTACTGGATGCAACTTTCACAGGAACAGTTTATATATTTGCAAATAGTATGTAAGCAATAGTAATTGAATACAGATATTATATGACACACATTAAACGTAAAGTACATTATTATGTAAATATGTATAAGGAAAATGTTATTTTATTTACGATAAATGATAAATAATAATAAAATCATACTGAATAAATTGTAATGGCAGAAAATTGTAGATATAACTTAAATACTGACAACAAGCAATACGAACGCTATTGAACATTCACCAGTAAAATTACACTTATATCTTAAAGGATCCACAATAATCCATTCGGAATATAAAATCATAGCAATGAAATCCGAACATGTAAGCAAATTTTAACTTTATCGGCTAGCAACACTAGGGAAACCTCCAGAATGTACATGATTGTGTCTCTGTCTACGGGTGTGAGAAAGATGGAGATATAAGTTGTTTTGTTTGCGTAATATCAGAACTTGCCGCTGTGTGCGTTTGTGTTATTGATTGTGTAGGGTAAACGGCCCTCACAGAAGACAAGATATTTCTAGATTTTTCTGTATATTTATTGATTTTAATATAAGCTAAAGAGTTAGGTTATTTGTTTATCCGAACGGGCTTATCCCTGGAGCTATCAGACGTATTTAAAAAATATTTTAGTAGTATTTGATAGTCCGGTCTCTAAACTGGTGTGTGGGTACGCGAAATGACTCATGTTACCATAAAGCTCCATAAAGGTTTATAAAAATCTAATAAGTGTTGCTTATTTTTTATTGAGGATACCTTTATTTAGAGAAGTAGGTACATTTATTTACTTATTTTACAGATTTAGGTAAGAAGGATTTCTTTTCTTACCTACGTACATGAATAATAAATATAATCACCATTTTAGCTAAATGGGCAATATTATAATGTCTTAACTTATTAGTTATTACACTCACTGTCATAGCCAAATAGCAACAACAAATAGGCATACCTAGTTTTTTTCTAAGTATTGCAATAAATATTTTTTTTAATTGGTAATACTTAACAGATCTAAATTATCAGCTCTGAATTAAGATTTAAAAAAAAATTACTTATCTCTGTTTGTTTAATAACTTTTGTAAGGTTTTTTAGAATTAAGTATACAGCATTAACATGATTCTGTTCCAACCTCATTTTTTGCCTTGCTCATTTTTTAAGAAATTTATATTGATATCGTTTTGACAAATTCAAATTATCATCAATACAAATAGGTCATCATCCTCCGCGCCTTTTCCCAACTAAGTTGGGGTCGGCTTTCAGTCTAAGTAGTAAGTGTCTGTTTGTAATCCCACTAATATAATAAATGTGAAAGTTTGGATGGATGAATATATTTTTTTTAAGCTCATACAGTTATTTTCACGATACGTATGCCTAAAAATCAGTTTTTAAGTTTTTGTCTGTCTGTCTGTCTTTTCTCTTCTTCTCCAGAACGGGTAGACCGATTTCCACAGGAATTTCACTGGCTGATAGCTGGTGTTATAAGGAGTAACTTAGGCTACTTTTATTTTTAAAAGAGACTTAGGGTTCCTCGCAAAATATATAAATATGTACTCGCCGAGGAACTGCTAGTTATTAATAAGCATCGAGCATGGACGTATAAAAAAATATTTTTTTATACGTCCCATCGATATAAATACGTCCATGGCATCGAGATTACAAATAGGTCACTGAGTTATTATTACTAGCGTATATCTCGATGAAGTAGTAGTGAAACTATAAAAAAATATAAAACTAGTGTTAAAACGGTCCAGAAGAGATACGATCTAAGTCATTATTCGTCAAAATGTTTCACGAAATTTCCAGAAATTGCAAGAAGCGCTTTCTATTTGAATTTCGAATAGGACATCAGAGCGAGAGAGACGGAGCTATTATTGTATTGAAACATGGCACAGGCGTGCGCAGATGTTGTTTGTTGTATGTAAGGCACCCCGAAAAGGAAGGTCGCCGTTATTTCTAGAATGTTCTACCCTTTTACGACAAAGAATAGAACAAAAAATAATGACTAAGGGTAAAAAGCTCACTATCTAATAAAATGTATGTATGTAAATGTCGTAAAAATAAATTAATGAATCAAAACGTGTGGTCATATTTTAGAAGCGTTATGTATACTTACTTGAAAAAAACCGGCCAAGTGCGAGTCGAACTCGTGCACCGAGGGTTCCGTAAAATATTGTTATTAGATGATGTAACTAAAAATTTACAGTTTTTAGCAATTTTTCTATTATCTGTGCTATAAGACGTTGCTACGTACCAAATTTCAAGATTCTGGGTTCACGGAATGTACCCTGTTTTGATTCCCTTGCGAGTGTCGAAAATTTGCGGAAATTTACGGCATAAACGGCTAAATCTTTTGATTGCGTTGGCTTAGAAGTTTGATTTTTTCACAGCTCTAAGGGACACTAGACTTGAGAATTTGATATAAATTTCAGCTTGATACCTGCACGCGTTTCTGAGAAAAAGGGTCTTGACAGACAGACAGACGGATGGACAAGAAAGTGATCCTATAAGGGTTCTGTTTTTCCTTTCGAGGTACGGAACCCTAAAAATTTATGTAGGTAGTCTGAAAAAAAATGGGTAGGTCAGTATAGACTACTTATTTAAAAAAAATGGAAAATGCTTATCCTTGTGTAGGTGCACGTGCACTTTTCAACTAGACTTTGTTAGTGGCGAAACGAAAAGTGATCCATAAAGAGAAAAAAAGGACCAAAATTTTCAAGTCAATTTTAATGTTTTTTTTTTATTTACTGTCTGGTAACTAATAGGTCACAAATTCTATGTAGGTACAACCCGTACAACAACTAAACAGCAAAACAAAATATTGTTGTTGATGTTCTAGAACTTTCCAACACTACGAAACATTCCGCTTCTGGAATCTGAAACTAACATCGAACTGTAACATCAACATTACAATAATAATTATAAATATAATATAGATTTATGATTTTCTATACGAATTTTGAACGGTCAATTAACTTGGTAGGAATAACTATTGTCTATTAAAATATGGAATGCATGTATGACGTCAGAGACGCAGCTGATCTTTGCACATGCGCATTACAACGTTTCTGGAAGTTTCTTCTTCTATCTTCTAGATACATAATTTATAATGTTATATTTTCATTCCAGAGGAGACTAAATATGTATATTTGCTATGAAATGAAAATTATGCGAGGAAAGTCACATAAAAAATTAAATTAAATTAAGTGTAGGTAAAGATCAATAATGACAATAATGAGATCAATGAGTAGGTACCTAACCTAAGTTTTTCCTTTCGGCCACATTCAGTTGTAGGTAGGTACTCGAAAACTGATGAGTTTGAAATAATCGACGGGCAGTGGTTAGTGATCTTAACTGCTGAACCAGAGTTCGATTCCCACCCAGGACAAAATATAATTGTGTGATGAGCATGATCATTTGTTCTGTGTCTGGTTGTAATTTATCAATAATATGTATGTAAGGTATGTTTATCTCAATGATGTAAGGTCAGGATGGCCAAATCCGTTTACGGGGCAAAATTATCTGTTCCAACGACTGGCCTGTTGGTCTAGTGGTTAGTAACCCTGACTGCTGAGCCACAGGTCGTGGGTTCGATTCCCACCTGAGTCTGAGTGTTCTTTGTGTCCGTTGTTTGTATGTTTGTAAAGTCCCCCGCGACTCAGGAGTAATTCCTAATTTTTCATCTAATTTGAATGGGGCAATTTATAATACGAGTAAGTATAATATTTTTGAGTTTTATTATGATTCGTAAATAACATCATATAATTTTTATAGAAGAAGCTGTTATAGAAATATTATTATTAATAAATAAATAAATTAATATTAATAAAAACTAAGAATCGCATACTTAAAGACGATTTCCAAAGTTTTATTTATGGGCAGGATAAAAAACAGGAAATGTTTAGAACATGACTAGAATATTCTGTCTGTATACAAACTAAATCTCATTGCTACGCCATCTACACGTTTCAATCTAAAGCTATATTAATGCTACTCGACGGTCGGTGGCGCTGATTAAATATATCTTGCACGTAACGTCTAAAAAGGGACGTTTTGAAACTGAGAGAGATTATAACAAACAAACTCTTCCGCTTTATAATTTTAAGTAAATTGCAAATAAATTATGAATAAACACATATAATGCTTACATAAGGCATATTGATATAACTGGAAGCAATATCGGAGTAGTTTTTTTTTTCGAGTTGACGCGCGAAGTGGTGACTAGAGGGAGCGACGGACGGTTACCTCCCAAACTCTTTGTCTTGGAGGATAGATAGGTACTACAACGGACTGTGTGTGTGTTAATAATCTGTGGTTAGGCCTCTTTGGGTTAGGCTATGACTAACAGACATATAATTAAACTAAAAATAATATTAAAAGTAACTAATATAAACCAATATTAGTGTGATGTTGATGTCTTATTTTAAGAAGCCATGATGCAGTGTTCATGGATTAGAGTTCTTAAACTATTTTATTTAAATAATATGTCAAAAGTTATTGGGTACTAATTAGGTGTTACTTAGTGGAAATCCATTGCGAATTAGTGAACTAATAGGGTAAAACCTAAGGTATAACCAAGATTCAACCTCAAACGAATCGCCATTTAAAACACAGAGTCACAGATGCACAAAATAATGCATGAACGATCCGCCAGCCAAATTAATGAGCTTATTACTATTACTATTTCTCTTACAATTTCTATTTTATACAAAATAAGACAGACACATATATTTTTGGTGTCGTTTATTAGATATTCTGAATGACATAAAGAGAATCTATAGGTAATACCAATAATGTTGATGTGTCTCTACAAGAGTATCAAGGCGCCTACAGACAGCTTCATTACGTGCGGAAACCATCGCTTGATATAAATGTACTACGTACTAGATATGGCGCTTGGAACACTATATTTGTCAAACTTAGTTGTGGTTCCGGAGCTACAACGAGCTCATGCTCATACGCACTTCGACTGTGGTTCAGTGTACACTGGTGCACGTGTAGCTAGCAGCGAGCGTTTCGTATTTGTTAGAACATGTAAAAATATACTTGCGAGTTATTTTTCCATCATTATATTACATTCGGGTAATTATAAACAAAAATTAGTACTCATTGTAACATGATTTTGTAGCAGATTGCAGTAAAATAAGAGAAAAACTAAAATTCTTAGTAGCCATGTGTATTTTTTTGCCATTAAAACAATAACTCTATCTCATCTCTCATATCTCTTCTATCAATGAATAGCACCTCGCGCTGTCTCGCTTTCACTAAGGAAGACCTTTACTGTAAGCAGGAACTAATTATCAGAGATTAAAACGTTGCAGAAACAGAAAATCGGCGTTGTTCGCCTAGAAGTGCTGCCGATGGTGGCGTATGTGTTGGGTCGTTCGGCTCTCTTTAATATGGTTGAGGTGGACGATGGCTGACGCTTGCGTCATGCTCGTGATCGAATGCCGCTGGTCGGAGCTGGTCATTTCGTTATTTACTTGCTATTACTTACGTATATACGTATATTTTTAAAACAATACGTTACATTGTCTTCACGTTTAATTTGCGCTTATAAGCAATGTAACTAGAGATTTGAAAAAAAGGTGTTGAAAAAAGAGTGTCCTTGGAGTTTCTTGCCTGTTTTTCTCCACAGGATCTACTTATTAGAACAGGCGACTAGCTGCACGACTGACTTAGTCTGACTGACTACTTGACTACTGTTAATTCAAAAATACCTATAATTGGTTCAATTGAAATAAATGATTTGATTTAATTTGTAACATTACATTAGTAAAGACCAGTCAAAGTTAAACACTTATTTATTTATTTATTGTCGTTTTTTTTTAAGTTTTAATTAATAAACAAATTCAATATATTTTCTGTTTATTTTAACACGAGTTCTTATTTAAGTTAAATGTCCGTTCTGTTTTTTAATTTAGTCTATATTAGCTTATCCAGTATAGGTTCGATGAACGAAACGCATAAGCGCCATGAAAATCTCGGCGCTTGCGACCTTTTGATCGTGAAAAATTTCACGCCCCAGTGCGCTACAGCGCTGTCCATTCCTAGTGTTTGGTTAGACAAATGATCATTGTTTCAGCGCTGTAGCGTTGATTAGTTTTAAGTTTTAACAAAACTGAACAAAATTTCTTTAAGTGATAGCAACTCCTTATATTTATCTCAAACCGACATTGTACTTTATTCTATACGTGAAGCGAAAAGACATAAGATACGCTTAACATGTATTGTAATGAATGATTCAATAGCTAACATGCCATTTTATTTAAAATATAACATGCTTTTACTACATATTTATAGGAAAAAATTGCCCCAGTATATAAAAAAAACAAAGGAATGGTCCATCCAAGCATAGAAAAAGATAAATACTAAAAATAAAACGTCACATTTTCATTACAAGTGCTGCCATCTCTACTAATACACATATAACGCTACAGTTTCTGTTATAATATTTTTTTTGTTATAATATCAATCATCAGATTTTAAATTGTTTGGGGATACCAGCGCTGGATTCACTTTACCGTTTTTATTTACACAAAAAAAATTGCAAATATTTACGTCATGATCCTCCTAGTGGTAAATGGTGTCAGTGACTCCCAACACCACTCTAATACTCGCTTTACAACCCTGCCGGCTCTTTGGATCTCAATCGACCGTGATCATCAACGTACATAGAAAACTAAATTAAAAGCAGTCCTCTATGGGGTGAGTTTCCATATTCATAGCTTAGAAGGAGAAAGGAAACAGCAAGCACACGGCTCTCCTGATGGTACGCGGTTATCAGTGCCGTCTCGTTAAACCACTGACGTCCTGTGTAAGCTGCCGACTCAATCACTTCTCCTTTTATGTTAAATAGCTAGGAATATAAAGTGTCATCGTTAGTACATTTATGAAACAGACATGTTTGTCAGACGCAATAGCGACAAAGCCAACAAGCTACAAGCCAACGTAGAGCTGGTAAATAACATCATAAAAACACATTTGCAATGGCACTCAAAGTTTGTTATATGTATATGACAAATTACCAAAACATTATGCGATTATGCGACAGTCTAAAAGAATTTATAAACATTTGTTGTCTTTTCTTATTGAAAAAGCATAATTATTCTTCAATACTGCATTTCTTGAATGATTCCCGTATTTAATAAATTTAAATATGATTTTTTAATGTTTTTTAATAAAAATTTAAGGACTAATTACCTAATAATAATTTAATAAAATCGTAAATACCTATTTGAAATGATAAAAATATCACAAATTAACTATGATTACTTACCAGCAGAAAAAACAGCACTAAACTATAAGTACTAAAAAAGCACAACATTATAAGCAGATTCGTCCAGTAGACTCTTACATAATCAAGTTGGCTCAATGACTAACGTGCTTCACTGATTTAGGAGATACTTCTAACCTTTTGTCAAATTTAGGGGGAAATAACATTTAAAAAAATTATGTTTAGTAGTATTATAGGGAAAATATGATTAGGTCTGTAGAGGTCTATTAAGTCTTAAGAAATTGTTCATTTATGATTTTCAACCGGCTAACTTATAGCATTACAAGTATTTAAATAACAAGTTTCGATTTAAATATTAACATACATTTAAAGATTTGTCTATGTACACATTGTAATATTTTATTATAATGTAGTTAAAAGTAAATTTTATCTATAATTATGTCCAAACAATAAGTAAATATTTATATTAGAGTAAATATATTTGTTAAAAGTAATAATTAAGTATTTTAAGAATATGCTGTGCCAACAGGGTCCAAAATTGAGATTATTCTATTTTTAAATTTCTAATACATTATTTTGTAAACATTTTGGAATGCATAATAAAGAATTGAATTGAATTTAATGTGCACACTTTTTATTGAAAATGTATTAAAACAGTGATTCATTTCGCTGCATTTAAATAATAACCCCTTTTAACACGATTTTATTAGCGTTACTTGTATTGTAATTATGTAAAAAATTGGTTGTCTGTAGTAAAGTCGGTTTACGGACGATAATTTTACGGTATTTTAACGGAAGTAAGTTTTAACCTACTTCTAATTGTCGTATCGTAGTAGGTATATGTAGATTGGATGACAATACTATAATCTCTTAATGGAACCAGGCGGTGGTTAATGGAACTCTCCGGGGCCTAGTAGTAAACCCTTCGAATTTGAGCTCATGAGATTGGTTGTGACGAGTCTAAAAGATTGGGTTTAGTAATAATGGTCTGATGATGGAGCCAGGAGGTAGATGGTTGAACCCTTTTCAACTTTTTAATTTGGCTCGCTATTTAAGGGTGGTTTTTTTTTTATTTTCTTAACTATAATTTATTTATCCCACTAATATTATATACGTGAAAGTTTGTGAGGATGTATGTTTGTATGGATGTTTGTTACTCTTTCACGTCACAACTACTTAACCGATTGCGATGAAACTTGGTATGTAGATAGCTGGAGATCTGGATTAACATATAGGCTTTTTATCCCGATATTCTTACGGGATCGACACTTTGCGGGCGGTTTATCCGCGTAAGTCAGGCGGATAAACCGCGGGGCGCTGCTAGTTATATATAAAGGGACAATACAGTCCACGATCCACGTGACCACGATCGGTGCAATTCGATCGAAACGTAGGGTAACCAAGAGGTATTTATTACCTTTTAAATATTATCGCGATTAAGATTAATTTGTATCAAAGTCGCGAAAGTTTAAAAATATAATTTATTTAATTGATTTTAAAAGGAAAAAGTCAATACTAACAAAAAGTAAGTTATGTTAACCTTATCAAGTTGAAATATGATATGAGTTTTATTATCACAGTAGTTATCCATAGAATAGGAATATGCAATAGTACGTATGTACCCCTAGTAAATCATTATGTGCCATCTTCGTGACACTTATAGTAATTTCCAATTTACACCTTTGGAAACGTAAGTATTCAGTGTAAACCTAAACCTCATTAGTTAGATGAGTTAACTTTTACAAGTCCTGAGAAGCCGTTTAAAAAGTGTTTACAACTCTGGATCTGCATATTTTTAAATCTAGATTTTTTTTTAAATACCTTAAATTATCAGAGACGTGGAATTTCGTTTGGGTGAGAGTTCATATTTGCGGAGAAAGAAACGAGTGACTTTTTATTCCTTTAAAAAACCTGATAGCACTTTACTACCATTAGGGAAAACACCCAAGTTGGCAACACTGTACTTGGGCGACATATCGAGTGCAAAACATGTCTGCCGATTTGCAACCGGGCGCATGCGTAACTCGTTTGCGTGCGGGCTGTAAGCATCCTATCATTGAATTCAATAAAAAAATATTTTGTTAAACGCAATAAAAAGAGTTACGTTCTTTTGTACTTAGTGATGTCAAGAAATATTTCTACTGCATATTCAAAAATCGATTTATTTCTCAATCAGTATGAAAAGCCTATAGTTATGGTTTGCGATAAATAACTTCAAAATTATTGAAATTCAAGTTTAAATTTAGAAGACATAAAAGCTGATACACTCAAATATTAAACGTGGGTAACAGCTAGAATTCATTGACAAGTTCAGTTTTTTTATCTTAAACTAAATTTTTATTTTTTAATTAATTTAAAACTTCGATTAAAACTTACTCTTAAATAGAATCGATTTGGCTACATTTATAAACATCACTAATTGACTATCTACGATTACGATTGAACTATCGAAAGAATCGCAGTCGATAACTTTTTCAATCGAGTCAACGATTGTCTCGGCCAGCTATTGAACAAATAGATGTGTCGATTGTTTCGAGTCAAAGTCAAAGTTCAATGACTCCGGCGGTGTCGATTCTAGCCGAATGTAATTTAAGTAATATTGATCGACAGCCGAATCGGTACCTACTAATGAAAGTTTATAACAACAATAATTATGTGTTGCTTGCCTAATATTTACATCATTATTTATCTTTATTCTAAATTAAAACTCCTCGTAATAACATTAATAAATCAAAACACATCTGGCAGAATCTAGGTAACTTTGATATAGCACCATCTAGTAGGTTTAAAGATTCAAGATTCAAATTATTTGCTCATAAACATGGTAACAACATAAAGATCTTAGGGTATGGCATATGTGTATAGGTACAAGGCACAAAATGTTTATTGTTTAACCTTAAATTTATGCCTTACCTACCAACTAGCGTGATTATGCAGTAACAGACCGATCTCTTTTTATGAAATAAGTAGGTACCTATTTATTTATTCGATCTTACAATAAATTAGATAATGCATTAAAACTAATTAGGTATATATATTTAAACGTAAACACGTTTCACTAATTTTATTTAAAACCTTATTAAGAAAGTATAATACAAAATATTACAAACATAATATCTATTAGTATTTCGTTAAATTTTAATGCAGAGCCATCTAGTAGATTCTTTTAAAATATAATGAACACAAACACGATAACCAAACTTAAACTAATGCTAATTCTTAAACACGAATTTATTTCGGTTTATTAATTAATAGCCATAATAACCATACATTTTTATTAACATTTTAGTTTTATTCGCTAAGAGATAAGATAAGAACCAATAGGTATTTGGTGAACAAGCTCGAAGCGGCGAATCAGTTTATTAGCTGTGATTTTGGGTTTGGATAATAAAAGGAATTAGGTATTTATGACCTACGCGCAATGAATACCTACAAAAAGTTCCAATAGGTCGTTAATTTTGTGATCATATATTTTATTCAAAAGTTCATTAGGTACCTCTAATTTAATAAAATATTAAAACTGTGATATATGATTAGGTCAATAATAATAAAGTGATAATGCACACGATGTTTAAAATATTTTTTACAATTTTTTTTCATGGTATAGGGGCAAACGAGCAGACGGGTCATCTGATGGTAAATAACTTACTTACAGCCGCACTGCCCATTCAAAAGTGCGTTGCCGGCCTTAGGTGGGAGTAGGGGAAGGGGGGAAGAGTCCAGAGTCATTGAGATGTTTGAACAATCGAAACAATCCACCCAAAGATCTCGCCATCGCCCATCGCTAACCTAGGTACTTCTAGTTATCGAACTGTCAAAAATAAATAAAATGTTAATAGAAAGGTAGGTTCCTACTAGCCGTATTAAGTATATATTGTAGTTTATGTTGTTTAATTATCTATGGCAATAGCCTGCTAGCCTGCTGCTATTGCCATAGATAATTCCTCATGCGGTTCCTCATTATTAACAAGATGTATCTACATATTATTATGTAAAAAATATAGAAGCAATGCTTCACTTCTCTCACTAGCACTCTTTATAGCCATGTGCAGAGAATAGTTAGTGGCACGTTTTGTAATCATATTGTACCTGGGCAGTAACTATTATCTTATCTGTGACCTGGGTAACAACTGGTGAATGGTCTGGTGCAGCAAGCAAACGGTACTTAGGTACCTACCAACTATTTGCTTGCAATATAGGAAGCTACAATTACTATTTCTAATATAAATTCCATTGATCGAACAGATTTCCTGCAGTCAGGGTAAATAATATAATATAATAATATGTAAATCATGTAGGTATTTACATTATTACTAGGTAGGTACCTACCTATGTAGTCATCGAAACTCAACCATATACACATAGTAATAAACTTTGAGAGCACTTTTATATAGGTAACCTAATAATTTTCTAACATTTTTTGTCCACTCTTTAAAAGTTTATACATTGGTGTACCTATTGTATCTACCTACTACATCTGAAACCATTCACTTGAAACACTGTAGCTACAAAAAAAATGCTGTACCTAAAACAAGACAGTCTAGAATTACACAAATAAAACAATATATAATTTGTTAAGTTACCATTTATTTTGAATAATGGAATTTGAACTAAATCAGTCTTTGTATGTACAACAGTGCACAAAATAATTCTTGCATTCTTACACCATTACAACATGGCTAAATAATAAAAGGCGGGTTAGATGAGATTAGTCTACTTCCTCCATGCGCGAAGCTTCATCAGCGTCACCCTCAAGAGGTGGCACATCTCCAGTGCTGGTCTCTTCAACTTGGATAGGCTCATCTTCATCAATACCCAGACCAAGCTTGATCATACGGTAGATGCGAGATGCATGCACCTGAGGCTCGTCCAATGCAAATCCAGAAGACAGAAGAGCAGTCTCGTACAGCAGGATGACTAAATCTTTAACAGCCTTGTCATTCTTGTCAGCCTCTGCCTTCTGACGCAGTGTCTCAATAATGGAATGATCAGGGTTGACTTCCAAGTGCTTCTTGGCAGCCATGTAGCCCATGGTAGAAGTATCACGGAGAGCCTGTGCCTTCATGATACGTTCCATGTTAGCAGTCCAACCATATTGGGCAGTGACAATGCAACAAGGTGACTCTACGAGACGGTTGGACACTACAACCTTCTCAACTTTATTGTCTAGAATGTTCTTCATGACTTTGCAGAGTCCTTCAAACTTAACTTTATCTTCTTCACGCTTCTTGGTTTCTTCCTCATCCTCAGGCAGTTCCAAGCCTTCCTTGGTAACTGATACTAAAGAATTGCCATCATACTCTTTCATCTGTTGTACTACATACTCATCAATTGGTTCCGTCATGTATACAACTTCATAACCACGCTTCTTGACACGTTCAACAAAGGATGAGTTAGCAACCTGGTCACGGTTTTCACCAGTAATGTAGTAGATATGTTTTTGGTTCTCCTTCATACGAGAGACATACTCTTTGAGGGAGCACGCCTCATCACCAGAGGCAGATGTATTGTAACGTAGGAGGTCAGCCAGCTTAGTCCTATTTTGAGAATCCTCGTGAATACCAAGTTTCAAATTCTTGCTAAACTGTTCATAATACTTCTTGTAGTTTTCTTTGTCCTCTGCCAACTCTTCAAAGAGCTCCAAGCATTTCTTAACCAAGTTCTTTCTAATTACCTTGAGGATTTTGTTCTGTTGAAGCATCTCACGGGAAATGTTGAGGGGCAAGTCCTCACTGTCGACCACACCCCTAATGAAGTTAAGGTACTCGGGAATAAGGTCTTCACAGTTGTCCATGATGAAGACACGGCGTACATACAGTTTAATGTTGTTCTTGCGCTTCTTGTTCTCGAAGAGATCAAAGGGTGCACGACGAGGTACGAACAGAAGAGCTCTAAACTCTAGTTGACCCTCAACCGAGAAGTGTTTCACGGCTAGGTGGTCTTCCCAATCGTTGGTGAGCGACTTGTAGAAGTCACCATACTCTTCCTGAGTGATATCATCAGCGTTGCGAGTCCAGATCGGCTTGGTCTTGTTTAACTCCTCGTCCTCAGTGTATACCTCCTTTATTGTCTTCTTCTTCTTCTTGCCTTCTTTCTTGTCCTCCTCTAGATCCTCGCCAACATCTTCAATCAACTTTTCATCTTCTTTCTCTTCTTCGGCTTCATCCTCCGAGAGTTCCTTTTCACGTTCCTTTTCGACAGCCAATTTGATAGGATAGCCGATAAACTGTGAGTGTTTCTTCACTATCTCTTTAATTTTGTGATCTTCAAGGTACTCTGTCAGATCCTCCTTGATGTGAAGAACGATCATAGTACCGCGGCCGAGTGGCTCGCCGTGGTCGGGGCGGATTGTGAAGGATCCTCCGGCAGAAGACTCCCACATATACTGTTCATCGTCATTGTGCTTTGAGTGAACAGTCACGCGGTCAGCTACGAGGTAACAAGAATAGAAACCCACACCAAACTGACCAATCATGCTGATGTCGGCGCCTGCCTGTAAGGCCTCCATGAACGCCTTTGTGCCGGATTTCGCGATGGTACCAAGATTGTTTACTAAATCAGCCTTCGTCATGCCGACACCCGTATCAATAATTGTCAAGGTGCCTTCGCTCTTGCAAGGAATGATTTTAATGTACAACTCCTTGCCGCTGTCAAGCTTTGATGGGTCTGTAAGTGATTCATACCGAATTTTATCCAAGGCGTCCGATGAGTTGGAAATCAGCTCACGAAGGAAGATTTCTTTGTTTGAGTAGAAGGTGTTGATGATCAGTGACATGAGCTGGGCGATCTCCGCCTGGAAGGCGAAGGTCTCGACCTCCGCAGTTTCAGTCTGCATTTCTTCGGGCATTTTGACTTACTTTACACTTATATTATAGTTCTCAAATAACGTGTACAATACACAGGAATCTCTTTGAATAGCGCGGTTTAATATACACGTGTTAACAGATCGCGTACAATCGCAGTCTATCTCTCACTTGTTATAACTTGAAAATGACGCCGGCCGAAACGTCAGACTGCTTATATAGAGTCGGCAAGCGAGCGACATCTGTGAATGAGTAGAAACTTCTAGATTTGGCGCGTTTTCCGGCAGATATATCGCACCATTGGTTAATTTCATAACATGCATACAATTTTGAAAAATAAAACAAGTTTCTCTTGGCCGTATGTGGGACGTATGACTTACGTACATTATTATAAAATGCTTATGTAATCATCATGTAAACATCTTATATGTACCTAATCTTATATATCTTATACATAAGCACAGAAAAAACAGTTACTAACCATTTTCTCCTATGTTTGTCAACCGGTTTTCTTTATTTTCTTCGGCAATTCACGAACTTTAGTGATATCTATAAGAAAAAGAATCACGCAGCTTTTTTTTTATGTAGAAAGGTAAAGTACCTTTCTATTCCCTGTTGGTCAAACGATTTTCTTTTTACCCTCTTATATATGCACCTATAGTAGATATTAACGAGCTTTAGTTATTAATAAAAAAAAAAATTCATAAAACAAAATAGTTTAGTATTATTTTCTTTTAGTTTAGCAGCTATTGACGAACTTTAGTGTTATCAATAAAAAAAACACACCACACAACAGTACATAATAATATGCAGAATTAATTTCTTCCTTAGTTGCCATCTGTATCTCACTTCCTTCATTTTTTCCTGTACTTTTGTCTTCCAATAGTCCTGATAAATATAATATTTTAGCCGCTTTTATTGCAATCCATGACTCTTTAAAAAATATATGAGAAATTTTATATAAAAATATAATAGTTTCTTCAAATTTCTAATAATCATTATGGTCAAATTTCGTTTTAATAAAATTGCTTTGGCAAGAGATTGTGTTCTGTAGTGTGTCTTGATTGTCTGTATTCTGTATGGTGGGATTGATGGGTCTTGTCGATTCTTTTGAAAAACTAATGTTTACATCTAAGACACTATGTAAGATGTAAACTGAAAATTATGAGAAATTTAATAAAAAATACAATATTTTACGGTGGATTTAATTTTAAATTTGTTAAAATCTAAGCCGTAGCTTTTGATTGCGTTGACTTATAAGTAGTTATAAGCTTTAATTTTACAGCTTCAAGGGACCTCCAACTTAAGTATTCATTTCAACTTGGTGCCTCTTCAGGTTCTTGAAAAAAATATTTTGGCAGACAGACGGTCAACAAAGTGATCCTATAAGGATTCCGTTTTTTTTTCCTTTGAGGAACGGAACCCTAAAAAAGGTGTAACGATAAAGTGCATAAATATACATGCCTTAAGTATCAATATAAATTAAGAGAAGAATATTACGAAGCAATAAACCATAAGTTATGGTTAAAGGAAAAAATCAAACCAGACTTGGAAAAAACTAAAATATATTCTTTGATGAAAATTTTCAAACCTATAAAATGTTTACAGCACCAGCAAGATTTCTATAGTTCGCCTACTCAATACATAGTGGCGCTAGCATCGTAGTAATGATTTTTCGTAGAACATTCCAGAAAGTTCGAGAACCTTCTTTTTATGGTTTAAAAAAATGATAATTGTGAATGAAACCCTATTGAAATATTTTTGTTATTTAACAGTTTTATACACAGTTAACCTAAAACTAGCCTTGTTTTAATATTTCAACTCTCTATTACTTATCGTTTAAGGCTTTAAATGTTTCGACTAGAATGTTCAAGCTGCGTCCGGTACGTAGTTTCTCTTTTGCCCGCAAATAGCGCTACTAGTGTCCGGGTTTACATTTATGTCAAGTTCATTGAATTGGACGGGGATACCATAATATAAATTATTGTCTAATTTCGTTTTTCTTTTTGTGACTTTTGACGAACATTAAGTTCCTATATATAATGGCTTAGAAGTTGTAACCACTGACATTTTTATTTTGACTATTTTATTAACTACGCCAAATGAAATAAAAATTGGAAATTGTGGATGTCGTATGGTTGAAATGAATGTCTAATTAATTAGCTTTAGTAGTATGCTGGATAAATTCTTATAAATGTATATTTTATTAATAACAATGTATCTATAATACGTATGTATTTAGAAATGTATTTATGTATGTTTATCAGCAGTCCTAGTTTGAGATCAGAATTTACTTTTAATTTTAAAAACATAATAGCACACAACAAAATGATGTGATATTTACTGAATATTGTTGAAACTGTCTGGTTTTTCTTTTTTAAAAGAGTGGCCGTGAGTTTGTTTACCCGATTTCTTCTCACAAGGCTCAACCATTTGGAAACGGGTGGTTATAGATCGAAACAGACAGATGTGATATTATGTTATCCATTTTTGTTTTCTTTAATCAATTTACATTTGACGAAGCAAACTATTGTTGCGGTGACTCTGTGTGTGTTGATCTATAATTTTTAATTATAATAATTATTTATTAAATCAACGATTTCGAATAATTGATGGTAAATTTTATGAAATAAAGTTTTTTTTTAATTTGAATTTGAGACGACCATTTGTGAGAAATTAAATTTGTTATTCTACCTAGATTTATCTACTTACGATTGAGCTGTAGGTATACATATAGGCATAAAATATCAAAGTTCGGCCGTATCGTAGTTAGATTGAAAGCCGACCCCAACTTAGTTGGGAAAAGGCGCGGAGGATGATGATACATATAGGCATATAAAAATATACTTATATATTATATAGGTATATGTAATTAATAAGAAGTATGTAGGCTGATATTGCGCTTATTATTTACATTGTTATCTTACTAATACCTATTATAAATGTGAAAGTTTGTGAGGATGTATAGATATTTGTTGCTCTTTCACGCAAAAACTACTGAACCGATTGCGATGAAACTTGGTATGTTGCTAGAGCTGGAGCCGGAGACCTGGATTAACACATAGGCTACTTTCCCGATATTCCCACGGCATCGGAACTTACGCGGGTGAAACCGCGGGGTGCAACTAGTATACTAGAAACCACAAAGAAAAAATTAATCGGCAATGTATATTATAGCTCGTGAAGACTGGCAACATTATACTAGAAGTATTGATTTATATGGCAAATTTTCTTTTTGTACACTTTTTACAATATTCTGTAAAATAATACACTGATGCACCTAGTAGTAATTTTTTTACTTGTCAAACTAAAATTAATAGAAACATTATTATTCTTAATTACCGGTAACCTCTCTACGTACCTATGTACGGCATGGCGGCATACCAAAAACCATTTTTTGCTGATCTTCATGCTATCAATGCAATATAAGTAATGTATTTTCTCAATGTTTTATATTTTATAAAGTAAAAAAAAGATGTTACTAATAATCTATCGCTCTAAGCCTTAGGTATATGTACTTACCTATATCTATTATTTCTAGAACATTTTGTGGTAGGTAGGTACCTAAGTATGGAATGTCTCATTAAGATGACTAATATTATAAAAAAAAAAAAATTAATCGTTAGTTTATCTTTGTATTATAACAATATAAATATCTAAAACTAATTGTTTAAAAGGGCCCTGATTGGTGCAATTAATTTTTAAAATAATATTTAAGTAATACAGATAGTCCGCTAAGTTAAATAGCTACCTACTTATTATTAGGGTGCATAAATAGACACGTGGTGCTTAATTAATATAATATGTAACTGTAATAGATAGAGAAAAATAATAATAAAATATACGAAATAATCGCCAAGCGAGATATGGTTCTAAAACCCGGCACTACACTCCACATGTTACTCTATTTTAGGTTAAGTGCTGTGGATTTGTATAAACTATATAAATAATTAAAATTATATGGTTATACAAAAAGCGTTTAATACACATTTTGGGGACCGAGGAACATGCGTGTTCCTTGTCACCTTCGACATTAAGGAGAACACACAAAATGACTTTAGCAAACCAAAATGTTTTAGGCGTGACAAAGTCGTTAACAAGCAACGCGTGTTATCTTGGTAAATCTTACGATTTTGCTAATATTGCTATCCCTGCATCATACTATTATTATCAAGTATTATTTTTTCGGCAAATTTTGTGTAGCAGAGTTCAATTTCAAGTTCTTGGTTCAATTGGTTTGGGTGAATTACTTTTCTATACCATATTTTTAACATTTTGTTTATTTTTGCTCTGAGCAGATAGGTCACCTATTTTTGATGTTATGTTCCAGAATTTTACCTTCTTATGAGTTATCAATGTATGGCATTCATCGTTCTATGATAATTATACATATACGAATCTATCTGATCTGGAAGCCATAACGATATTCCATGGATTTCCGTGAAGTACGATTAATCATATTTCCTGTTTCAATTTTAGCAAAGTCACAGCAAAAATAATAATAGTTACTTCGTAAGCAAAGTATAGTTAGCTGCCATCTAGTAGCAAGTAAATTAAAATAAAACTTCAAAATTGGAGTTGGATTGATTGTAACAAGGATTTAATTAGTTCAATAAAATGATCTTAAACAAGATACGAAAAATTTATGCAGTCTCAAATACCTACGTAAAATAACATTTATTTAAAATTCCAACAACCATTTAAAAAACCTTTAATGAATTGTAAATGTATCGCCACCTTTCTATGAAAATATGTACTCTTAGTAGTTCACCAAACGATTAAGTTTACCTACTCGCCGCTAGATGTCTCGTTTAATCTCGAATGTTCCACTACATTCTCAATGTTGCTCGTAGTTTCTGCCTTCATTGGCTAGAATATAAAAGCGATGTGCGCGCTGACTGGTGGCAGTATTAAACTTTGAACGATAAGCAAAACAAGCGAGTTGCTATTTGAGACCTTCATTTATTTTCTACAGTACTGTAACTAACTAAAAGATGGCTCTTCTACCATATTTGCTCGACGATTTTCGCCCTCGGCGCCTTCGTGATGAGCTATTCGGGTTGGATTTGTCCCCTGAGGACTTTTTGCTGGACTTAGTCGAACGACCAACGATTTCCGTGCGAAAATATCTTCGCCCTTGGAGGAGTTTAGCTGCAGCTACCAAGGATGTGGGCTCTACCATCAAGGTTGACAAAGACAAGTTTCAAATCAATTTAGACGTGCAGCACTTCGACCCGGAAGAGATTTCTGTCAAGACATCAGACGGTTATGTTATCGTCGAAGGAAAGCACGAGGAAAGAAAGGATGAGCATGGGTACGTCTCTCGTCATTTCAAGCGGAGGTATGCTCTTCCTGAAGGCTGCAAACCTGAAACTGTGGAGTCCAAGTTGTCTTCTGACGGAGTTTTGACGGTGTCGGCTCTCAAATCGATTGATAATAAGGATGAGAGAGCAATTCCAATAACACAGACAGGACCTATAAGGAGGAAACCTTGCGACGAACAGCTTAATGGTGAAGAGGAAAATGAAGCTAAGCCTCAAGAGAAGAAACGTAAGAAATGAGAATAACTCACATTCCTTATGCAGTACAATAGTTTTTAATTTCAGATAATATACCATAATTACTTTACTTAATAAGATACTTCAAGACTGATTTATATTATTTTTAATAAATAGTTTTTTCAAATATGGAGTGTTTTATTTAATAATAAATAGCAATATATATATACATATATACTCTTCTGGGTTTCAACACAGCGCTTTCAAGTCTAGACTACCCTTAAACTATAGGTTTTAAAACAGTGATTATAAAAGTACGTCCGTAGGTTAGGTATGGTCGTATGGTTGTCGCTTACCGTCAGGAGGGTATGGTGCCCCTTTCCAAACTTATCAAAATATGAAAATAACAAGGGATTTATTTTCGGTTATACTTCTGATAGATTAATTATATTATTATACAAAACCAGTAAAATTTATATGTGAAGAAGGAAAGCAAATAAATTATACTTGAAAAAATCAGTATTTATTATTTAAAGTAGGTAATAAGATTTACACACATATTTTACATCAAAACGGGGTTATAAATATAAAAAAGTAAGAATGTAAACGAACATTAAAAAGCAATTCCAAAACAGCGGAAAACACATAGGTATATAAAAAACTAGGTACTTAAATTATTTATTATTTTTTTGACGTATGAATATAATCCCAATGACTTTTAATTAGTTAGCCTAGGTTAGGCCTAGTTCTTAATATGTTTTGGTATAGTATCTTAATAGTAATTAATAGGTTAAATTATATATTTATTAGATGTTCCATTTCTGTGCTTGTGCCAACTAAATCTTGTGTAATCTACCTGCAACTCATTATACGATGATGGTATGTTACCATCCACAATAGTAACCATAAATAGTAATTGTCAAATATGGAGTGTTTTCATATTATTTACATAATTTATGATATATGATAATGATAATATGAAAATGATTTTTTGCAAGTAGTGTACACAAGATTAACTTGCATAAAAGTAATTATATTTTTATTAACAGATATTGAATAATGCTAAATGGTAGAAGTCAATAGGATGCATTCAAAGAAATAAGGGATATGAGGTATGGAGTAGCGTCATCTGTCCGATATCAATATAAACTATTTCGCGGTACAGCGGTGTTATTAACTTTAGTTTCAATAAGAACTTCCTAGATGGCGTTGCATTATGTTGATAATAATATCTTTATTCAGACCACAGACGTTTAAAGATAAACTTAAACTACTGACCTCTATTGTACAAGTGTACAATAGAGGTCAGTGACTTAAACCAATATGTTAGTACATGAACTTATTCTAAAATCACGAGCCAAACCCCAAACTATCCACGCAGTATATAATACGTATTCGTGGATGTATGAAGTCCGATCCAGTGACGCAGCATTGGTCAATCCCACCTGCTACTCAATGTGCTCAGGATCCGGGTGATGCCGTCCATCTTCGCCTCAGCAAACATCAGCGAAGCACTACAAAAACACGGTAGCCCCGCCAGCATCCTGAACGCATTGTTATATTGCATACGCAATATAACAAATACCTACATATTAGAGCTCTTATAATAATATGTCATATTGTTAAAAGTAAAAAAAAATGTCAATAATTCTTTCAAAATTTTAAGTAAAGTGAAAGCAGATAGAATACTTTGGGCGTTCTGTAGGTCGATAGTAAGCCTTTTGAAATTTCATATTTTATAAAATTCATTAATTGCGTACAAATCGTAATAAAGGTTATTCAACTAACCCTGAACTCTGACTTCATATATTTTAAAGTTAAATTACAACAACAATCATACGTCATACGTCATTACAAGGGGGAAAAACACCATTAATTTTGTTTTTTTTTAACTTGGTCTAAAAAAGTTCACAGGATAAAATTTTACAACTGCTCGCACAAGTGGTAGATAAGTAATAAATGTATTTATCGACCCACAAATTAACTTTAGGGTGTTCATTGTAGTATTATGCTGCATTTAAATAATAGCAGCAGTAGTAGTTCGCCAACAGATTTAACAAAAAAAAAAAATTAAATGGCAAATAATTCATTATAAGTAGCTATCAACGACTTAATTCTTCCCAAGACATATGGTGTTGTTTTAAATAGGTCCTGAATAAATTGATCGGCATCACAATCGACCATTTTATGAAGAAGTTTATAGATAAAGGTTGCATTAAAAGTATGGTGATATATTATCGGAGCATACGGTGAGCCACACAAGGTGTTCAGGTAATTAATGTGCAGTATACAGTACTGAAGTTCAACCAAGGTCTTTAACAATTCTCCATCAAATATCTTCTTTGTTTCATTTTCGGTGCAACTAAAGTACATATTTGTTATCTCTATCGCTCTATCAAGCTCATCGCAGCTTATTCCATAATTTTTTTTTGGGTCATATTCGTAGCTTGGTAAGTCTTTTCTTCTTGACTGAGATAACATAAAATAACATATTATAAAACAGGAAATTTCCTTCTCAACACTAATTCTTTCCACTAGTTTTTTTCTAGCAAAGTATGTCAGAGCTATTAATAAAAGCCTGGCTTCTAAAGGAAACTTTATTGTAACGTCTATGTTTAAATTATTCTCCGTTAAAAAATGCTCAAATAACTTAATGCGTTTCAAGTCTTTCCATCCATTCTCAAATATGGATTCTTTGCACTGGAATATCGGTTTTCTTATATTTAAATCTTCTGTTATTATCTCTATGTAAGTTACATCGTCTTGATACAGTTTGATGTAGGTCGTTTGAAAATTTGTTAGTAAGTTATAAGCGTATTTTATTATATTTATAGACAACATGATGCTGTCGGTTGAAGTTTTCTTCTCTATGGCGCAAGAGCCTTGGATGCATTTGTGTTTATACAAATTTATATAAGGTATAGCAATGTTTTGGGTCACCACTCCTTTCTCGAACCATAGAGGATCTCCTCGATATACGGCAAGCTTACAATCATTGTAAAGATAGTCTGCAACGATACTAGACTTTTCGTCTTTTAACATGTATTTCAAAAGATTTGAAATTTGGTTGAGAAATTTCTGATTGTCAGTTTCACTCGAGAGAAACTTTGTAACACTTTCTACCGTTTCGTCTTCGTCATGTTCGGAAAGCCACTTCAAAAACATTTTATTCTGTTTGTATAAATCCTCATCGTGAACATCCCACGTTTGTAACAGTCTATCAAAATGTTTCTGTGGAAATAAATGGGTGTCGGACACGGTTGCAAATATGGCGACTTTTTTTTCTGTTAGTGAATGCTTTTGGAGAAAGCTTTGTAGATTTATTTTCTTGCACATTATGTAGTCATTTGGATTTTTGTATTGTAACGACATTACATACGGTATTTTCTTGAAAAAATATTCTATATTGTAGCTCAACACTGGACATCTTAATTTTTGTGCTAACGCAACTATATCGTCCTTCATCTCAATGGTGGAAGTTGAATAATTAAAATTTATTTCTTTAAGTAGTTGTAAACAAACCTCCCTCAAGAAAATTGGCGCCACGGCCTGATAATTCGTGTCAAAGTCGAAGTTAGATGGTTTAAATTTCCGTAGTTTTGTTTCAATATCTTTATTACCACCTTTGAATACGAAATAGCATTTGACGTTGGCCTTTTTAAACCTCGCAAGTTTTGTTCTTATTAAATATTTTGCGTGATTGTTCGCTTCTGAACCAAAAACAAATGGTAAACCACTTTCTTCATAGGTATTATAAAAAAAAATCTGTCCATCAATGACGAGGGGACAATCTTTTAAACAATATTCTTCGGATTCTTCATCTAATAGGAGTTTAGGAAATCCCATGATCCTCATTTTGCAGTCTGTAAACAAAGGACAACGTATAATATTAGGCGTAATGTATCTTAGAATTAAAATAATAGTGTAGCTTCCATCTCCGGCAACCTCAATCACGCGGCGAAAAGCATTGCTTCACCGCCGGTTTTCTGTGAGGCCGTGGTATCACTTCGGTCGAGACGGGAAGCGTTTACAGATGGCGCAATATTAAGTATATTTATATATAGCGCAAGAAACTTCGTTCTAACCGGGTTAATCTTAGAAGATAGCTATATTATAGTGTCAGGATCGGACTGGCCATATAGTCGAGGTAGGGTTTGCCAGCCGGGCCTCAGCCTGCGCGGGCCCGAGACCCTACTTATCTTCTGGCTGAGCTAAGTAAATCAGTATGAACCGTTTTATATGTAGGTCACATTAACAAAGTGCCGGTACCGCTGATTCCCGGTCTATGCGACACTGACACTTTTGAAGCAGCCATGCCTATTAAGCACCTACGTCAGTCGGTAAGAGAAGCTGCTCTAACCCTCTCGAACCAATCCTGCTTAAGGGGCTTTCGGTTCCAGATCCCCCAGAAAGACTCCCCGTTTCAAAAGAGATCGTGCAATACCGTTTTATGACACTGACAGCCATCGCCGTTGAAATAACGCAATGTTGCGGTCCGTCAGAATCCTTGCAAAAAACTGATGACCTATACAATAGGGTGTCCCGTCGATGTATCGGAAAAATTTTGTTTGAGCTACGGTTATGCAAGAGGTGTCAAAAGTTGCGGTTTGACACATACATTACGATTATCGTAAAATTTAATTAGATATCAATCATCTTGAGGCCTCTACCGGTCCTTGAAGTTATACAAATTCGTCATTTTCAGGGGTTCCTAACATAAACTATAAATCATACAAAACTAACGTTTAAATTGTTTTTATTAAATCAAAGAGAACAACAATGAGTGTGGTGAGAGAGAAACATGAATAGGTCATTTTATACTTTAAAAACGAAACTGGTTTATGTGGCCAAAGTAAGGCATTTCGGCGCGAGATTTCAGTTTATTCCTAATAAATCCATCCCGACCTGTGGTATCTGTTGCGCTTTGAGAAGCCTCTGTTACCAATTTTACTCATCTTTCCACTGCCTGTGTGTGACAAGGGAAGTCTTCAATAAAGAGGCTTTGCTCTTTAGCCTTAATTATTTCATCGTCGGACACGTGTCGCAGGACCGGTGGAGCTGATATTTCAGTCTTGCCAAAATAGCATATCTATGTAATCTTGTGCTATGAAATTGATTTTCGGTGACTTAAATACTCTGAGACGACAAGCTTTTTTCTCTTCTCTAGCTTTTAATATCCTGCGAGATGCAAGCTCTCGAATATGGTCCCTGTCGTCGAATAACATGGCAATAAGCAAGTTTTCTGGATGCGCGAAAAAAGCATTTCTTTCGATCACTGAATTAATAATACATCTTTGTCTATCAGGTAAAAATCGGGAGTACATAATCATTTTAAAAATATGCTTGGCTCCGTGTTTAAATGATGGGTTTTGCTTAATGAGAAACCAAACGGGAGCGTTAACTTTGACCACGTAGTTCACAAGCAGTTCCAAATTATTTGACGGCGAAATAGTACTTACGTACAGTCTGAGTATTCAATTGGCAGTAGTAAGCCATCTCGAATGTGCCATTTTTTCAGGTTGGCGGCTCGCTAGCTCGGGGCAACAGGAACCAGCCATCACAGCATGGCACATTTTGTATAGATACTTTTGATCCGTGCTTAATTCCTTCACTATATTATCAGGTAATTCGAGCAAATTTCCAGTCACTGCACATAAAGACACTAGAGGTTTACTTTCACAAACAGCTAGCTCTTTTCCAATAGGTCCTGAATATTCTTTTGGTCCAGATGTGCTTCCATCCAGAGACATAAACAAATGGCGAAGCGGTAATTCATTTAGGTGAAACATACAAACACACCATTGCAATGGTCTCTTCAAATAGTTTTCTAGGTATTGAATGACACCTCCTTTCCAACCTATATTTGTAGAGGTACCATCGCACCCCACACAGATCACCTCGTCCAAGTTAAACCCTTGATTTTCTAATAGAGATATGACCGAAGTGACGATCGCTTTGGCAGTCCCACGACTTGGCGTCGTGTGTCCCAAATAAATCGATCCCGCTTCTGTGAGAACTGAAATATGCTCTTCCAAGACTTCTCTACGGTGGTACCTATTACCTATTTTCTCATTTACTAGTGTTTTATTATTTCGTCCATCAAAGTAAATACTTTTAACTACAATAGCATCAATGTCTTGGATGGCCTTGGCCCGTGCTTTTGAAACAGCTCTATGAATTTTATTCTTATCAATAACAAGACTTTGATCTTCGGAAGATACCAATCCTACGTCAACTAAGACCGCCGAAGCGACCGCAGCCGCAGATCGCGTTGATAGTCCATACCGATCACATACCTTAGCTACCGTTGGCAGCACCAGAGTATTCCGAGCCAATGAACTAAACGAAGTCTCATTTACAAGCACATCAGTATTTTGAGGAAGCTCTGTTGCAGGAGACTGTGTTCGCCGTGGTCGAGGCGGCAACTCGCGCAACGGAGCAGGATTGGTTTCTTGTGATGTACTTGGTAAACATGCATCCATCAGCTCCAAATTTTCTTGTCTTTGATGTTTCTTTAAAAGTCTTGCCGTTTCTTTTGTATCTATACCGCTTATGGCCATTTTTCTATCACTTCTTTGGTCCAGTAAAAAGTCTCTTTCATTTATAGGAACTTTCTTAGGTTTTATGCAGGAACAAACATGAAACGAAGTGCACTTACAAGCAGCAATGTCGAAGAGCTTGTTCGACAATTCTAAAAAGCACTTTAGTTTGTTTTCGTAGCTATGTTGTTTTTTTATTTTTGGGATATCTTATTATTGACAGGTATTTATCAAAATATGATTTAAGCAATTGGGTAACACGTTCTTTGGAAACGATGGGAATCGAGGCTTTAGCCCAAATTACATTAAGTTTCTCGGAAACGATTGAAAAGACTTCAGTGATGGAGGGATATTTCCCATTCTTTTGTAGTTTTAGTTCGTTTTTTGTGAACAAAATAAATTTTATAACGTCGCATATCACCGGTAACTGGCGATCTTCAAGTTTTTTATATGGTCCCAATATAGCACAAGTAGTCTCACTTCGTCTTGAACCCATTATTATCTACTAATTTATCACAAGAAAGTACGGAGCGTCACTGTTTCAGCACTAGAAATGAGAAGAACTGCCTCACAATTGAATGGTGAGGGGCGGTCTTCACGCGGGGCGTTGCGCGGCGCGTCGTGTGTCGACTCGCGCGAACAAATCAGACAGTGGTTATGATATGAGAGCTTTCACGTAGAAGCGCGTTCTTGCGCGTTTTGTTTGATATGTACCACTGCTAGTAGTTTACAAAACTAAACAACACGTTTGCATGACAAACTGAACTATACAATATACATATTCTGTCCATTCTTTTATTTTCTTGATTAGTAAGTAGTTGTGTTTTTGCTTTGATTAATAATATAATTAATCAATTAGTAACGCCCGATTCAAATAAAAATAACAATTGATCCAACGTCGCCGATTCGATTAAAAATAACACTAGAGTTCTTTTTAAAGGAAATTTTGATCGATTAAAAAAATAGTTAATTTTACCTAAAAAATACTAAACTCGTCTAGTGTCTGGAGGAATATTTAGGTTTTAACTTGGCTTTCAACATTTTTATGTAATTTATTGCAACATATCGTGGGAGAGCCATTCTTCGGCACGTATGGGCTGGCTCGACTGGAGTGGTACCACGGCCTCACAGAAAACAGGCACTGAAGCAATGTTTGCATTGCTTTTCGCCGCGTGAGTGACGTTACCGGAGGCCCTAACCTCTCCCCCTCTCCCCTATTCCCGCCCTTTCCCTCTTCCCCTACTCCCACCAAAGGCGGCAACGGCCTTGTGACTCTTCAGTTGCAGGTGCCCATGGGCGGCGGTAGTCATTTACCATCAGGTGACCCGTCTGCTCGTTTGCCCCCTATACCATAAACAAAAAAACTAAAACGATTCAAAACTATAAACGAAACGTTTTTTATACCTATTTAGAAATAATAAATATCCATTCATAAATACGCAGTAGAAGTATTTGTCCTCAACAATCCGTAAAACAATAATCTTTTATTTTGAAAAAAATATAACATGTGTAATGTGTAATATCATAATGTCTACAAATGGAAATTATTTGTATAATTAAATGTAAATAGATAATCTATACAAAATATATTTTTAAAAGTGCATTTTAGAGTTAAATTTTACTAACTTTGGCATAGTGACGTTCTCAAGCAACTGTCAAAAAGAAAATTAACGAACTGAAAGAGTATAAAAATTAAAAAATAATTTTGATGTAAGACTAAAGAAATTAATCAAAACATTAATGCAGTAAAGAAGAAAGGGGACTAAATAATATATATATTCTTTTTTATTTTAAGTTTTATTTGCCATCAAAGCCTTGGCCATCAAAGTTTTGGTTTTTTTAAATATATTTTATTTAATACTTTTAAATGGCTAAATTTCTTAACTTTAATAAGTCATTTATTTTCCTCAACAAACAACGTCAAATGACAGTTGATTTGTTCAAAATTTATCCCCTGTTTAATGATAAAAAAAAGGTGGTTTTTCAGAATAACTGACATTTCCTACAAATTAATGAAATTAAAAATAAAATTTGTGGCCCACAAATTTTAGTTAATAAACTGGAAAACATGCTTTGATATTGTAATACGTTTTTGATAATTTGTTTTTTTTCGAGCGATTTGGTTGAAATCTTCCAGAAATCTAAAGAATTATTCTCTTCTAGCAAATGCTTATTGACTAGCTGCAGATTTATTACATTATAAGTAATTAGCACTACTTTTTATCTTACTTAGTGCAAATTTGTACAAAGGCGGACTTGATGCCCAGGGCATTCTCTACCAGTCAAATTTGGGGTGGTGTAGAATTCTTACAATGAATAATATGTATATTTGATTATTATCTGATAGTATGCCATCACCCTTATCAACAGCTTGTTGAAAGCCACCAGGGCCCTTCCGGCCCAGTCCGACCCTGTATGAAGTTACTATCTATATTAAAAAAAAACCTATATGTAATCTACCAGTATTGTACAATTTGGGGTGGGTTAAGTCAATGTTTAATGAAAGTTATCATCTATGCTAAATTACAAATCTCGAGAATAATTACATTTGAGGGAATTAATGATACGGCTGGGTTGATTCACCTAACGAACTTGACGCTGACATCTCCATTGAAGAGAAATCACCCAATATTATCTAACAACAAGACGAGATTGCGTCAAACAAATCAGTAAGTACAATATTTAACTTACATTAATTAATTGTTCTCTTTGTTTCTAGAAGTTATTGCACCCGGTGACTACTGCACTGAAGTGGGTGATGGAAATTTATAAATAATATCAATATCTTTGATTATATATAATCAATATCATATAAGGTATACCTACGATGGAGATTACGATATTGTAAATTTATTATAGTCTTATAGACTCTCTTTTAGTGACGAATGACAACGTATAAACTTAAATAAGATAACGATAAGTACGCAGTGTTGTTAGCACTGAATCATTTTCTCCTGTGATCTTAAATCTGCGATTCCACCAGTGTGCTGAACTGTGCGGCACTGTACTGTAATGCACAGTGTGCGACACAAATGTTTATTCTGGTCGACTCACTCAAGCAAACAAGCAAGAACCAATTGTACGCGAACATTTTAGAAATGTTCGCGCACATCTGTATACTTTTATGTGCGCACACACGCAAGCACTGACTCGCGTCAAGTCGCGTCGACGCGTACACACTTGTTGTTCGCGAACTCAGTCTTGACTCTTGCTTCCGCTACCAGAGTGAAAACATTTATTTGTACGCGCACATTGTTTAATAATGGGAATTCCACTTAAAAAAAAAATTGTTTTCATTTAATTGTAATTAAATGCGTTTGATAATTAATATAAATTTTAATAAAAGCGGTTGGTGGTGAACTATTTATTACGAAATTCCAAAAAAAATGTTCTATGTTTCCACTAGAGAATTAAAATACGCCACGAAGTGTACAGAGTCTTTTATAAATGAAAATACTGTTACGAGCTGAGGTTCGGGATTAGGAAATTATACCAAGTCGTTACCAAAATAGACACAATTGATTTTAATAGATCACAAAATACACAGGGAAACTAGCAACAACACAATTACAATAATTTATTATCACTATTACACTTAATTCACTTCTATTTTACACTTTACTCGCTGTTAATTCACTTGACACTCACTTGAAACTAACTCACTTGACACTCACTTGATAACTAACTAACTACAATAGCAAAACGGTATTTCTAGAAACATTGCGACACCTCTGGTTAATTCTACAAAACAATAGAACAGTCTAATACATACTAGGACAACTTCCATTAATGGATAACTACTTAGTTCCGTGTTGTCTCAACAGATTATGGCGTGTATCTTTATTTTGTAGCTCTAAACGACTTCCCACAGTCGCTAATAGATGGCGGGATATTCGTAACAATACAATACATTTCGAGAATTACCCTAATAATAATTATTATAATTATGATATAATTATAATTACTGAAGGCAGAATACTCTGCTCAGGAAACATGTTCGTGCACAAGTGTGCTACACTGTGCGCTTACAAAAGTTGCACACAGCCTTGCCGGTGGACACAGGGGCTAAACGCGATACCAGTAACTACTTAGTAATCTGTGGCGATACCAGCTGCTTAGTACGTGCAATGCTGGAGTTTTGCACAAAATGTTTGTAAACAAATGTGCTGCACACTATTTTGGTGAAATCGTACCTTAAGGCGTCCAGTAGACGCTCATGCAAATGTCAACCATTACCAAAAGTCATGAATTCATGATTGACGGATGTTCGTTGGTGATTGATGAAATAATTTCGACATTAAAATCTCATCATGCAACCGTCAATCACTGCATTAGACGACAGGTTATTCCTCAATCACCGTTTTAATTGTGGCAAAACTGACAGCAAAACCTACCGTGTAATGGGCGTCTAAGGGAGCGCCAAAAGTCACAGCGATTGTTGGTCTTACCCATTGAAGTAATTAATACATGTATTGTTATGTCAATGGCTTTATCGGATGTCTTCGTGAATGGAGGAATATGAAATTCGGAATACTTGAATTTTATATATGTGGAAGAATAAAGAAAGACGAAAATGAAGAAAACTTATTTTTTTTTATCAATATAGATTATAATTTATTTTTGTGAAAACATCTACGAAAAGGTAAAGGTGTCCAGTATACGAGGGCTGCACTAAAAGTATCGGAAATGGAATATTTCCACTGTTTCTGTCATATTAAAATCTTTTTAATTGAAAACTCCTTGGTTTTAAAAATCGAATACCATTTATTTATTTAAAAAAAGATTCTAGGTCTTGTCACAAGGTTTTGTCAAACTTCTTTAGACGTTGAGAAAATGGAATTGACTCGAGAAGATTCAAGAGCGATGATTTATTATGACTTTCGAAGTGATTTAACACAAAAACAGTGTGTTGACCGGATGATTTTTGCGTTTGGTGATGAAGCCCCATCCAAAACCACAATTTATCGCTGGTTTGCTGAATTTCAACGTGGACGTGTCAAGCTCAGTGATGATCCCCGTCAAGGTCGTCCAAAAACTGCAGTCACCCAAGAAAACGTTGATGCTGTGTGTAAGCTGATTGAGGAAGATCGACATGTGACATACCGCGAAATTCAGGCAACTTTAGACATTGGCATGAGTCAAATACAAATAATCTTGCATGAACAATTAGGTGTAAAAAAGTAGTTTTCCCGATGGATACCGCATTCGCTCTGTGAAGAGCAAAAAGCGGCTCGCGTTACTTGGTGCGTCAGAATCCTCAAATGCTGTATAAAACATCGTATCAGGTGACGAATCCTGGATATACGCGTACGAACCCGAAACAAAAAACCAGGCACGAGTTTGGGTGTTCGAAAATGAGTTAAAGCCAACAAAAATTGTTCGTTCACGGAGTGTTGCAAAAAAAAATGGTGGCCACGTTTGTCTCCAAAACCGGCCATATTGCGACTATTTCTCTTGAGGGACAAAGAACGGTTAATGCAGAATGGTATGCTAGCATTTGTTTGCCACAGGTCGTTTCTGAACTCCGTAAAGAGAACTGCAACCGCCGCATCATCCTCCATCACGACAATGCGAGTTCTCACACCGCGCATAGAACAAAAGAGTTTTTAAAGCAAGAAAACATAGAATTATTAGACCATCCGCCGTACAGCCCCGACCTAAGCCCTAATGATTTCTATACTTTCCCTAAAATAAAAAATAAATTGCGTGGTCAGAGATTTTCATTACCTGAAGAAGCTGTGGACGCCTACAAAACGGCCATTTTGGAGACCCCAACTTCCGAAGGGAATGGTTGCTTCAATGATTGGTTCCATCGTATGGAAAAATGTGTCAAATTTCGCGGAGAATACTTCGAAAAGCAATAAATACATTTTTAAATAGTAATGTTGTGTCACTTCCTTGATTCCCGAAATTTTCAGTGCCGCCCTCGTATATATGGTACGGAATATCTATACTATACCATGACTGTTCAAGTTATACGGACATTAAAAATAATTAGAGAGCCACGCTTCGGCACGTATGGGCCGGCTCGGACCGGAGTGAAACCACGCCCTCACAGAAAACCGGCAGTGAAGCTTGCATTGCTGAGTGAGGTTACCGGAGGCCCTAACCCTTCATTATCCCCTACTCCCACGTTCAAGGACGGCAACGACCTTGTGACTCTTGAGTTGCAGCCTTGCAACTTGGTAGTCATTTACCATCAGGTGACCCGTCTGTCGTTTATATATATTATATAAAAAAACAATTAATTATGTTTGAAATCGATCAATCGATCACCAGGCGATTCCTAGTATTTTTTTTAGAAAACTAAAACAGGCTGTAATAGTAAACTAATTCTAATTACTGACAATTGTTAGTAGTTGGTTAAAATTTCCTTCCAAAATTTGTTTACATTGTCAGTTAGTTGAAGTGAAGCTAATAAACGCGTGTTAAAAAGATAACATTGAATCTTTGAATTGAATCTTTTAAAGAATGGGCTCTGGTTCACCTACTGTATTTTACGGCTCCTGTAGCCTGCGGGCTCGGGATGTTAAAAGTCTACACATCATTACATTTTATTAAAATTCTAAATATATTTTTTGTGGTTTTATGTTAGTTTTATTTGCAAATTAATTTTATTACGAAAGGTAACTACTTGACAAAACGTTGGAATGAAACCTCAGTATTTTAACAAAACAAATTACTTAATCTTTTTTTCCTGGTATTTTGGGGTAAGCGAACACCTAAGTTGGCAGCACTTGTCACTAACGTAGTTCCCATTTATTGAACTAACGTTCCGCCAAATGCACCGATTATCCGTAAAAAATCCCTGTTTTTTCCTTAATAATTATTTTTAGTTGTTTTAGTTTTAATTATTTTTGTTTTTTTTTTACGAATAAATGTAAGTACTACATAGGGGTTGTCCATTAATCGCGTGATGTTTTTTTTAGCAAACTTGTAAACCCGACCTCCGCGGTGATGCGTTGTGAGGTTTTACACTAACTTTACACCCACTCCCCAAATTTTTTCGAAATATTAACTTTAAATCCAGATATAATCGCGCGTTCTACGAAAAAATTAATACACGTGATATCTCACTACACCCCCCTTGTGATATTTCGTGATTTTTTCCGAAAACACTCCCCCCCCCCCATTTTGAGCCTCACGTGATTAATAGACAATCCCATAGTTACACACGAGAAAAGTTTAAGGTTGCCTAAGTGGTGTAAAGTAATAATGTACTTTGCTATACACTGATCATGTGATCATTTCCACTCAGGGGATTCTCTGTGAAATTGTCTGCAGGAATAGCAATGATAGGACGCGCCCTATCATTGCTATTCCTGGCCTGGCCTGGTTTAGAATCTGGGGTATAAGGTGTAATGGAACGCACTCTTAGATACTAAATTTCAAAATATGTGACCTGTGCGAAGTAACTATTATCTTATCTGTGGCTGAGGTAAATATGTTACCTACTTATTATTAGGGTGCATAAAATGACACGTTGTGCCTAATTAATATAATATCTAACTGTAATAGATAGAGAAAAATTATAATAAAATATACGCAATAATAGCCAAGCAGATAAGGTTCTAAAACTCGGCACTACGCGCCACATGTTACTCTATTTTAGGTTAAGTGCTGTGGTTTGTTTAAATCATAGAAGTAATTAAAATTATATGGTTAAATAAAACCGTGGACCGAGGAACATGCGTGTTTCTTGTCACCTTCGACACAAAGGAGCACACACAAAATAACTTTAGCAAACCAAAATATTTTTAGGCGTGAGGCGTGACAAAGCCATTAACGAGCAAGGCGTTATATCTAGGTAAATTAGATGCTTTTGCTAATATTGCTATCCCTGCATCATACTAGTTACTTATTATGAAGTATTATTTTGTAGTTTCTATCATAATTATACATATCTCACGAAGCTATCTAATCTGGAAGCCATAATAAATAATCCACGGATTTCCGTGAAATACGATTAATCATATTTCCTTTTTCAATTTTAGCAAAGTACTGCTAGCTGCTATCTAGTTTCAAGTAAATTGAAATAAAACGGCAAAATAGTAGTTGGATTGTAACAAGGATTTATTGAGTTCAATCAAATGACCTTAACAAAAAAGGGAGAATAATGCAGTCTTAAATACGTAAAATAACATTTATTTCAAATTCCAACAACCATTTAATTTATAAAACTTTCCAACTTAATAGAGCCATCTTTCTATGAAAATATGTACTCTTAGTAGTTCACCAAACGATTAAGGTTACCTACTCGCCGCTAGATGTCTCGTTTACTCTCGAATGTTCCACTACATTCTCAATGTTGCTCGTAGTTTCTGCCTTCATTGGCTAGAATATAAAAGCGATGTGCGCGCTGACTGGTGGCAGTATTAAACTTTGAACGATAAGCAAAACAAGCGAGTTGCTATTTGAGACCTACATTTATTTTCTACAGTACTGTAAACTATAAAAGATGGCTCTTCTACCATATTTGCTCGACGATTTTCGCCCTCGGCGCCTTCGTGATGAGCTATTCGGGTTGGATTTGTCCCCTGAGGACTTTTTGCTGGACTTAGTCGAACGACCAACGATTTCCGTGCGAAAATATCTTCGCCCTTGGAGGAGTTTAGCTGCAGCTATCAAGGATGTGGGCTCTACCATCAAGGTTGACAAAGACAAGTTTCAAATCAATTTAGACGTGCAGCACTTCGACCCGGAAGAGATTTCTGTCAAGACATCAGACGGTTATGTTATCGTCGAAGGAAAGCACGAGGAAAGAAAGGATGAGCATGGGTACGTCTCTCGTCATTTCAAGCGGAGGTATGCTCTTCCTGAAGGCTGCAAACCTGAAACTGTGGAGTCCAAGTTGTCTTCTGACGGAGTTTTGACGGTGTCGGCTCTCAAATCGATTGATAATAAGGATGAGAGAGCAATTCCAATAACACAGACAGGACCTATAAGGAGGAAACCTTGCGACGAACAGCTTAATGGTGAAGAGGAAAATGAAGCTAAGCCTCAAGAGAACAAACGTAAGAAATGAGAATAACTCACATTCCTTATGCAGTACAATAGTTTTTAATTTCAGATAATATACCATAATTACTTTACTTAATAAGATACTTCAAGACTGATTTATATTATTTTTAATAAATAGTTTTTTCAAATATGGAGTGTTTTATTTAATAATAAATAGCAATATATATATACATATATACTCTTCTGGGTTTCAACACAGCGCTTTCAAGTCTAGACTACCCTTAAACTATAGGTTTTAAAACAGTGATTATTAAAGTACGTCCGTAGGTTAGGTATGGTCGTATGGTTGTCGCTTACCGTCAGGAGGGTATGGTGCCCCTTTCCAAACTTATCAAAATATGAAAATAACAAGGGATTTATTTTCGGTTATACTTCTGATAGATTAATTATATTATTATACAAAACCAGTAAAATTTATTTGTGAAGAAGGAAAGCAAATAAATTATACTTGAAAAAATCAGTATTTATTATTTAAAGTAGGTAATTAGATTTACACACACATTTTACATCAAAACGGGGTTATAAATATAAAAAAGTAAGAATGTAAACGAACATCAAAAAGCAATTCCAAAACAGCGGAAAATTCATAGGTATTTAAAAAACTAGGTACTTAAATTATTTATTATTTTTTTGACTTTTAATTAGTTAGTCTAGGTGTGTATCTTAATATGTTTAGTATACTATCTTAATAGTAATTAATAGGTTAAATTATTTATTTATTAGATGTTGCATTTCTGTGCTTGTGCCAACTAAATCTTGTGTAATCTACCTGCAACTAATTTAAGATGGTATGTTACCATCCACAATAGTAACCATAAATAGTAATTGTCAAATATGGAGTGTTTTCACATTATTTACATAATTTATGATATATGATAATATGATAATGATTTTTTGCAAGTAGTGTACACAAGATTAATTTGCATAAAAATAATTTTATTTTTATCAACAGATATTGAATAATGCTAAATGGTACGAGTAGAAGCCAATAGGAGGATGCATGCATAGAAATATGGGATATGAGGTGTATGGAGTAGCGTCATCTGTTCGATATCAATATAAACTATTTCGCGGTACAGCGGTGTTATAAACTTTAGTTTCATTAAGAACTTCCTAGATGGCGTTGCATTACGTTGATAATAATATCTTTATTCAGACCACAGACGTTTAAAGATAAACTTAAACCTCTAACCTCTATTCTACAAGTGTACAATTGAGGTCAGTGACTTAAACCAATATGTTAGTACATGAACTTATTCTAAAATCACGAGCCAAACCCCAAACTATCCACGCAGTATATAATATGTATTCGTGGATGTATGAAGTCCGGTCCAGTGACGCAGCATTGGTCAATCCCACCTGTTACTCAATGTGCTCAGGATCCGGGTGATGCCGTCAATCTTCGCCTCAGCAAACATCAGCGCGAAGCACTACAAAAACACGGCAGCCCCGCCAGCATCCTGAACGCATTGTTATATTGCACACGCAATATAACAAATACATATTAGAGCTCTTATAATAATGTCATATTGTTAAAAGTAAAAAAAATATGTGAAAGCAGATAGAATACTTTTGGGCGTTCTGTAGGTCGATAGTAAGCCTTTTGAAATTTCATATTTTATGAAATTCATTAATTGCGTACAAATCGTAATAAAGGTTATTCAACTAACCCTGAACTCTGACTTCATATATTCTAAAGTTAAATTACAACAACAATCATACGTCATACGTCATTACAAGGGGGAAAAACACCATTAATTTTGGTTTTATTGACCTTGGACTTAAAATAGTTCACAGGATAAAATTTTACAACTGCTCGCACAAGTGGTAGATAAGTAATAAATGTATTTATCGACCCACAAATTAACTTTAGGGTGTTCATTGTAGTATTATGCTGCATTTAAATAATAGCAGCAGTAGTAGTTCGCCAACAGATTTAACAAAAAAAAAATTTAAATGGCGAATAATTCATTATAAGTAGCTATCAACGACTTAATTCTTCCCAAGACATATGGTGTTGTTTTAAATAGGTCCTGAATAAATTGATCGGCATCACAATCGACCATTTTATGAAGAAGTTTATAGATAAAGGTTGCATTAAAAGTATGGTGATATATTATCGGAGCATACGGTGAGCCACACAAGGTGTTCAGGTAATTAATGTGCAGTATGCAGTACTGAAGTTCAACCAATGTCTTTAACAATTCTCCATCAAATATTTCCTTTGTTTCATTTTCGGTGCAACTAAAGTACATATTTGTTATCTCTATCGCTCTATCAAGCTCATCGCGGCTTATTCCATAATTTTTTTTTGGGTCGTATTCGTAGCTTGGTAAGTCTTTTCTTCTTGACTGAGATAACATAAAATAACATATTATAAAACAGGAAATTTCCTTCTCAACACTAATTCTTTCCACTAGTTTTTTTCTAGCAAAGTATGTCAGAGCTATTAATAAAAGCCTGGCTTCTAAAGGATACTTTATTGTAACGTCTATGTTTAAATTATTCTCCGTTAAAAAATGCTCAAATAATTTAATGCGTTTCAAGTCTTTCCATCCATTCTCAAATATGGATTCTTTGCACTGGTATATCGGTTTTCTTATATTTAAATCTTCTGTTATTATCTCTATGTAAGTTACATCGTCTTGATACAGTTTGATGTAGGTCGTTTGAAAATTTGTTAGTAAGTTATAAGCGTATTTTATTATATTTATAGACAACATGATGCTGTCGGTTGAAGTTTTCTTCTCTATGGCGCAAGAGCCTTGGATGCATTTGTGTTTATACAAATTTATATAAGGTATAGCAATGTTTTGGGTCGCCACTCCTTTCTCGAACCATAGCGGATCTCCTCGATATACGGCAAGCTTACAATCATTGTAAAGATAGTCTGCAACGATACTAGACTTTTCGTCTTTTAACATGTATTTCAAAATTTTTGAAATTTGGTTGAGAAATTTATGATTGTCAGTTTCACTCGAGAGAAACTTTGTAACACTTTCTACCATTTCGTCTTCGTCATGTTCGGAAAGCCACTTCAAAAACATTTTATTCTGTTTGTATAAATCCTCATCGTGAACATCCCACGTTTGTAACAGTCTATCAAAATGTTTCTGTGGAAATAAATGGGTGTCGGACACGGTTGCAAATATGGCGACTTTTTTTTCTGTCAGTGAATGCTTTTGGAGAAAGCTTTGTAGATTTATTTTCTTGCACATTATGTAGTCATTTGGATTTTTGTATTGTAACGACATTACATACGGTACTTTCTTGAAAAAAAATTCTATATCGTAGCTCAACACTGGACATTTTAATTTTTGTGCTAACGCAACTATATCGTCCTTCATCTCAATGGTGGAAGTTGAATAATTAAAATTTATTTCTTTAAGTAGTTGTAAACAAACCTCCCTCAAGAAAATTGGCGCCACGGCCTGATAATTCGTGTCAAAGTCGAAGTTAGATGGTTTAAATTTCCGTAGTTTTGTTTCAATATCTTTATTACCACCTTTGAATACGAAATGGCATTTGACGTTGGCCTTTTTAAACCTCGTAAGTTTTTTTCTTATTAAATAATTTGCGTGTTTGTTCGCTTCTGAACCAAAAACAAATGGTAAACCACTTTCTTCATAGGTATTATAAAAAAAATTCTGTCCATCAATGACGAGGGGACAATCTTTTAAACAGTATTCTTCAGATTCTTCATCTAACAGGAGTTTAGGAAATCCCATGATCCTCATTTTGCTGTCTGTAAACAAAGTACAACGTATAATATTAGGCGTAATGTATCGTAGAATTAAAATAATAGTGTAGCTACCATTTACAATTACTAATACAATAATTGTTTACAAAGAAACGGTGACAGAATGACAGAACAGCCCCGGGAAGAATCCTTGTTCTAGACTTTTGTGTTAGAAACAGAAATAGTTCTAACAACAACTGTTTACTGTTTCTAACAGAAATGTCTTGAAAGTGTTAGAAACGGTAATTAAAATAGTTCAAAATAGTAAAAATAGTCCAGAAAAAGATATGTTTAAAAGTATTTTCTAGCAAGTTCTAAGGATATTGTGACTCGCACTTCTCTGGTTTTTTTAAATAATATAAATTTTTTATTGACTATTTTATTCCTATGATAAATTTTCTTTCTTTTTTTTAAATTTTATTTGCTTTCAAAGTGTTGGCCACCATAATTTTTTTTTAAATACATTTTATTTAAATCTTATAAAAGGCTAAATTTCTGAAGTGGTATAAAAGTAATTTCTTTTCCTCATCAAACAACTTCAAATGCCAGTTGAATCGTTCAAAAGTACAAAAATAAAAAAACCGATTTTTTCAAATTAACTGACAATTTAATGAAATAAATATAATTTCTGGTACTTGAGAAAGAGAAGAAATTTTAGTTCAAAAACTGAAAAACATGCTTTGATAATGAGATATGTTTTTGGATATTTTATCTTGACTGGCCTGTTGGTCTAGTGGTTAGTGACCCTGACTACTAAGCCAGAGGTCGTGGGTTCGATTCCCACCCAGGACAAATAATTGTGTGATGAGATCATTTGTTCTGTGTCTGGGTGTAATTTATCTATAATATGTATGTATTTAGAAATATATAAGTATGTTTATCAGCTAGACTGATAAAACTAGGCAGAGCTTGTACTCTGGTAACCAGACGGTTACCATAGTACAGGCTCTGCCCTAGTTTGGGATCCAACGGAGGTGTGTGAGATGTGTAGAGTTAATATTATTTTTGGATTTCCCCAAAATTTTCTCGAGCAATTTGGTTAAAATCTTCAAGAAATCTAAGGAATTATTATCTTCTAACAAATGCTTATTGACTAGCTGCAGATTTATTACATTATAAGTAATTAGCACTATTTTGTACCTAATATTATTTATTTATTTAATTAAAACTTCATGCATATTTGTACAAAGGTGGACTTTTGCCCAGGGCATTCTCTACCAGTAAAACTTGGGGTGTTGTAGAATTCTTATAAGGTATATTTTATTGAAAATAAATAATATTGTGATAGAAAGAAAGAAAGAAAGAGAAACATTTATTCTGACATTCACAGGACCGCACACAATTTTTTTTACAAAAAAATAAATAAAAAGAAATATATCGGTAGTAATTAAAGTTCCCTGTGCAATGCCAGAAAAGTCACCTATCTCAGCATATTGCTGCAGCCTGTGAGACTGCAGCGCTGGTATTATGATAGGGCCTGAGCCCGGCAACATCACAAGCCTATTATGTATGTGTGTATCGTAAAAATGACAAATACAACAAACGTTAGTCTGGTCGTGTAAGTAGTGCAGCGAGATGTTTATGGAGGTCATAGAGGTGTGATACAATTGATTGAACTTGATACAATACAGGCAATATTATAAGAAATTAAAAGAAAATAATAATAATTACTAAGTAAATTAAGTATTACTGATTGTAATACCTTAATAATTGTAACTTGTTTGCACTATTTACTACTTTAAGGTGTACAAAAAAGAGAAATAAATAAATAAAAAATATGTTTATTTGATTATTATCTCATAGTATGCCATCACCCTTATCAACAGCTTATTGAAAGCCTCCAGGGCCCAGTCCGACCTTGTATGGAGTTACTACATTTTGATGGACATTACAGTGGTTAGTATATATAGTGCCAGTACACCTGGCAATCAGCATACTTTTTTCCAACATCTTCTACAATCCTTACTACAAAATCAGAATTAAATACACCTAAACCTTCCTCATGGATCACTCCGTCCATCAATGTAACCGTATTAATATCCGTTTGGGAGTTTTTGAGTTTATTACATCCGTTCAGACAGACAGACAGATGCAGTAGGGGACTTCATTTAATAATATGTAGTGATATATTTTTTTAAGTATCAGGAAAAAAAGCAATTGTGTCATTGGCTAGTCTTGTAAAGTTTTGGGGTGCTGGTAACACTTAAATCATTAAATTTAGTGAAATTTATTATCTACAAGCTCCACCCCGGGGTTTCACTGTCCTGGTGCCATGGGAATATCGGGATAAAAAGTAGCCTATATGTTAATCCAGGTTTCCCGCTATCTACATATCAAGTTTTATCGCAATCGGTTTAGTAGTATTTGCGTGAAAGAGTAACAAACATCCATACATCCTCACAAACTTTCACATTTATAATATAAGCAGGATAGTAGGATGCTAAATTACAAAGCTCGAGAGTAATTACATTACATCTAAGAGTAATGCTAGGAGGATAATGGTAGGGCTGGGTTAGTTCACCTCACTCACGAGCTCAATGATGTTAAGCTGATCTCCATTTAAAAAGAGGAAACGCCATAAACTTAATATACTAACGTCACAGATAATATAATACTATACTGTATACTAGTACTAACGTGGAAACACCTAATATTATCTAGCAACAAAACGAGATTACGACCACGACAAACAAAACATTATAATATTAAATTTAACTTACATAAATAAATTCTTCCCTTTGTTTCAAAAAGTTGCTGCACCCGGTGACTACTGCAGTGAAGTGGGTGATGTAAATTTATATTTATATCACTGTCATAAACTTCCGATAAAGGAGACTTTACTTTTAAACCTAAACAGGATACCGCAGTGTTGTCAGCACTGAATCATTTTCTCCTGTATCTGCCTGTGATGGTAATTCGCAAGGGAGCGATTAATTAATTATGGTCGAAATCGATCACCAGGTGATTCCTAGTAATTTTTTTAGAAAACTAAACAACAGCCTAAAATAGTAAACTAATTACTGACAATTATTAGTAGTAGGTTAAAATTTACTTCCATTTGTTTACATTGTTAGTTAGTTGAAGTGAAGTGTTAAAAAAGAAAACATTGAACCGCGACGAATGTTTTAAAGAATGGGCTCGAGGCTCGAGTAGGCTCGAGTTCACCTACTGTAGCCTGCGGGCTCGGAATGTTAAAAGTCTACACATCATTAAAATTGGAATTGTATTTTTGTGGTTTTATGTTACTTTTATTTGGAAATTAATTATATTACGAAAGATAACTACTTGACAAAACGTTGAGATGAAACCTCAGCATTTTACCAAAACACATTACCTAATCTTTTTTTCCTGGTATTTTCGGGTACACGAACACCTAAGTTGGCAGCACTTGTCACTTAGGTAAGTTCCCATTCATTGTCATAATAGTAACGTTCCGAAAAACGCACCTATTATCTGTAAAAAAGCTCTGTTTATTCTTAATAATTCTTTTTAACTTTAATTAGTTTTTTGTTTTTTTTTTCGAATATATGTAAGTACTACATAAATACACATGAGAAAAGTTTAAGGTTCTAGTGGTGTAAAATAATTATTAACTTTGATAAACACTGATCAGTTTCACTCAGGGGCATCTCTGCAAAATTGACTGCGGGAATAGCAATGATAGGGGGCGGCCTGTGTAAGCCAGTGTAAGGTGTAATGGAACGCACTCTTTAAAACTAAATGTCAAAATACTTGTGGCTAAAATAAAATACCTCTATGCCTGTGACTCATGACCTGTTTAGTTTTTCAAACGTTACAAGTTACAATCCTAATCAAGCCTGTCTTGTATTACAAGGCTTTTCTCTTGTAAATGAGTAGATACTTTTTGCAAAAATGCGTTTATCGAAACTACATGACGTAAATGACATGCTTCAAGTGAAATCACTTGTAACATTTGTAACACATGCTTTTTCACATTTTGTGGTTTTGTTTATCATAAATGCCTGTACTCTGTACCTTGTAACTATATGGTTAGGTACGAAAAAGTTGGAGATCGTCTGGCTCTCAATGTTACATAGTTACATTTAAAGATATAACGTTAGATAGAGTTGTGTTTGTTTTGTTGTTTCTCGGCAATAACTTGTGGTCAAGTAACTCCAGTGATGATTAAGAAGTTTGATCATTCTATTCAGGACATTTTTTTTTAGAATTAGAATTGCCTTTATTTCACTGACATTTCATTTTACATTTTAAATTTGCAACATAAATAAATAGTAAATTAATTAAATAAAACAGTAAACAAATTCATTTTAAATTAGATTGCATGCATTTTCGTTTAACCATTTGCTTCACATTTGAATTTCTTATTGTCTCTCTTCCTTTTGCTCGTCAGGTTGTCCATTGACAAAGGCTTCCTCCATTTGATGCCATATATCCCTGTCTTGATAGGCTCTCCTCCATCCCTTGGGTAGGTCGTCTTCCCATTGTTTAAGCGGCCTGCCTCTTTTCCATCTCTGGGGTACCATTCCATTATATCTTTTGTCCATTTTTTCTTGTTTGTCCTCATCATGTGTCCTGTCATTTAGGAAATTTAGGAAGAGATAATATTATTGACATATATACCTATACGAACGATTCAGACTTTAGGCTCATAAATTGGAACTTTTAATTAATATGAAGTGAAGCCAAGAAATATTTATAAAGAAATATGAACAAAAACGTACTGTCAACAAAATTGCAATTCACAAAAACTTTTCTAGAATGTTCATGTATCTTATAGCTTTGTGAGTTTGTAGACTTGTATTTTTGATAAACCGAGCACTGGCTATTGTATGAATGGGTCATGGATAAAGGATGTAAGTAGGATTATATTAATTGGGTGATATTTTTTTAGAAAGATTATTTGTGTGGTAACACAGATGCCTGTACAAACACATTCAAGAGCCAGTAAAAGCGAGCATGAGAGCAAAAGCCAGTGCTAGCAAGTGTAAGCGCAAGTGCTATGTATGTGAGGAGGCGTGATGTAGCAATTCAGCACATGCATATAAATTGTGCATTAATGTAAAAGTATTCGTTGTGTGCTGTGTTTACATATTTCATTAAAAGTAATAGAAAATAATAATCCTTTAATTGTAATAACTTACTTAAACCTTAAATATAACAATGTTTATAAAATTACAATTATTTTTTTATTGCTTAGATTGTGGCTGTTGTTTTTGGCAAAGTTTTGAATACATTTTCAAACAGTTCACTTATATGATCTATTTAATGCTTATTTTAGAAATAAACTAGGGAAGTGTAACACAGAGTTTGAAGTGTATTATTTTGGGAAATTTGTTAATAATTATGTTTTATTTTGAATTTTAGTAAATTTTATTTATCAGCAATTTTCAATTGTAATTTATTCAGCAATAAAGGCTTCTTTACATTTATTTATCAGCAAATTAAATATATAAAAAGTAAAATTCAAGTGATAGCAGAATATTGGGAGTGTGGATTACGTGAGGTTTTATACTCAGCTGATGTAAAAACAATATGGATTGAATTATATCGTGGGAGGGCCATGCTACGGCACGTACGGGCCGGCTCGACCGGAGTGATACCACAACCTCACAGAAAACTGGCTGTGAAGCAATTATTGCATTGCTTTTCGCCGAATGAGTGAGGTTGCCGGAGGCCCTAACCCTTTCCTCCCCCCCCTCTTCCACTACTCCCGCCTTAAAGGCCGGCAGCCCACTTGTGACTCTTGAGTTGCAGGTGCCCATGGGCATTTACCATCATATGACCCGTCTGCTCGTTTGCCTCCTATACCATAAAAAATAAATAAATAGGCGGTCATGGGACTGCCGACAGAAGTGATAACTTAAACGAAACGACGAACTTAAAACGTCACATTACCAGGTTGGTGATAGCATTAATTAATACAGCTGAGCAGCTGACAGAACTCAATGTTAAGATTAGCGCCCTCTAGTGGATCTATATAACAAAAGTGCACAAACGTGCCTAAAGAAGTTTTCACTTCAAAAATGAAGCTAAACAAATCCAGTGTTCTCATTATCTTACACCATACCATGAGAACTGTGTATCCATTTAAGATTTCCGAAGAACAACGAAGATATAATTGCATGGAATATTTTATTAAAGAGCCAAACTTAATTACTAAATAAGAACTTTGTGACACGTCTGAAGACACATCTATTATATATAAAACTCTAATGACTTCATATCGTCTATTATTAAGAAAAGACGACATAAATAATACCTACTTATTATTATTGGTTTTCCCAATGCTTTCAAACCAAACTCAAACCATTAATAATAAAGAACAATTTACCCAAGAAGAAAAAAATGTACTGTCCTACATCTACAAAGTGTACGTTAAATATCTCACAGTATGGTTTTTGTACGTTAAAATGGTTAAAATATTTTAATTTCTATGCTATTGATCTCAAGCCAATAACAGTGGCGTAACAATAGGGTGGCAGAGCAGGCAAAATGCCACGGGCCCCCGCTCGAGGGGGCCCGGGCACCAAAGGCCCTGAACATAGGAGGCACGAACTCCAAAATGTATTAATGAATTAGTCACGGGCCTCAGATGGTATAGTTACGCCACTTGCCAATAAAATCAACCATGGTTTTAAAACCAACATTAAACGATTTTCATAATTTAAATAATTTATTTTAAATATTATTATTTAGGATCATTTTAAAAGTATTTGAGAGGCTTACCAGATGGCGTTGTAATACGTTTAAAAAAACATTTTGAAGTACTCTTAATAGGCAATTTGGAAAAAAGTGTAAGTACCAGGGCCGCATCAACCCTCAAAAAGTAGGGAGTGTCCAAAATATTTTTTATGAGGCCTAAAAACAAAGTCATCTAAACACTTTATTGACGTATTTCTAAGTATTGTAAGGCTGACTAAATAATTTGGTATTGAGATAAACCTTTTTTTTTTACGGCTAACAACATATTACAATTTAATTTATTTTGATTGACATTTTATTAAAATTTGCCGCAGACTCCTCTGTGGGCATGTGTGGCAGTCTTCTGGGTTATGTGGAGATATTTGGACACCCTCGAAGGGGGTGTCCAGACACACTGCACACCCCCTGTTGTTGCGCCCCTGGTAAGTACCTAGGTGAGAAAACACAAACTGTTTAGTGGGGCCATACTAGGCCCTTCGAAATTTCTCAATCTATCTAGAATTATGTGACAAGCGAGTATTTACATACGTACAAACTAACTTGCGCCTGTATCCCGATAGGGTAGGCAGAGATGATTAAACATCCACGCGAACTATATATTTGTTTTTTTTTAAAGAATACTAGTAGCGTGAATCACACATTACTTGTCTTCATGTTAACCCTTCCAGCTAAGCTAAATGCTTGAGTGGGTTCACGTCGGTAGTGCATTGAGTGGGGTTCGAACCCGCAAACACTTGATCGCAAGTCCTACACCTTAGCCATTACGCTACCGCCAATTCGGTCCCGTTCACTTAATAAATAGGTAATTAATTAATTGCCGCCAACCGGACACTGGGAAAAATTATGTGGATTACTTTAATCCCGGTTAGTCAAAATAAAATTAAAAATTGTGTTGACTCTTGACGACACGTTTATTGGTCAGTAGTAAAGTGCAGAGTGATTTGTAAGTTTTTGAATAGCATTAAAAAAAAGGACGCTAAGGTCCTGCTTAATTATTGAGAGTTTATATAAATATATGCTTAATATCTGTTCCGTGTAAGTCTTAGTTCACACTAATGAGTTTATGTCGCTTCCCTGCGGATTGCTGATTGATTAGTAGCTATTATGAAGTTTGGAAACAATTTTTTACCTATCTTGGATGGAGATTTATTGTTAGACTTCTGGACCACTTCTAGTAGTAGGTAATAAATTCATAACAAACTTATTTTCACCACAATGTTTATTAGATCATAAGATAATCAACAGATTTACTTCAGTACTTTAAACAACCGATTAGAAAGCAAGCCCCCAAGAGTACAGCTTTATCTTGAACATTCAAGTGTTCAGGGAATGACACGCCAAAGTTTTTGACGTCACGAAATTCAGGGTGATCCCACTGTTTCTTGATCACTCCTATGGGTTCAAGGCCACAGACATAACGGATATTATAAACCAGTTTTAGTGGTCTCTGTGTTCTTATGTTTAGAACGTTTACGCCGTTTTCATTTTCAACGGCATATTTGTTACAATGTTGTTTTACGGAGCCCACGAAATTGCCAGGCGGGGCCCATACTAATACCCTATTTACACACAACTTAAAAGGTTTTTTCACTTCTATAACTTCATTACCGTAGATATTGTAAACTTTAATAGTAAACTTTTTGCAACCTTTAATGCGGACAGCGATGAAAATTTTCTGCCCTCTGTTGTTGAAAATAGTGTAACTAATTCGTGCACGGTCGCCAATGATATCGTGGAGAGCGTCCCGCGCTTGTGTCACAATTAGTTCATTTATTGGGCACAAATATGCAAGTCCTGGATATTCTATGTCAACATTGGGACACGTCATCCAAGAAATTTTTTTCAGTGCATTTTTTGTTTTAGTGAATTGCATTTAAAAATTCGGTGGGTTTGTTTGACGGCTGCATATTACAATGTCTGTTTAGTACTTGTATTGTAATTTGTAATTTACATATTTGTTGAAAGCTTGAACCAGATGGGTGTTTTGTAAAGGTAATGACTGATGTGATGTCTAGTGACAGTTATTTTTTTTGTTATTCTTTATTCATAGAGTATTAAGTTAGTCTGTGACTAAATGAAAAATTTACAAAAAGAGATTGTAATATTTCATCATGCAATGGAAATAAAGACTTTAAGAAGTGCTACGTAGTGTTATTGACATAGGGGTTTAGATTCCTATCTTATTTTTCTGTTTCTTACCATACTATACTATACTCTGTCTCATAAACACTCCAGCACTCTCCAGTGTCCCATTCATTTTATCAGAGTCGTCAGTAATGAGTAAGGTTCAGTGAGTCGAGTAGTTTTTCTTTTTTCTTCGAGTCTATCACTGATTGTAAATGTACTACTTTCTGGTTTATATGCTCAAAATAATGTATATATTGGGATCGGCGTACGTACACCATTAAAATGTTTTTATAACGAAGAAAATGTAGCGATTAAATTAACGCCATCTAGTTTATTAATTTGAAACTTAATTCTACCATCGCACAGTGTTTTACCAGTCATTTTTCGGACGTCCCATTCTTATTTAAACAGCTTGTAGGTGCTATTATTAAAATACAACAAGTTTTATCCCATTTCGGTAGCATATCTAGTTATTGAGTAATCATTTTTATGGTGAAGTCGAATGTTACATACCGTCTCCAAATTCCAGTTAAAAATATAGACATATTATGTTGGGTTGGCCATTTATAATAGAATGTTATTTTATTGCATTGCGCTTATTTTCTATACATAGTTAGTTATTTATGAAACTGGATGTCACTTTAATAAAAAAATACGTAAAGCGCTATCTATAAATCAGTATAAAAATAAGTTTGATTTGTTTCGCCATGCTAATAGTACTTCAATATGAACTAGGTGGCGTGACGTACGTCAAGTATTAAGTTCTTTCAAATCAACAATGCACAAAGAAATTTCAGCACAGGTAAAATAGATAATCGCTTAAAGTTTAGAGGCAAGAAGTTTGCAAAGGGAGCACGTTATCGAAGTCCTTGTTGCAACTCAGTAATTCCGGAGAAAAAACCTAGTAACAATGTGCCATAACCGTTAATCCAATATGAGGTAGTTCACAGTAGATTTTTGTTCGAGATGAAACCGCTCAACTTAGAAAGCTACTTCAACCTACCGAACCGACACTAATAATTGCGTGTGTAATAACGATTAGCGTACCCTTAATGTATGAAGAGAGAGAAGAAAAGATGTGGCGACTCGCATAAAAAGAAATATTTGATTTTCCCGCGAGAATATTAAAGAAGATTAATGCAGAAGAGCATTGATTATGATTCATACATAATGTAGTAAGCGCTAAAAACAAATTTACCCTTTATTATGGTATAGGGGGCAAACGAGCAGACGGGTTACCTAATAGTAAATGAAAAGCAATGCAAGCATTGCTTCACTGCCGATTTTCTGTGAGGCCCGGCCTACTCCCCCCTCCTCCTCCCCTTCCCCTACTCCCACCTTAAAGGCCGGCAACGCACTTGTGACTCTTGAGTTGCAGGTGCCCATGGGCGGCGGTAGTCATTTACCATAGGGTGACCCGTCTGCTCGTTTGCCCGCATATAATGTACCATAAAAAAAATCTTTTGTATGTTGATTACTTGACGTTTACGTAAATTATGTAGTAGGTAGCTTCCTTTACGGTAGAAGCTTAAAACGTTGTATCGAAATATATATGTTTACTTAAATGATAAGTTCTTGTTTGATGCGACGGGACCACGGAGCAGACACAAAGCGGGACCCTGTGATCTAATCATGCTTATCGGTTTTATTATGATAATTTGACGCTAACGCCATCTGTTGGCGTAACATGCAAATTTGAAGGACCTTATTATTATAGTTTTTATCTTTTGTATTTTTTTGCTTTAATCTTATCTAAGTGATCTACAATGTGCTTTGAATCGTCCTGAATTTGTCAGTGAAAGACGGTAAAATCAGATTAGTCATCGGAACTCGGAATTTACCAGCGACAAACAATTCTTTGGTTTTTTATTTTTACACGATAACGTTAAAGAGTTCACAAATTGCGTACTAACGCACTAGATAAATATTATATACCACAATTGATTTTATTATTGTTAATTATCTCTCTTTTGTTACATAGGTATATTTTTTTATAGGAAAGTAACTCCTACACTATTGTAGTGCGTTTGTCTATAATAATAGTATTTCTAGTAGAATAAATAAATAAATAAAATATTATCTGTATAGATTTTTATATTACACTAGCCGTCCCCGCAGTTTTACTTGCGTTTATGGTCACTGCTCCGCTTCTATTGGTCGTAGCGTGATGTTATATAGCCTTCCTCGATAAATGACCTATCCAACATTGAAATAATTTTTCAAATCGAACCAGTAGTTCCTGAGATGCAAGCAAACAAACAAACTCTTCAGCTTTATGTATTAGTATAGATAAGTATTGTAGTATAATGTAGGGTAGAACTTAATAATAGTTATATGCACTGTCTCGTGCTTACCGTAGAGGGCGCACGTTAGTCAGTATTACGCAAAGACTACAATAGTATATAGGATATAGACAGGCAACTCTGCTTCTTTTTATTGACAACACAAAACTCTGCCTAGTGGTCAGATACCGAAAACTAATATAATATACATATCTATAGGTATATATATATATACAATTGAACAATATATAGGTACCTACTTATACGGTGTATGAATGTTTTGTTGTTGCCTGTTTCTTGTTTTATTGGTTCTAACATGAGAATTTTATACTTTAGCTAATTAATGTATGTTTATGACTAATCTCCGATTTTTATATTCAAACCAAAACTTTTATTGCAAAAATAAAAGCACGAGAAACCGGCAATCGGTACTCATACGCAGCCATTTGCAATATAAGTGAAGTGTTGCCAACCTAATATTAATAAGTTCCAAATATTAAAAAAAAATGTTTTTGTGACGATTGTATTTTTAATTAATATTATTGTGTGTTGGTGAACAAATTGTTGTTTGTAAAGAATTTGAAGTGGTTTTAGATATTTAATATGCAATATTTTGGTATTTACAAATGCGAATTTTAAATCGTAATACAATTGTGGGTAATAAATTTCCCCTCATACATATTATAAATTTAAATATTGTAACACAGTAATTTTAGTTCCGGTATCTATCCTTGGGATGGCACTGGACTCAATAAAAAAAGTGCAATTCTTTTATGTTCCAAGTTGCCATAGCATGGTATTACGTGAGCCATCGGTTGGAGCAGACGTCTCAGCTTGTATTTCTACAGTGAGTTTCCAAACCAGAGGTGTGTTCATATGTGTACGCCTGGTATAGTGAATACAGGGATACACTATAGGTATGAAGCCGTGTTTGTTTATTTTTCTACCTTTGGCAGGAGGCAACACATCTAGTGACTTGGAAGTTGTATAATTTTTAGCCGGTGACTTAAATAATTATTACTTAAACATTGTTGATGAGACATTAACAAATAGCGCCTTTGCCTCGGAGTTTAGACATTTTTTCTTGTTACTCCTCCAGCTAAGCTAAATTTTTTTTTTTAAAAAGACAACTCCCGCATTAGAAATTGCTCCTGTGTCGCGGGGGACTTTACAAACATACAAACAACGGACACAAAGAACACCCAGACTCAGATGGGAATCGAACCCACGACCTCTGGCTCAGCAGTCAGGGTAACTAACCACTAAACCAACAGGCCAGTCTAAGCTAAATGCTTGTGTTAGGGGTGGCTTCACATCTTTAGTGTACTGGGTGGGGTGGAACTCGCAGCCGCTCGATCGCAAGTCTGACGTTTTAACTGTTATATTTAAGATGGCGTCGACCGCATTCATCGAACCCAATAATCATGGCTTTTGTTTTCTGTGCAGTCAGATATTTTCTCCACGAAGTACAAAACTTCTTTTTCAGTTCAAACTTTTTTCCCAAGAAGTTGCCTACAGGAAATAGTGAAAAGCACTTTGAACGCTTCACAAAAGTTCTTAGTTTTTAGTGGTGTATAAATAGTAGGTACCTATTTATAGATTTAGCTTTTCGATGAACCTCGAAATAAAAGATATAACTTTAGTAGTGAATTTCCTGTTACAACATTATTTTCTACTAGCAACGCCCCGTAGTTTCACTTGCGTAAGTCCCGATCCCGTGGGAATATCGGGATAAAAATAGCCTATATGTTAATCCAGGTCTCCGGCTATCTACATACCAAGTTTCATCGCAATCGGTTCAGTAGTGTTGGCGTGAAAGAGTAACAAAAATCCATCCATCCAAACTTTCACATTTATAATATTAGTGGGATTAAATTTAGGTAATGGAGGTATGTTGAGGATTGCCTAATTATAGTACCGAGGAGGTGCTTTGAGTATCTATGCAAATAAAATATTCGATGAACTCAACTGTGTTTATTACAACATACTGGTATAACAATTAACTAACATCTTCACATTTACATAAATAGAACATGTGGTCACGTCTTATACCACATACAAAACAATATTATACTGTTATTCAGTACAATTACATACATACACGTATTTTATGTGATCCTCCATATTTGTTTTCTTATTGTAGATTTTTCTAACTAAAGTATCATCTATCCTACTAATATTATAAACGTGAAAGTTTGTGAGGATATATTGATGTACGGATGTATGGATGTTTGTTACTCTTTCACGCAAAAACGACGGAATGGATTTTAATGAAACTTTACAATTATATAGCTTATATATCAGAATAACACATAGGCTATAATTTATGAAGATATTGTGTATATTGGCCAAAATATAACGATAAGTGTTAAGTAAGTCGGAGAAAAGTCTGTCATCTGCGAGCTATTCTGGCGTGCGGTGGGAAAACTGTAAGAGTTACACGAATATAATGTACGGTGGGATTGTTTCTCCTAAATAGTTCTACAAAAAAGTCCGTGACAGTATATATCTATCTTTTATGTGTAAGCCATTATTACCAGAGTAGTGAACCATAAATTTTATTTCCAATTTACATTTAGCAGTAGGTAACGTTGGTTTTTATGAAAATAAATACTTTTATCGCTTCTGATATTCAAAGTAGATAAACTTTGTCTTTTAAAGTACGTAATTTGGTCAAATATTTTAAAAGTTACGACGATAATATAAAACTGCGGGCGAGGGGTGAGGGGGGGAAACATCGCTCACCGTCGCTTGGCGTGAGCCACCCGAACGCGGGCAGACGCGGCGGAGGACTTTGTTTTAAAATATGTAGTGAAGATATTGAACGTAAAAAAATGTTGAAAGTTTGTGACGATGTATGGATGTTTGTTACTCTTTCGCGCAAAAATTACTGAACCGATTGCGATGATACTTCATATGTAGATAGTTGGAGACCTGGATTAACACATAGGCTACTTTTTATCCCGATATTCCCAAGGCATCTTATTTACGCGTGTGAAACCGCGGGGCACAGCTAGTCTATTATATGTTTTACTATGAACAGTATGGCAGTGTATGGCATACATACATATACAATAATGAATGCTTTTCTTTTCACATTTAGTTAGAAAAGCATTCATTATTGTAAATCGATCCATATCCATAAATAATAATAAATGATAGTTTAGAGAAACAAAAAAACACTTTAATAGCGATCCACATTAAAACGTAAAAGAGTTCTACTATCTTAGTTCCATTATCAGACCATTGGTACCAATGCCAATCTGTTTTAATCGTCAAAATGAATAATATGAGCCCAAAACTCGAGGGGTTTAATGGTAGCCACTAAGAAGTTCCACTATCCCCACCTCTCCATCATCACATCAGCTCCAAGATACTAAATAATAGTATTGTCATCAGAGAACTACGTATTTAAACATACAGAGCCACTATACCTTCATCACACACTATACCTTCACGGTAAAGGCACGGCTCCAACCCAGCAATAAAGTTGTCATTCAAATCTGAGCATTAAAACGTGGTCGTATAATATATTTCATAATGTCAATATGAAAAAGCCGACGGCGGGCAGTAAGCGCGTATTGACAGTATGAAATGTATTATACAACCACGTTTTAAAGCTCAGATTTGAATGACAACTTAATTGCTAGGGTGTAGTGTGTAAGCCTTATAAGAAAAACGTAATAAAATTCCATTTATTTGAAATTTAATGTTTAATAAGACCGTGTCAGAGTGCAATTTTACTTGAGTCAGAATACAAAATTAGAACAAAATTAAGACTGAAATACGAAATGATACTGATATCAAGTGTATCAACACTTGGGGGATAAACATCGATTATATATACAGGGTTACTGGTAATATGTTGGCAAACCATAAGGCGATGTAGAGTAGGTCATTAGCAACGAGTGACCCTATGACCTCTATGCAAAAGTTAACAGTATTCGGGCAATTTGAAATTTTATATTATTCCAAGATAACTTGGTATAAAACTTTGAAAATTTATAAAAATAAGGCTAATGTGTGGAATTACTTTTAATTGTTATTATCGGTGTTTTTCGCTCAATGATTTATTACGACTTTCGTTGCGTTCGTTATAATTAGGGCTGTCACCCGTCCGGGTTTTCCCGGATTTGTCCTAGTTAAGCCAGTCCGGGGAGCGTCCGAACGGGGTTTTCAAAAGGTGTCCGGGTAATATCTGGACACTTTGTACTCCATGGTTTAGGGTGTCCGGGAAACAATTGCGATTTTACAAATGTGTCCGGGGATTTTGAAGTTTTTGTCCGGCGTCGGTAATTTAAGTGATGGCAGGCCTAGTTATAATAGACTTCGATTGGCATTTCATTGTGAAGCCCCATCACGTGCCACTGTTTACATCTGGTTTAATGATGATGCAAACTCACTGATGATTGTCGAGAAGGACGTCCTTCTACGGCAACTACTGAAGATAACGTGAGTGCTGTGCGGCTAATGATAGAAGCTGACAGAAGGTTGATATATCAACAGATTCGAGCAGCTGTAGGCATTGGTATCAGTGAAGAACAAAAAGTCTTACAGGAACATTTAGGTTTCAGAAAGCTTTGTACTAGATGGGTACCTCATAATTTGCCGGAAGATCAAAAACGCCGTCGTTTGGCTTGGTGCCGCTCAATGCTTGAAAAGTATGACGGAGGTGACTCGAATTCTGTATATGACATCATCACAGGTGATGAAAGCTGGATATATTGTTATGCTGGATATATTTTTTAGCTTGTTTCTTTAGCTTTAGGGATGGATTTGATAGATTCTTTAATTTTATTACTATTTCACACAAAAGTTTATGATGTCAGGTCAACGGCCCCTATAGGTTTTTTAATTATTTCCGAGTATCCAAATATTACGTTGGCACTAACATTGATTTTAACAGCTTCAATGTACCGTAAAACTATACGTAAGTATATGATATTAATTTCAATTTAATATTATACATCCATGCATTGCTTGAAAAAAAAAGGACAGGCCCACAGACGGACGACGAAGCGATCCTATAAGGGTTCTGTAAAATATATAGAAGTCATTTCTTCTCGAAGGGTTGGAAACGGACGGTTTTAGAACACTGGCAGATAGCGAAAAGCGATCTCAACTTTTAGCAACATGGTATTATTAGCCATTTATTGTAATAATTGGACCATAGAGCGCCCTATAGTCAGTGACATTGAGGGGCGAAACAACTCTCAAAAAGTAGGGGGTGTCCAAAATATTTTTTGACTAAAAAAAAGCTCATTAAAAATCTTTATTATGGCGAAGAACATTTATTTTGATTCACATTTTTATCCGCAACAACCGTAGGGGGTGTTCAAAATATTTTTTGACTAAAAAAAAGCTCATTAAAAATCTTTATTATGGCGAAGAACATTTATTTTGATTCACATTTTTATCCGCAACAACCGTAGGGGGTGTCCAAAATATTTTTTGACTAAAAAAAAGCTCATTAAAAATCTTTATTATGGCGAAGAACATTTATTTTGATTCACATTTTTATCCGCAACAACCGTAGGGGGTGTCCAAAATATTTTTTGACTAAAAAAAAGCTCATTAAAAATCTTTATTATGGCGAAGAACATTTATTTTGATTCACATTTTTATCCGCAACAACCGTAGGGGGTGTCCAAAATATTTTTTGACTAAAAAAAAGCTCATTAAAAATCTTTATTATGGCGAAGAACATTTATTTTGATTCACATTTTTATCCGCAACAACCGTAGGGGGTGTCCGAAATATTTTTTGACTAAAAAAAAGCTCATTAAAAATCTTTATTATGGCGAAGAACATTTATTTTGATTCACATTTTTATCCGCAACAACCGTAGGGGGTGTCCAAAATATTTTTTGACTAAAAAAAAGCTCATTAAAAATCTTTATTATGGCGAAGAACATTTATTTTGATTCACATTTTTATCCGCAACAACCGTAGGGGGTGTCCAAAATATTTTTTGACTAAAAAAAAGCTCATTAAAAATCTTTATTATGGCGAAGAACATTTATTTTGATTCACATTTTTATCCGCAACAACCGTAGGGGGTGTCCAAAATATTTTTTGACTAAAAAAAAGCTCATTAAAAATCTTTATTATGGCGAAGAACATTTATTTTGATTCACATTTTTATCCGCAACAACCGTAGGGGGTGTCCAAAATATTTTTTGACTAAAAAAAAGCTCATTAAAAATCTTTATTATGGCGAAGAACATTTATTTTGATTCACATTTTTATCCGCAACAACCGTAGGGGGTGTCCAAAATATTTTTTGACTAAAAAAAAGCTCATTAAAAATCTTTATTATGGCGAAGAACATTTATTTTGATTCACATTTTTATCCGCAACAACCGTAGGGGGTGTCCAAAATATTTTTTGACTAAAAAAAAGCTCATTAAAAATCTTTATTATGGCGAAGAACATTTATTTTGATTCACATTTTTATCCGCAACAACCGTAGGGGGTGTCCAAAATATTTTTTGACTAAAAAAAAGCTCATTAAAAATCTTTATTATGGCGAAGAACATTTATTTTGATTCACATTTTTATCCGCAACAACCGTAGGGGGTGTCCAAAATATTTTTTGACTAAAAAAAAGCTCATTAAAAATCTTTATTATGGCGAAGAACATTTATTTTGATTCACATTTTTATCCGCAACAACCGTAGGGGGTGTTCAAAATATTTTTCATGACGACTAAAAAAAAAAAGGTCATCAACTTCTTTTTACGGCGAACAAAATTTTTAACAACCTCTAAGGGGGTGTCCGGACACCCTATAATCCTACTAATATTATAAACGTGAAAGGTTGTGAGGAGGTATGGATGTTTGTTGCTCTGTCACGCAAAAACTATTGAACCGATTCCAATGAAACTTGGTATGTAGATAGATGGAGACTGGAGGAACACATAGGCAAAAAACCGTGTTTTAGAACACATGGAACCAACTATACTCATAGTAGGAGATCCGGCTGCAAGATTATTACGTTCATCAAGTATGTAATCAAAATCGATTTTTTATATTTTTCCAAATAATATTGGCCAAAGTTTGAGACGATGGATGAATGGATGTTTGTTACTCTTTCATGCAAAAAGGGCTAAACTGATCTTGATGAAATTTGGCACAGATAGGGGGCCCATGGGCACCTGCAACTTAAGTCACAAGTGCGTTGCCGGCCTTTAAGGGTTAAGAGGGGAAGAGGGGGAGAGGAAAGGGTTAGGGCCTCCGGTTACCTCACTCACTCGGCGAAATACAACGTACTCATTGCTTCACTGTCGGTGCTTTGAGTAACACCAAATACCTACATGCTCTTCCAGTGCTTTGAGTAAGTGTTCCTTTATCAAATACACCATATTTGATTGCAGTTGGGCACTTGGCCGCAACCTATTCACAGCCAGCTATTTGTTTGGGTCTAGGTAGCGATGTGTAATAGAGCCCATCTCAGACTTAAATATTAATTTAGATATGAATTTCGCAAAGGAGCTCGTGGGTAAGTGGTAACCGAGTAGGTTAGCACATTACAAGGTTAAGTAATATTAGCCAGGTCAGTCTTAGGATGGGTGACCATTCTTAATACATCGAGACCCGGTTGCCATACGAAAATGTGTGGCATTCGTTACGAGTAGTTGAAGCCTTTAAAAGTCTGACAACTTGGTCTAACAACAGAACTTCGATATCGCCTAGCACTTGGGTTGTGGTCTGATGGCAATCGCTTTACGTAAAATAGACTGAATGCCGACCCCAACTTAGTTAGGAAAAGGCGCGGAGGAAGAATCGAAGGCCATTCTCACCACTCGGCTATCCCGAATAAAACAAGAGAATGAACATAATTATCTTCTTTGTTCGGAATCGTTTCAAAGATGTCTGGAAGCAAAATATAATAACGTTAGCAAATCTTCAAGATTCTTATTAAGGGAAATGTTTAATTGAGTCCCCTCCCTTTGAGTGACTGTACGCACACGAAGACAAACACTTTTATATATAAATAGTTGGTATATAGTAATAAAGTATAAATGATGGAACTAACATATAGGAAAATATAATATATTTGTTCGTATAGCTACGGCCTCAGCTATATATATTGCTCGCTGATGGAATACAGCAACTGTGGAGTGGCTTGTTTTTTATTTATTTTTTGTTTTATGGCCATCGTTGGGTTTATTCACTTAAAAATTAACCCTTCATTTAGGAATATGTATGTTAATCAGATTATAATTACTTGTTTCAAGTTCATTTATCATATACTTTTCAATTAACGGGTTCAATATTTGTGAAACCGTTTTTTTTTACTTGTGGAATCAACCACGAGTACCACTTCACCGATTGCACGATGTCGTGTTTATGTCGGATTCGAACCGACTAAAACTAGACGGTTTACGACCTTATAGCCTATAGTCGGGATTTGAGGTATGCCCTAGAAGGATTATCATTCAACCCCCGACAGATTTCGCCTTCCTGTCAGAACGTCAGGCGGCGTCAAATAGTGTATTTGGGGGACCTTTCCTCCCTCTTACGTAGAGTTGCGTGCGTGGGATGCATCACGCCATTGCTACCCTACCACCTACCTATCTACCGAACAGCTGCTCTTGGGTCAGCTCTCATGGAGGCTGGAGATTAATAAGCGCTCTCCGGCGCCCAGTGCGTCTCCTGCGCGATGGGAGAGTACTGATTCTCTCCCGTTCCCTTTCCACCGCCTCTTTGGTGTGTATCTCCTATTCGCAGAACGAGGTGATGGAATCCCATGCGCCTTCACTGTGGACCATGGACAAAATCATGGTTTCCAATGAGAGGCAACCCGGACCGATACCCATCACGAGGTTACGGCGTTGATTCGCCCACGCGGGGCATTCATAAAATACGCGGCAAACATATTGACCAAATTTTTTCATAAGTTGGCAGCACTGTACATACTGAACTGAACTATGAGCGCTGTCTGCTGCTCAGTGTTTTTGCAGTTAGGTACTGTCTTTGATTTCATTGTTCCAAGTGATCCGCGATTTTTATATGGAAAGATTTGTTGAACAAAAAGTTTGCCTTAAGTTTTGCGTATCAAACGAACAAAACAAATTCTTACAAAATCAAAAGATTAAAGCCTAGTTTTCTAAACTAATTACTAGTAATTACCTAGTGTCTTCACGGAAAGTACTATCAATTATTTTTTTTTAAAGCGGCAGATAGTACTTTAGAAGGTTTGAAATTTCTAAAATTCTATTATTTAAAACAGCAACTATAATTATCTTAGTAGAGTGCTCGCGGCGGCTATTGTAGTGGGAAGCCTCTCGCTGGAGACCATGGTTCTATCACTGGGCCAATGTGAGAGTGCGTGGGAGTCCGCCGCCTCTTTTTGTGAGAAAGTGATGTCCGCTAAAGAGGAAGGGGGGTAAGGTCCTCCGAACGCAAGGGCGTGGCTGCCTTTTGTTTAAGAGGCAGCCAAGGTCTGCCGGGGTTCTTGGGGACTGCCTTCCTCGGGTATATCCGAGTCCCTTGTAATAGCCTCATTTGTGACGGTTTTAGTCGGTTCGACTCCGACATTCACGTCTGTGGGGTGACAACCCGAGGGTTTTCACACGATAAAAAAAGGGGTTATCTTATGTAGATCAAACTAAATTTATTTATTTATTTATTTAGTCTTTTTTAAATGGATAGTTTTACAGAAACACTAAATTCGATTCTGACCGATTATAATAGAGTTTAATGATAACCAGTATATATAGTCTGAGGTTCCTTATTTACAAAATTCTAAAAAACTTCGTATTACATAACTTTGGACATGTTTCAATAATAACAATAATAGAAATAGGCTTGAAGTATTGCAAGATTATCTTTAATGCAGGGCAGTATTCGATATAATTATTCAAAAAGGTTTAAAGTTATATAAAACTTCCATCATTCAACATTATCAGCATTTTAAGCATAAAAAAATAGGAACACAAAATTAAAAAAAACAATAGAATAATTAAAAGTGACTCCACGCTCGCTCTGTTCAGAACACACATACGAAGCGCGCCGCGCTCCGTCTTAAGGACGACATATGAAGTAATTTTTTTTCCAACTCGAATCCATCCGATTCACTGCCTTATTCAACAGCGATAAAGTCGAAATTTGACTTACGAGCGAAATATTTTTTCCATTTCATATTTACGAATATGCCCCAAATTCCCCAAAAATTAGAACCGTGAAAGCAGCGGAGGCGGGGGTGGTTTGTAAGGGTAGCAAGTACGAATTTTTCCACACACACAAACACACGCACGCACGTGCCATGGGGGGTGTGAGGGGGGATGAGATAGTAGATAGTTTTAGAGAAAGAAAATATTATATATGTATGTAGCGATGGATTCGCGTGGAACACTTCATTTGGCGTGTTATTGTTAATTGTGATAACTCGGAATCTTTCTTAAAGAATTTAATCTTAATATGAATGTTCAGAATCTATGGTGTTACTTAAACGGCTTTTAATTTACTAAAAGCGTATTAATTTAAAATGATATATTGGTAAAAAACCATTTAACGGCTTTATCAGAAAAATGTACTAAAGATGAGAAAAGGTTTCGGAACATTTGCCCGCGAATCCGTTAAACTCTGTCAAATATTGCTCCCCTTACCTATATATAGGCATTCTATCTGTAGACATGAACGTCTATTTATTATATTTAATTAGGTTTCTATCAAAACTAAATGATTTCTCATATTTTTAGTCTAATAACATTTTCGAATAATGTCTTAGGAAGTCTAAAGTCTATTGGAACAGGTTTAAAGGACTAAGTCGTGTGATGCTGTTCTAATGTTCTTTCTTAAGAGTGTTTATCACAAATTTGATTTTTAGGGTTCCGTTCTTCAAAAGGCAAAAAAGGAATCCTTATAGAATCACTTCGTTGTCTGTCAAGACCCTTTTTCTCAAGAATGTCACGCGCCATGTATCAAGTTAAAATTAATATCACATACTTATATCTGCAGTTCCTTGAAGCTGTAAAAAAATCAAGCTTCAAGTTAACGCAGTCAAAATATATGGTGTGGTTAAGCCATATTTTAACATTTCAGGGTACATCAAAATCTATACGGTAGTTCCCATTGACCTAAAGTCATTAAATTTGGCGAGAAGCAAGGTCAGTAATTTGTTGTTATATCGAACAAAAAAATACTTATATTTTGCGCTTGGAAAACCGACTGTGACGTATATCGATTTATGGGTGAGTATTTTTAGAACGAAAAAGTTGGTCACTCGATAAAACGGGTAAAAATGTTCGAGAATCGATTCCCGAGATGGACGAACTTGCCTACATACAAGTTTGTACGAAGTTCTCGGTCCGAGGGTCAAACCCGCGCTTGTCCGAGTTTTTTTTATATGATTTGTATTGTATATAAAAACAATGCTTTTTAATACAACAGTAAGGACCATGTGTATTGTTTATGGTGAATTTGAGCATAGACACAAAAATGTAGGGTCGTTTATTCAGTCAATGTTTAAAAAAATAATGATTTAAGGAACTTTTGTTTTACAAAATGTGTATAAATTACAAAATTCTTGAAAATTTATGGCAAAACATGACTGACTTAAGCGTATATTGACAACTAGTCCTAGTTTTCCCAAATCCTCCCGCGACCAAAACAACCATATCATACTAGAAGTGATTTCTAACGGCGTTCTTGTGAAGAGTTGAGTTAGGTACTTCCGCGGTTCTCCAAGAGAAATCTGGTGTGTTTTTAATCTTGGTGGTGGAAGTGAATTTACTCCGATGAAGTCTTGTATTAAAAACGACTTCTTTCTCTTGAGAATCAAACGATGTGATAACCAATTAGAGACAGTAGAAGATGTACGATATGATTTAGACAGACAAGTACCACACAGTTCAAACCAATACGTAAAATAGGGACGGAAGTCGTGGGTAGACGACTAAATTAGTACATTTTCAGTTGACTGAAATGTCAGGAACAATAACATGATAATACTTCAGAGCTTTCTTTTTGTAAATACATACATCCTACTAATATTATAAACGTGACACGTGAAACTTGATATGTAGATAGCTGGATACCTGGATTAACATATAGGCTACTTTTTGTCCCGATATTCCTTCGGGATCGGGACTTACGCGGGTGAAACCGCGGGGCGCTACTAGTATTAACATATTATAATCATCGGGTAAACTTCAGCTTATTCACCCACGCACTAATTATGGAAAGAGAACGATATTATTCGAGGGAGCACGACTGTACAATGCATTACCAAATGATATAAAAGAGTGAAAATATACATCTGTACAAAACCAAACTCAAAGTTTATGTACGAAGAATAAGTCAATAGTGTGACGCCTCAGAGGTTAAATATATATATATATATATTCTGTATCTTATTGTACCTAAGTGGACGATAAGTCCTTATGAGAATAAAGTTCTTTAAACCTATCATCCAGACTGATGCAAGTATTTGTAATGTTACAAGCGCATTATCTGTCACTATAAAACTATATTCAAAATTTGATGTATAGGTACATTATTTATTGTGTACTAGCTGTGCCCGCGTCTTCGTTCGCGTTTTTTTCGAAAAACATCAATTATTGCATAGTACCTCTTTCTCCAGGCAGTATTTTTGATACTGTATTGGCGGTGAAACAACCTGGAGCGTACAAAAAAGGTTGTTTTGGTTGCTTACACGTGAAATAACGACATAATTTGGCAGTGGTAACATTACTCATTTGTTTTTCGTGTGGAAGCTCACCTTACCGGGCTATTGGTGAGGCCGTATATTAGGCATCAACCAACTAAAACTACACGGTGTGCCTCAAAGCACCGTTTATGAGTTGAACGCCGGTACGGCGATGTTTTGCCTCCAATGATCCACAAAGCGCTGGCTAGCGGACGGCAACTGGGCGACACCCTCTTGACGGAAGACTCTGCTTTGGGTGAAGAACATAAAACTCGTCTCATACAGCCACGGCCAATATTAGCGTACGCATGAGAGCGTTAGTGAAAAGGTTTCACCTGGAAGTTTTTCTACCGAATCCACACCGTCACCTCCTCCTTGCGCGAGAGTTGTTTTCCTCGCAGAAAATCGTCATAAAACAACTGTGACGATCTAACATCTCGATTCGTCCGACCAATTGGGAGACTCTTGCTGTAGTCAGTCAGTCAGTGCTGCATCCTAGAAACTATGGGCCCCCTCGGTATACCTAACAGATAAATGATTGCTTCTGAGCTTTGTTTAGTCACGGTGTAACATAAGATTTCACACTACTGTAACCAAACGGAAAATAAATGGCCTGAAAATGTAAAAAAAACTTCACCGGTTACATGACAATATTTCAGCTTAGATGTCATTTTTTTGGCGATAGTGTCTGCCATGCTATTAGTATAGTAAAATACTGTAATACTAACAAATACCTGATAAAGTAATGGAAAGTAAACAGAAACACTATTCGTTTCTACAATTTTAGAGGGTTTCTCTCAATTTTATCAGAATTCCATCGTCAGATTGTGACTTCCTTGACATGGGACCACCCTTGAGGTATACCCTATCTAACAAAAAAGAATAATCAAAATCGGTTCATAAATAACGGAGAGGGCTGAACATACATAAAAAAAAAAGAAATATGTATATAAACGGTCGAATTGAGAACCTCCTTTTTCTGTCGGTTAAAAACGATACCTATTTTTAAAAAGTAAATTAGAGTATATATTTAAAAAAAAGTGCAAAAAGATCCGGCATCCAACCTAGTAGAATTCGTACTCTACACCAGATAGATAAGCTTAACGCTCGCTGTAATTTAGTTCGGAATAAGTATATACATTCTACTAACATTGTATGTTATTACAGCTTTCATTGATCTTCCAGTGGGAACCAAAGTTTAACCCGGGATAAAAAGTACCCTTTAAGCTGCGCAGGCACTCAAACTAATATCGTACTAAGTTTCAAGCATACCCCTTCAGTAACTTCTGAGTTTATCGTGAACATACAAACAAACAGACAGACAGAAAGACAGACAGACAGACAGATACAAAAATTGTTTGAATCGCATATTCGGCATCAGTATCGATATCTTAATACCCATCAGTCGATTTTTTTTTAAATATATTCAATGTACAGAATTCATCCCGCTACAGATTAATTATAAGTATAGATATGTGTATATCTATTTGTGGGTATATATGTATTTTTATTTATGTATATAAGAGTACTTGAGTAGGTATAAGTAGGTATAATTATTGAGTATTGTATGTATGTAATAGATGATAAGCATTAACCACATTTTAATTTAACGTCAACGATTACCACCTGTTTAATAAAATAACTCCAGTCCATCCCAAGGTTGTCTGGAAGAGATTGCTTTAAACCCTTAAAGCAATCTCTTCCAGGCCGCCATTTGTACACTATTGATAAGATACATCTCGTGTTACATATTCTTTGTAAAACCCTGGTGTACAAATAAAGTGTAATCTATCTATCTATCTATTTATGCAAATACATATTTGCAATGAGTGGGAATCAAACCTACGACCCATAATGTTACAGCCCTACTTCTGTGCCGAGGGAGTTGATGGTGCTCCTGAACGGGTGATTGGTAATCCAAAAAACACAACACATGTTCTTTCAGTGACAGTGACATTCATGGTTGACAGTGTTTCACGAGTTAACAATCGAGTATTTTATCATGTGTAGAGTGTGACCCTGCCAAAAAAAATGCTCCGTTAAAAACCAACTAATTAAAAAGTAAAATAATCATAACTAAGACGAATCTAACGACATCTTGTAAAAATGCCATGATGATGAATGATTCGTTGATGTGGAGGAGGAAGCGAGCTGTGATACGAAACGAAAAAATCTTTATTCATGTAATTGTTTCCACATTGTAAATTCGTAGAGCCTATACTATGGTAACCAGACTGCTGATAAACATACTTATATATTACTAGCAGCGCGCTCGCGGTTTTACCCGCGTAAGTCCCGATCCTGTGCGAATATCAGGATAAAAAGTAGCCTATATGTTAATCTTCGGTCTTCAGCTACCTACATACCAAGTTTCATAGCAATCGGTTCGGTAGTTTTGGCGTGAAAGAGTAATAACATCCATACATCCATACATCCTCACAAACTTTCACGTTTACGAGTATAATATTAGTAGGATAGATACATACATATTGTAGCTAAATTACACCCAGACACGGAACAAATGATCATGCTCATCACACAATTATTTGTCCAGCCCACGACCACTGGCTCAGCAATCAGGATCTCTAACCGCTAGACCAACCAGGAAGTGGTCAATTATTGTCCGAGGTGGAGCAGGCACGCTGCAGTAGCATCTCCTTCCAATAGAAGAAAACAATTAAGCCGAACTTCTAACATTGTATTGGTAGTCAACAGAGCTTTATAGTTAGGGAGTTAACAATTAGCGCTATCGCTCTAGAGTGATCGCTTTTTCTTCTGGTCTTACCATCAGGATCATGTGCTCAATTCCCCCCTTTTGTTGTATAAAATTTGTAATTATTATGGTCACTCCTAGAGGCCTGTGAACGCCCCAGGAGGCTTCTGAGCTTCTGGAGCTAGACTGGCTCAACTAGCCAGCCTTATCTGTACCAATTCATTCCAGAATTTAATTCCAGATTATTATAAACATAGTATTATCATCCGGTCGTGGGTTCGATTTCGGAGAACAAATAATTGTGTGATTAGCATAATCATTTGTTCTGCGTCTAGGTGTAATTTATCTTGATTTGTATGTATTTAGAAATAAATAAGTATGTTTATCAGCAGTCTGGATACCATAGTACAGGCTCTGCCTAGTTTGGGATCAGACGGCCGTGTGTGAGATGTTTCAAGTTTTAGTTATAAATCAAGCAAACGACATTTGAACATTGTATTCAATCAGCTGTCTTGCTAGCACGGAACGTAAAAGGTCATTCCCCGAGCGCGTTTGTTTGGTATCCTACACGTGGTCGGCGAGATTGCATTATTAGCTTTACATTGCGTAACGGGAATAAATATATATATTAATTGTTTTTAAACTTTGTCTCGAGCGGAGTGATACCACGGCCTCACAGAAAACCGGTAGTGAAGCACTGCTTGCTTTGTTTTTCTCCGAGTGAGTGAGGTTACCGGAGGACCTAACTCTTCCCTCTCCTTTTCCCTCACTCCCTCTCCTCCTCTTCTCCTACTCCCACCTTAAAGGCCGGCAACGCACTTGTGACTCTTGAGTTGCAGGTGCCCATGGGCGACGGTAGTCACTTACCATCAGGTGACCCGTCTGCTCGTTTGCCACCTAAACCGTAAAAAAAAAGTAGATCAAGCAAGCAAAATAGTAAATTTTGGGAATAGAAACTTGTCTAAATGTAAATATAAAGATGTGATTAAAAATACATTCCTGCTTTCCCCTTTAGGCAAATACAGGCGTAATGTTATGTATTAACAAGTATTTGCATGTTATTGTGTATTTATGGGACAGTGTTCAATGTGTGCAAGTTGAATAGGCGCCATAGATGTACAGTCAGTCACAAATAATTAATTCCTTGTGTACTTGTGTGGAAATTGATTGTAATGTCTCTCCAAAATAAAAGAGGATCCTCAGGTCATGTCGGGCGGGTTGAGGCCCAAGGTTAATGTTAGCCAGTTGTTTAAAGACTTATCAGGGTGAAATCGTTAATTACGATATGTAGAATTGGAAGCAGCCTGTCTTTTCAGATGTCTTTGATGGGTGAATAATATAGGATTATAGATATTGAACACCTTAAAATATTTTTTAAAGTAGCAGTAGTGAGGTGTCTATGTAAAACCATTCCTAGCGGACTCTCTTTCGGACATAATCATAAGTACAATTAAAAAAATGTAATTTATATTTATGCTTCTTTGTATCTAGTATAGTGCGAAAACTTCAGTGCATTAAAATAGGCTGTCTTCTAAAAGGTTTTCTGCCACCTTACTAGTTTAAAAACTATAAAATTGAACACACGTCCTTTTAAGAACTTTAGATAATACCGTATAACAATATAAGTAAAACATGAAACTTCACTTATCAATCGTAAACTCACCTTTTATATGAAATACAATATATATTTAGCTGAAACTATCCATAGTAGGGGCCGACTGTACCACAAAAAATATAGGCTAGTAGGAATTTTTTAAAGTGAGTCAAATAAGCGTCTTGGGAGTAAAAGGGTCGTGTTTTGTACGAGGCTACCCCTTCGAGGTGTGGCCACTAGAACGACGCTCTAAGTAGAGCGGATTTATTGTTGTTTTGAAATACGCTTCGCTAAGACTGTCGCTGTAGGGCGTAGAAGATTTCAGTTTGAATCTGAGCCACCCAAATAGGGTAGTAATACAGTACTAATGACGTACGATTTTTTATGATGTAGAGGGCAAACGAGCAGACAGGTCGCGTGATGGTAAGTGACTGCCGACGCCCATGGGCACCTGCAACTCAAGAGTCACAAGTGCGTTGTCGGTTTTTGAGGTGGGAGAACGCTCTATTCTTGAAGGTTTGAGGATATACAGCATGTATATACAATGAGACACTTACTGAAATCACTGAAACGGCAAAACCCTAGCGGTATCTGCATAGATACGAAACGGTTTTTTGAAACCGGCAGTGAAGCAATACTTGCATTGCTTTTCGCCACGTGAGTGAGGTTATCGGAGGCCCTAACCCTTTCCTCCGCCTCTTCTCCTACTCCCACCTTAAAGGGCGGCAACGCACTTGTGACTCTTGAGTTACAGGTGCCCATGGGCGGCGGTAGTCATTTACAATCAGGTGACCCGTCTGCTCGTTTGCTTCCTATACCATAAAAAAAAAGTAGTGAAGACGCTACACGTGTCAAGAACCGATGACAAAAAAAGTTTATAACTTTGGCCTAATATCCTAAACATCTTCGCCTTCTTCGTCATTTTCCATCAGGTGAGTTGGAGTACAAACGCCTATTCACGATAAAAAAAAAAACAAAAAACAGGATAAAACAAAATTACTATTGTTATAAACAGGTCAGGAACAACCATTATTATTAGCAGGATGGCATGTAAATAACCTGTAAAAAAATCGTGGAGTACCTTTAATATATTTTTTATAATAACTCCACTTTTATAAATGGCTACCAATGAACTCATCATCTGGCTATCCTTGTCCCAATTTTATTTGGGGTTGGTGCAAATGTTTTATTCTTCCATTCTACTCTATCGTTCGTCATTTCACTGCTTACTCCCTTTCTAGTCATATCTTCTTTCACACAGTCCATCCATCTTTTCTTTGGCCATCCTCTTCTCTTGTACCCGTCAACATCAAAACATAAAACTCTTTTCACCACATTTTGCTCATCTCTCCGCATTACATGTCTATACCACGATAACCTATTGCTCCTCAGCTTTTCATCCACTGGCGCTACCTTCAGGCTGCCTTTAATATATTCATTTCTCACCTTGTTCGTCCTAGTCACACCACACATCCATCTCAACATTCGCATTTCGGCTACATGCAGTCGTCTCTCATCCGTTCTCTTTGTGGGCCAACTTTCAGATCCGTACCATACGACGCCGTACGTAGTGATTTATTTGTAATATTTGATGTCGAGCACCCCACGCTGTTTTGCAATCAAATTATTATCTTTTAATACCTTAATTATTACATTTCGGCGTTATATATATAAGAATAGAATAGAATAGAAATAAACTTTATTGTACACCAACAAAAATGTATTTGCAAGAAATATATCCGGTGAATACATAAGTTGTAATACTTATTATATATTTTTTTTTATTATAATAACCCATTGGACTTATTAATATCGCTATTCAACAAGCTCTTCATATTTAAAATTATTTTCTACTTTTTAAATTATACATTTTTAATATCTTTATATTTATAATTCTTCTGTGCGTGGGTATGTCACTGAATTCCTCCTAAACGGCTGGCAGGATTTTAATGATTTTTTTGTGTGTCTTCAGGTGGATTCGAGAATGGTTTAGATTTACCCGGTATATGGCGCTGCGATAGGGTTCCAGGAATAATACTTTTTACGTTACGGCCGGACAACGCCTGTCGGGTCCACTAGTTTTTATATATTTGTTTAAATATAGTTATAATGGTGTATATGTGGTGTTAGCCTATAAGTGATTATTGCACTCATACATGTTTAGTCGTTAAGTTATAAATCTGTGATGCTTAGTGTAATAATCGTTGGCTGACCTAATAAAAAAAAAAAGAAATAAGAGTTATAACCTATATGTTATATTAATAACAAACCGAACTTAAAAGTAAAAAAACTAGCCTTTGTTATCTTTGAGCAATCAAGTTCACATTTTGGTAACAAATAAGTAATTACGAATCATGATATTATTGTATTGTCATTGGATCTTGACATGTGCGAAAATGGAAGTCAATCAGACGCCAGACTTCTTTGAGTTGGTGAAAATAACGTCGGAATGATTCTGTTACGTAGATAGTCATGTAATGTACACCCAGTCGAGCCAATAAAAGCGTGTTAAAATATCGACTATCATTACCCTAACTAAGGTTCAATGTATCAATGCAAGTAGTAAGGCTTTTTTGTAAACAAAACATCTATCTCCGCGATTGCGGGACATTTTGATCCAGTTAGCCGCTGACGGGACGGAAAGCAAAACTATCTACTGGTACAGAAAGGTTAATAATACAATATTTGGTATTTATTAGTATATTTTGCCCGTGTCTTAGATAGGTTACATTTTGTCAATCAATCTAAGTTACCGATCTGGGCTTAAGTGTCCATAGCATTCATTATAAACCTTCATGGTTTTTCGAAATGCTATTCATAATCAAAACTTGTATATTTATTGTTCAAATGTTGAAAGAATAAAAAAAATGTACCCCTTGGGAGAAGTACTTTTTTCTCTGCATGAAGGGTACCCGCTGTCTTTTTCTGACGTTTCAATGAAATTTCAGCATGATCGGTTCAGAAGTTGAGGCGTAACAAACAAACAAACTCATATTCGCATTTAATATCTAATATTATAAAGCTCGAGAGTTTGTTTAGTTGAACGCGCTAATCTCGGGAAGTAATGGTTCGAATTGAAAAATTCTTTTAGTGTTGGATAGCCCATTTATCGAGGAAGGCTATAGGCTACATAACATCACGCTACGACCAATAGGAGCAGAGCAATGACCATAAATGCAAATGAAAATGCGGGGGCGGCAAGTTATGTATATATACACGCGATCAAGAAATACGTATGACATACATCATATTATGTTCAATATTATGTTCGTTTATAATATTATGTTCAAATTTAACATTATAACCGAAAGCTGTAAATACAGAAAATAGGTTTGTAAGAGATAAAAAAAGTAATTAAAATAAAACAAAAAAAGCCTACTGCTTTGTAAGCAAAACCCTAAAAATGGGAACATACATAAATACTAAAATGCAATGAATAAATAAGTATATAATAGCTGCGCCCCGCGGTTGCACCCGCGTATCCCGATGGGAACATCGGGATAAAAATAGTAGCCTCAGTGTTAATCTAGCTCTCCAGCTATCTACATAGCAAGTTACATCGCTGTCGGTTCAGTAGTTTTTGCGTGAAAGAGAAACAAACATCCATACATCCTCACAAACTTTCACGTTTATAATATTAATAAGATTATTTCAAGGGTGCAGGTGGAGGTGTTCTGGAGTGCAGTTTGTTTTCTTTGGTGTTAACCCAGTAGTTGATTAGGCGTTGTTTTGTTGAGGAGTTGTTATTTTATCATGTCTTGATTGGCAGTGCCGTGGCGTACAGTTCATCATTTTTCTGGCAGGGTTTGCGAACCATGTGTTGAGTGTTTTTACACAGTGAGTGTAGATGGCCTGGTGGCTGGTGGTAGTAGGTTTTGTTGCTATAATATATTACTTACTAATACTAATATAATACTTAATTTATTATGTGTTATTACATTTTCTCATTATGTAAGTGAACTGCATTTTTCTTTTTTAGGGCTGCGTTCCTCAAAAAAAAGAAAGGAACCCTTAGAGGATCAGTTTGTTGCCCGTCTGTCTGTCTGTCTGTCTGTCAACACCCTTTCCTTTAGGAACCCGTGGACGCATCAAGTTGAAATTCATACCAAATACATAAGTCTGCGGTCCCTTGAAGCTATAAAAAAATTAAGCTTCTTCTAAGTCAACGCAATCAAAAGATACGGCCTTTAAGCCTTACATTTGAACAAATTTGAACATTTCGCAGGTAAATCAAAACCTATAGGGTACTTCCCATTGACCTAGAATTATGAAATTTGGTGAGAAGCAAGGCCTGACAGCACAAGTTAAGGTAAAAATCCGAAAGTCGTTAATTTGTTGTTATATCACATAAAAAATTGTTTTTACATACAAGTTTATTTGCTTACGGAACCCTCGGTGCACGAGTCAGACTCGCACTTGTCCGGTTTTTTATTTGAGGAATTAAACTGACCTATTGGTCTAGTGGTTAGTGACCCTGACTGCTGAGCCAGAGGTCGTGGGTTCGATTCCCTCCTGAGTCTGGGTGTTCCTTGTGTCCGTTGTTTGTATGTTTGTAAAGTCCCCCGCGACACAGGAGTAATTCCTAATGCGGGGAGTTGTCTTTTTAAATAATGAAGTAAAAAAAAAAAAAGTCTACGCCAACACCTTACCTACTTATATATTACTTATGTTAACATAGGCTCTTTATATTGTACACTGCAGCCCCTCTTTTCATATTTGCATCTTTATCCATCGAATGGTTGCCTGGAAGATCGCAATCTGCGATAATGTCGCCAATTGTATATGACATTATTTAGATATAGTTAAATATTGTATCCTATTGTTCTTTGTACAATAAAGAGTACATTTATCTATCTATTATTAAATTTAATATACATACTTTAAAAAATCCGTAAAAATATTTATACTATAAATACTAGAGCTGACCCGACAGACGTTGTCCTGTCAAAATTTCAATAAGTTTGTTTTAATTTTACAAAAAAGGCACTTCTAGTTTTGCCCGAATCGTTCCATTTTCCGCACAAATTTTCGAACATTATGTTTGTAAAGAAAGATTTAGTCAAATGGGTTCAGCCTGTCCCAAGTGATGCGCTTACCAACGAACAGCATCTCATATCACTACGTTTAACGTCACGTTAAAAAAGTCCCTCGGCGCGTCTGTCTGTCTGTTCGCGATTAACTGGAAAACTACTGAACGGATTTTCATGCGGTTTTCACCATTAGACAGAGTAATTCATGAGAACGGTTTAGGTGTATAATTTGTTAAGGTTTTGTGTAAATTGGTTGAAATATGATGATGATTGTTGAAGATGTCTCTGCTACCCATGCAAAGCTGACAGCAAAATAGGGCGAACCCTATTTTGCTGTCAGCTTTATAGTCCATACTAGCAGAACAGAACAGAAACTCATTAAAAACCGAAGTTTTTAATGAGTTTCTGTGATTAATATGGCATAACACGGTTAGCAGAGGCATCTGATTTACCATCAGGTGACCCATTTGCTCGTTTGCCCCCTATGCTATAAAAAAAAGTCAAGCCCCGTCTAGGACGCGCACTTCCGGTAGTACCTAATATGTTTACAGTAGCACACTACTGGGCCTTTAAGGTAGACAAGCCTGTGTTTCCGGGCGGGAAGCAGCAGTCGGCCCCCGCCCGAAGAGGCACGCGAATGGCGTGAGGCCGCTCGCCGAGCCACCATGGCTCGTTGGTCGCCCGGCTGGAGGCTCCACGTGCTGGCTTTGCCGCCGTGGAGGTGGGGACGGGTTTTCCCTTCCACCCGCTATAGTGGCCCCCCGCGAGGAGGCGGAGTCCGCGTGTGCCTGGACGTCGCCTAATTGAGAGGTTATTACCCGAAGGTGGTGCCCGCGCTTTTGCGGGCAGGCGCTAGGGGGGGTCCGGATGTCTTAATAAAAGCTGTTCCTGGATCCCTCCTAATTTAGGCGCAGTACGGCACACCGTGTGGTTTTAGTCGGTTCGATTCCGACACACCGCCCCACCGAGAACCCCGGTGGGGTGACGGCCCGAGGGGGTTTCTACACGCACAAAAAAAAAAAAGAGGCAAGCCTGTCTGGCCCAGTCTTAACCTTATTAAACCTATAGAAAAATAAAAAATGATATAAAACTAAGAGGGATGTGAAATCTAGTGAATTCGCGCGTGTGTTTGTGTGTTTGTGTGTGTGTGTGTGTGTGTGTGTGTGTGTGTGTGTGTGTGTATATGTGTTGTGTGCACATATGTGTCTGAAGTTATATAAGAGTCAGATAATAGTTTTTAAAAGATTTTATATCCGAATAGTTAAGGGTGTGTAGCCATGTCTCAAGGGTTCGGTGAAATTTGTAACTGTTTATGCCGCGTTCCAATATTCAAAAAACTATTCGTTTTGATTACGGACGGTAAAATTTTCGTTGAAAATTCAACGATATTTTACCGTCCGTAAGCAAAACGAATAGTTTCTTGTTTATTGGAACGCGGCATTAGTGGATAGACATTTAGAATATTGTTAATTATGTTATATAAGACATTACTTGACTGCACAGATGGCGCAATGGTTTAAGTGGTCACCTCGCCACTACGCCGCGCCGAGTGTTGTGGGTTCGAATCCCACATGAGAAAAAAATGTGTGTGATCCACAAATAATTGTCCCGAGTCTGGGTGTTCTTTGTGTCCGTTGTTTAAATGTTTGTGAAGCCCCCGCGACACAGGAATATTCCTAATGCGGGAGTTGTCTTTTTAAAAAATACAAAAAAATACAATACAAATTACTTACAACTTTGGTGTGACGTTTTGCGAGAGTTGTATTGTGACGTATATTTGTGTGAATGCTAGGGTTATATACCAGTAAGGCTCGTCATGGAGGATTTGCTAGAGAGGCGACATGGCAGCCTCTCCTACCGTCTGACGCAGGTACTCACCGGACACGGCTGCTTCGGTAAGTACCTGTGTCGTATAAGACGGGAGCCAACGTCTGCGTGCCACCACTACGGAGGCTGTCGCGAGGACACTGCACTCCACACTTTAGTGGAGTGTTCAGCGTGGGTGCAGCAGCGCCTCAACCTCGCGATGGCTATCGGTGGGGGAAGCCTCTCGCTGGCGACCATAGTTCTGTCTATGGTCCGAAGCGAGAGTGCGTGGAATTCCGCTGCCTCATTTTGCGAGGAGGTGATGTTGGCTAAAGAGGCGGCGGAAAGGGTACGGGAGAGGACGAGTACTCTCCCGTCCCGCAGAAGACGCACCAGGCGCCAGAGAGTGCACAACGACCTCCGGCCTCCATGAGCGCTGGCCTGGGGTAACGGGTAGGGCTGTCCGTCATCCTAGCAGAAGCAGGCCTGAGAAGGTGGCGCGACGTGTTCCGCGTGCGCCTCTCTAAACCGGAGGCGGGCAAGGCCCCCGTACTCTATGGTGTGGCGGCCTACTGACCAAGAGGCGGCCAAGGTCTGCAGGGGTTCCCGGAGGCTTCCTTCTTAGGGTATTCCCGGGTCCTCTGCAATAGACCCACTTGTGACGGAACACCGTGTGGTTTTAGTCGGTTCGATTCCGACATACCACTTCACCATTAGCTCAGGTGAGGTGATGACCCGTGGGGGTTTCCACACGAAAAAAAAAAGAAAAAAAAAAGGGTTTTATACCAACATTGAATGTTTTTTAGAAACAGTTTGATATACGAAAAGCTGTCTCACTGTCAGGACTCATTCCAGAACAGGAAGTTGTAAAGGTGGTGGAGGTCTGACAGATGTAGTTATAGAAATAAAAAAACTATGCAACCGAAAATGCCATCAAAGTGATAACGACATTTCCTCCGCGGCTAAAAATAAAGTGGTATATCGGCATCGAACCAACTAAATCATACGATGTAATGCTCCATCACAAGTGTTCAGGTTTCTCTTGTTAAACAGTAGTCTGACTAAGCTTAAAAAACTAATACTTGATGTTTTACATAAATAGTATTCTTTCTCACCAATATTTATTTTATAATAAGGTATGTTATCATTAAAACAACTGAATAAAACAGTGCCGGTTCTATTGCACACTCATTAAACTAAAACCTGACTTAATTTCTTCATATGAAATCAACCTTGTTGTCTTTGCAACAAGGTCTATTTGTTACTGGCATCTATTCTCAGCGCCACTAATTTTCTCTAAAACCTGTCAACGTATACTCAACTTTATTTACATGCAGCGTGGGTCCCCATTTATTCAAATGTCGTATAAATGCCACGCAGCGATAGTCCAAAATTATTTAAATGCCAAAATTTTGGTATATAAAATTGTTCAAAACGAACTAAGATGACGTTATTTTAATCGGTACCTACGAAGACGCTTACTAAAAACACAGAGCAAAAAAGATGGCATTCAACCGATAGCGGTTCTCGCCACGTGGTATTAAAGTTTAAGCGTGTCAGACTATAGTAGACAAATAAATTGCTTATTTCGATAACGACATATGTCACCTTCGTGTTTAAATTTGAAATAAGACCTTGTTTTAAAGTATGCAAGGTTTACATCTAATATGAAGAAAATTTAGTCATATTATAGTTTAGAGAGTGATGTAACAAATTCGACACCATTGTATATTTCTTTTAATCTGCCTAATAGGTGGGGGACATTATGCATACAGCCCGGTCAATTCAACTTTTTCAATCATTTTTTTTATATTGCCCATTTTAGGCATATTTAAACTGTCTGGATATTAATCACTTGGTCCATTTACAGTATGGTTCTTTATACTTTCGAAACATCTCAACAGAAGGATGGATTTTAATCAGTGAAGTTTCTATCGATTTCTTTAAGCCGTTCGTTGGTTACGCGGAAGGTTTTTTTTTATAAAAGCAAGATGGCTGCGGTAAATGCCAATATGGGGGTACAAGGGTAGCTACAAACAGTGATTGCGTTCGATTTTCAAAAATTAAGATGGTGTTTCCTGAATTATTTTTAACCGACTCCAAAAAAGAAGGAGGTTCTTAATTCGTCGGAATCTTGTGTTGGAACCAATTTGGTTTTTTTTTGTTTCCCAGGTGGTCCCATTAAATTTTATCGGAATCGGTCGAGCAGTTTTTAAAAAATCAACATACATCTAAAAACTGTATACATCGATGATATTTTCGTTTGCTCCGAAACATCGCTGTCTCATTGGAGCAGTGCGTTTAGTTGGCATACCCATATTATATTTAAACAAAATACATGTACTTTCCACAAAAAAATTCAAAATAAAATTAATATTTAACCGACTTCAAAAAGGAGGAGGTTCTCTCCCGGTGTCTACCTTTCGTCAGAAATGAGATTTCTCAATCGGTGCATTTCTGCTAACGCTTTTTTTTTAATTTTTTTATTTAGTTATTACTCATTCCTTGTGGGGTTTACTTAACAGTTTAGAGGGTTCTAAATCAGATAGAGCTATTCCTTCTAAAGTTTTGATTCTGCTGAGAGCTGCGTATGCTTGTCCCTTCGTAAAGTTTTATAAATAATTTATAGTAAAAAAGTTTGCAGTTCTGGTTGTAAAATTGCAAAATATGTGACGTCTCACAGTGAGGGGAGAGGGGAGGGGGGGTCCACAAACCACCTGTTACAAGGATGGGGGGGTCCAAATTCGTGTGACATAATTTATGGATGGCCTCTTATTACAATTTATCATGATTTAGCCACATTGAAGTTGGTGATACTTTTTCTAAAAGATAATTATCTCACTAATATTATAAATGTCAAAGTTTGGATGGATGGATGGATGTTTGTTACTCTTTCACGCCAAAACTACTGATCCGATTGCGATGAAACTTGGTATGTAGATAGCTGGATTAACATATAGGCTACATTTTATCCCGATATTCCCAAGTGAAACCGCGGGGCGCTGCTAGTATAGTCATAAATTCGGTTTCTTAAACAGAATTTACACATAAAACTATAAACTTAGTATACTATCGTAAAGTATATTAAGTTTATGCATAAAACATAAAAGTAGTTATCAATAAAAAGTAAACTCAAAAATAAATAAAACCTAAAGTGCCTGAAAACAAAACTAAAAAGACATAAGATGGTAGAAACACCGAAACTACTCTAATGTAAATGTAAAATGACGACCTATTTTGAATTGACATTGAAAATGGTCAAGCAACTATCTAACTCTGTAATATCTTTATCTCTTTCTTATTCTATTACATAACTAAGATCATTAATACTATCTACTTCTACTTAATACACTACGAGTATGTAGTCCTTACTAACTAGCTGTATATATGTATATATCTATATGTGTAAGTTATTGTCTGTATTTTCAATAGTACGCCATCAACTATTATGTTTTTATTTAATATTTCTGTAATTATTTCCATCTAAAGGATGTCTGGTAGAGATGGCTATTAGCGATAAGACCACCCATTGTACTCTAATATTTTATATGAGATCTGTTTCAACTATATGTTATTAATTGTGTACAAGAATATTCTATTTATCTATCTATCTTTACATTTTTGAAGTTACTCACAAGAGCTTGGGATCGCTCTTTCTCCAAAAGTGATGTGGTGGCATCTACATCAAAAAGTCTAGGACATTGCTCTCCTACTTCGCTTTTGATGTACGCCACAGTACTCCCCTTCAAGACCGGTATTTGATGATGTGTTGATAAGTCAGTAATGTTCATTGTGGAGTGTGCGTGTGTCAGCGCCAGTAATAAGTGGTTCTAGTGAGTCGGACCTGAATCTTACTAGTGCCAGTAAGTTGGAATTGTATGAACCGTAGGTATAGTCATGTAGTGAATCACTGCCAGCTATATGCCTAAAAGCTTTTAAAGTCGTCGGGCAACCAGGTTTGCGATAGTTCGCTGTAAGCTTGTGGCATGTCGCTGCAGGGCTTGTAGCGTTTATATTCTGGCACGCTTTCATTGCGAGATGCAGGATCGATTCGATATATCTTTGATAAATGACGCGGAGGTTTACTGTATATGGATGTCGCCATAATGTTTTCTATCATCATCATCTATTAGGACGTCCACTGTTGGGCATAGGAATCCCTCAATAACTTCTAGTGAAGTTGGAAGCTCCTTGCATCCACCTAGCATCTTTACACGGTTGTCGTCAAGTTATCTAGAAAATTGTTAGCATCCTAAGTAAGTACATTATTAGTATGTATAATAACTTCAGTGAGTAATGTCCACTATTTGTTTATTAAAGAGAACGGTTTCTGCTAACGTGTGTTTTAGGGAGGCCCCACTAGTAACTAACTAGTAAAAGCCTTCTTTTTTTTATTTTATTTTTATGAGCTCGCGCCGTTCACTTTTATAAATAAGGTACATGTTTCTAATGGATGGGTACTACCTTATAATTAAGTGTCTCTGACTGGACCAAATAAAATATTCTTTTTTTCTTTTTTTTTTTTCGTGTTCCTACGCTGCGCGTTCCAGATCGTGGTCTTCATTCAAGAGCTTTTCATTCCTTTTAATTTATTTTCTTTCACATTGACATTGTTTATTTTCTTTTGCAGCGCACACGTTATGGGCACAGGTAAAAGTTTTTTAATTAGGCACATCATGTACTTGTGGTTTTTTTATTACTATAGTAATGTAGTTTAGCTATGTGCCTGTTCTTGGAGTGGGTTCGAACCCACAGCAGTCGAGTCCTGAGCCTTAGCTATAACGCTACCGATTTCAAGGGAGATAATAACTTGAGATACCTCACACACAGGCAGAGCCTATACTATGGTAACCACACTGCTGAGACTTGCTCATATATTACTAAATACATACATACTATAGATTGATTACACCAAGACAGAAATGCTCATCATACAAATATTTGTGCTGCCTGGGAATCGAACCCACGACCTCTTGCCCAGCAGGCAGAATCACTAACCGCTAGGCCCGTTACTAATTTTCATAACCTTGTATATGTAAGGAATTTGTTATTATATTTTTTTTTATATAGAACAGAATATTCCTGTGTCGCGGGGGTCTTCACAAACATTCAAACAACGGCGACGACCACAGCCTTGCCCCCTATTACCAGAATGAGACCAAATTACATAACCCTTCCTTCCCCCCTAGCCCTCTTCCACAATTCCTCTACTCCCACCTTAAAGTCCGGTAACGCCCTTGTGACTCTTAGGTGTCAGTTGCCCATGGGCGACGGTAGTCAGTTACCATCAGGTGACCCGTCTGCTCGTTTACCCCCTATACCATAAAAAAAAATCTGCCTATCCCTTCGAGGATACAAGTTTGAGTGTATGTATGTTTATATGTTGGTTGTCTATCACATAACCAGATACTTACGTTGGATATTATAAGAGAAAAAAATAATCTAATATCGATATATATCTATTCCTTCTTGTGTTCGTCAAATCGTTTAATGACGTACGAAATGCAAATCGAAAAACGAAATCTATCATAAATCCATTACATCCAAATACATGTTTACGTGTATTAACGTGATGTTTTGTGTTTACGACGGAGGTCAGACGTCTATGTCAGTCAGCCCGTGACCACGGCCAGTGTAACCTGGTCGAAAGAGAGTATAGTTTAGAGAGAGTGAGAGTTAGTAGTGGTGTAAGAGAGTTTAAAAGTATACATACCTACATATTCTGTACGAGTGATGTCTGTAATCTAAAGATTAAAGATGATTATTAACGTCGATTGTAAGAGATGGATCTGTTTGGTTATATTGATAACAACTGGATGTAATACCCCCTGGTATCAGACCTTAATGATTATAATATTACTGTGTAAGAATAAAACTTAACCTAGAAACAAGCCATTATTGCCAAGAACAATTCAGATTAAATTTTAAACGCCGCAAAAAACAATAATTTTTTTTTTATTCAAAAACCTACAGCCTTATACAGGGTGGTTTAAAAATCGAATCAGTCCCCCGTCCTTGAAGGGAGAAAGTACCTACGTTGCCGTCAACACATAAATCATATTTCTCGAGAATTTTTAAAAGTCCTATTGCTTTCGCGTATTTGCCATGTACTCCCCCCGTGGGGGGTGGTGGGGGGGCGTGTGTACTTACTCCCCCGTTTCCTAGTTCTGCCGGCTGGTAGAGGGTGTTCGATATTGTTGCGTTGTTGTTTAGTGATTTGTGATGAGATAACGTTTAGTCTTGCTTGTTTATCGTATTCAAGTAATCATGAAGGCTAGATATCTATTTTTATAAAGAATGTGTAAAATAGTTAACATATTTTATATATAAAAAATATAAATACTTGAACTGGATCTCTTAAGTTAATATGATTATCAATTTTGTTTATCAGTTGATTTGCTTAGAGACATTTTTTAAACATTGGTAACTCAAAATCATTATATATTTGTAAGAATTAACGACGTGAGTAAATAGAAAATGTTCTCAAACAAATATGTTATTTGTCATCAAAAATGTAGAATTCTATTTCATAGAAATGAATTTCAAACTTGTATAACAGTCCTACCAAGTAATTTCGAGTCTCCATTTAACTTCCTAACTATTTACACGAAACTAAATCCGTATTTCAGATAGCAAAAGCAATAAATTACAATTAATTAAAATAAAAAATACGCGCCCCATAATACAAACATGCTGTATATCTATAAGGCTCCGTGGAGGAACGAGGGCGGGCGGCCGAGCGCGCCGCGTAGTATACCTAAGTAAAACAGATCAATTTAAACATTACGGAAGTACTCAAATTTAAGTAATGACACTATTACTTTCCAATTAGTGTAAGTAGCAATTTAAGTTTTTTAGTTTAGTTTTTTAATTTAAAGGAACTTATCTATAGACGTTCAAAGAACACAAACACACTTCAAAGAACACGCACATCTATAACAATGATTAACATATAAAAAAAAACATTACTAAATGGCTGTGTGATAACCGAAAACTGATAAAATAGTTTAAAATTAAGTGTTTGTGTAATCTATTTTTGCTTGTTATGTATGTGTATCGATTGGAGTCATCCCTAGGGGAGCAACTATTCATCAGAAGAAATAGAACACTACGCTAGTAATTCAGGCTTACTGTCTTCTTCTTTTTATTAGAAAGTTGCTGCAACCTACCCCAACAGAAAATAGAAAAGACTTCTTAGAAGATAAGCCACGTATACGTTAATTTTTTCCCTTGATGACCTTTTCTTGACGATTAATGTGAGTAGATGAAGATCGTTTTTTTTAATATTTGATTGACTGCGACCATATTTTGATTAGTATTTATTAGGGAAATAACAATACCAGTACCGAAATCACTAAGTAATTTTTGGTATGTGTGATTTTTAGTTCAAAATTAAATACTTTATCAACAGCAAAATTCAGTCTAATAACAAGTTCAACGTTAGCTATATCAGATTACAGTTATATTAACATATATTTGATACACAAACCATATCCAAAGATAAAAGCCAAAGATAACGCCTTAAAAACAAGTCTAATCAAACCGGAAACGACTATGTTTCTTCTGAAAATTTTGCGTATACTATACCCGGCACACATGTGGTGGGGCACTAGGAAGAAGAAACGGGCGAAGAAAAAATGAGGGAGACGAAAAACTAGAGCAGGACGGAAAAGTGGGCGAAAAACGAAAAATTTCACCCCCCCCTCCAGGCCCAGCTCGCACGCCGCGCGTCCCGCGATTCCCCCTGACACGCACACACGCGTGTGTCTACTAAACAGTAACGATCTTGATACTTGCACTTTTACTTTCAGTCTTTTTTCAAAATTATGAAATTGCTACTACTTAAGTAACGTGTGATACATAAGCGTATATACTTAGCACATATTATATCTAAATCAAAACGTAAAAACTTACAGAAAGTAAAACATATACAGATTAATTTGTTTTTACTAAATATTATTAAAGTTTTATTACTTATTGGTAACGGATTAGAGGAACGTATGCCTTATATTAGCATACCAACCTTGTCGAAACGTGGCTTAGTTTCATATAAAGCTATTGCCGCAGTCGAAAATGCGTAAACGATTTCTGCAAATATAATGCGAAAATTAATTAACATAATATATAAAATACAAAGTTCTTGACTTCGGCTTACTGTTAAAAATTTTGATTGCTTTTGATCTGTCCTAATTATGAATGTTTATCTTATTTACTTCATGTTTATTATAGTGAATATCCTTAGCCATGAGTTGGCTCTAAAATCAAAATTAATTTACAGGAAAACCTTGTAATATAAATCATATAACAAAGAAATATGTATTTACTGTGTTATAATAGGTAAGGATCTTATTAAGTTATATAATTACTAATAACTTCAAGGAAGATTAGAAAGGAAGTAATTTTCTTTATGAATCTTGATGCGTTAATCATAAAGATCAAATTGGCTCAAAAGCACGGCACACTTCCAATTTTTCCCCACACGCGCGATTTTTCCGCCGGGTGGAAGTACCAAGACCTCTCATTCCCATAGGAGGCTATTGTAGCATGTTTTTATACCCAAAAATTTTAAGTCAGTAGGCGCTCGAACTCAGAGCCGCTAGTACGTTTATATTATTATTAATATATATTTATATTTCGTTTTAATTTACAAGTTTTCCATCGTTCATAATTTTAATATTTTTATACCGTTTTATACAATAATAAAGTGTTTATAGATAGGGGTAATTACAACGTAAACATAAAGTTACTACATCACAAAAAGAAATTAATATTTGTCGGAGGGAATTTTTCGGGAATTAGGCGCCTTTAAGTTTACCAAGTTTCGGCTGGCCGGAGTTTGACACTTCGCCGATTGGAAAAAAAATTAAAAAAATTTACGTTTTGAAAAACAACATGGCGGACTGTGTGTTTGTCATCGTGTTCGGCGGGTTCGTCGACCTCCCAGGAGTCCAGTAGCGATGCTGAATTTTCATAACATTTGACGCCGGTTCTATCCGTGAGTACCTATATAAGTTTTCAGTAGAATCAATCGTGCCTCGGAATTATTGATGGCCGATATATTACATAAGGGCGCGTTCATAATGTCGCATGAATATTGTAGTGGTTGATGTTATGATATGTTTCGTTGTGTCCGTGGCACGCACACGGCCGCTGGATTGTTTTTATCGAGTAGTAAATTAGAAGGGGCTACGATAGTGGCCGATACTTGCTAGTTCGTATTGATTTTTTCCCTCATTCTGTTAAATTTCATTTATTGGGGGAACGCGGACAGCGGCGATGACGTGTGCAAAGGCTCACCGATGCCCGTTGTGAATTGTTACTAAGATATCGGAATGATAGGGTAGTGTCTCAAACTTCTTGAATGGTTTGCATTCGATTGCTTTACTACTACTGTGTTATGGTAATGTGGGTAGTTGAAGAAGTTCTGAAAGCAGCGATGTATAATGCAATCGGAAGTTTGTTGATTATATTACGTCTATATGAAAACGATTGGTGTTTAGTTTTTGAATGTGAATGAAGTGACATTATTGGAACGAATTATGATTACTTCCGCTTTAAATATTAAATTGGCCATTACGCTTGTTATTTTATATGGGTAGGCAGGTAGGTATTATTTCATTTCAGATAACAATGATTTGAATGTATTGGATAGATAATATAATATTTACTAGACTATTTATGAACTTACAGTAGCTGGTTAGTTTCCAGGATGAAATTAACAGCGCAATGCTTGAAGTTTTTGATTCACTTCGGTCCGATTCACCTTGGATTCGACCCTGGAACATTGTCCTCCATGTGGGTCATAGAATACTTGTGCTGTAAGGGAATCGAATCTGTAATACTTGGAGTGTTTAATATGGCTAGGTGTCTCACTTACATGCAATAATTGTAGTGTATCCATTACTAATTATAAAGACGAAAAGATACATAAGGACCCCTGTAAAACTCTACTGTATACAACAATATTTTGTAAACTTTTATGTTTGTATGTATGCGTGTTCGGTACGAATCTTGGAAGCTAAATTAGAACAATTTCTTGATGTCCAATTGGGCTCAAATTTGGTCTACTTATGTATCTTCGGCGACAATACAAGTACTATGGAGATGTTCTGATGATGGAGGCGGAACACGGCCATAAGAACTTCTTAACTAAACAAGATAAACCCATCGAGTTTGGGCTCATTTGTATTGTCTTGGTGAGTACTTTGGTGCTATATGATAACCAGGGTATGGTGATGAAGTCGGAAGGTGGCCATAGGAACTTCGGAACTAAACAAAATAAACCAATGGAGTTTGGGGTCAATTGATCCGTCTTGAGAAGTACTTTTTAAACATCAAATCTACACTATAGTAAAACTTAGTATGTATAAAAGCTTATTTAAAAAAACAGTTAATTTATTTAGTATATCATTAAGTGTTAATCTATTATACTAACAACAGCTTTCAGGCACAGAACAACTAACGGGTGGGAATCTACTAAAACAGTTAACCATTGGGAATCATATTTGAGTCCTAACTATATTGGAACTACGAGAGCGCGCATTGAACTACACTGCTTACATGAATATTGCTATACATTTTGCACGTAAATGATTGGTAAATGTTAAGATGCATACTCGTCAGCTCTCAATTGACGTACCGCTGTCTCGGACGTAATTGGTGGCATATATTTGTACGAAACCGTTCGTTATACTGATCAGCGTAAGGGTGTATTTAGTATGATTATAATTGGTTTTTAGGATTCATATTGAATATCGATAATCGATATCCGTAATAATAATCGAGAACCCACTACCTCTGGCTTAGCACTCAGGATCACTAACCATTAGACCAACAGGCCCGTCACATTGCCAGAGAATTATGTCCAGCAGTGGACTACAATGTTTATTAAAGTTCCATTAGGAGAGGTGTTTAGATTAGCCATGGAATTAGACCCGTTACCGTACCCGTTACTTATTACTACTTTGGAAGAACGTCGATCTTACAGAAGACAGTTGTTAACCAGCACTTTTATTTTAACACTAGCTTTTGCCTTCAGTCTCGCCCAAGTAAAAGTAATTTTTTCATCCCTCGATACAGTACTTTTTTCTGGATGCATCTTGATGCTGTGGACGGCAGTGTATAAAATACGAACAAACATACATTGATTTGTGTATTTAAGAAGACTGGAGAGATTGCGTGGTGGTCGAATTTCGAACATGGATTTTTCTTGGCCAGTATAACTTGAGCTGTCATTGTATAGACTTACTTACCATGACAGGTCATCACTAGAGATCGGATAATCGGATGCATATTTACCTAAAGTTATTTTTTGGATAACAAATTATGGAAGCGGCTTCTAAGTATATTTTTATTTGCGAATGCAGTTGTATTGTCGCGTCGCTACTTGCGCACAAGCAAGTATAATTTGCCGTCTCACTCGCACTCTTACAAAATGCTTACAATTCCTGGTGTTTAATAGGCCCGATTTGACACTTGTTACAACGTAATAAGGTTGTTTTTGTTTCGTCAAAAATCACTGACAATAAAAGTAGGGAAAAGCAACCATTATACGTTGTAACAGAGCAAGTGTCATTTGTGTCAAACTGGGGTTTATTACATCTCACGGAGTATAGGTACACTTAAATTTGAATTTCCTGGAATCGCGGGATTCTTTCGATAAAAAAGTGATTTCCATAATAGCCAACATCTCAACTTTAGGTAAATAAGCATCCGGATATCCGATCTCTAGTCATCACATATACTGGACGCGTGTAATTTCATTAAACCGTTTTTACGTCATTTTTAAAGTTGTAAGACATATTGTTTAAAAAATGTTGCTTTCTGCACTTCTATATATAAACTAAATATTCCAAAATTTACGTTACTACGTTGGCGAAGTTTTCTTAAAAAGGGGTACAAAGAATTCTCTTCGCGTATTAATATAATGATACTAACTATTAGTCAGCCTGTGGCAACGGCCTGTGCAACCTGGTCGAAACGTCAGGTAATTCAGAGGTATACGTAATACCTATTTAATGATTAATTTTCGTATATATACATAACTAGCAGCGCCCCGTGGTTTCAACCGCGTTAGTCCCGATCCCGTGTCAATATCGGGATAAAAAGTAGCCTATACGTTAATCCAGGTCTCCAGCTATCTAAATACCCAGATCTACGGGTCAGTAGTTTTGGCGTGAAAGAGTAACAAACATCCAAACATTCATACATCCATACATCCTCACAAACTTTGACGTTTATAATATAAGTAGGATTTAAGTAAGCCCAGAAATTGTTGTCTTCGGCGCTACCGAGTGTAATGTTTTCTACTTTCAAATAATTATAACTATACTAGGAATCTTAGGAGATAAGCCCCATCAGAACTAATTTCTTTTTGTGCAAATTTTTGTCGTGTTTAATCTCATCCTCCTATACACTAGAATTGAGAAGTTAGATATAACATACTTTACGTGCATGCCAAATTTCTTGATGATTGGGTTTTATAATATTTACTAGCAACCCGCCCCGGCTTCGCACGGGTAGCAGAGACATCTTCAACAATCATCATCATATTTCAATCAATTTACAAAAAACCTTAACAAATAATATACCTAAACCTTCCTCATGAATCGCTCTATCTATTGGTGAAAACCACATGAAAATCCGCTCAGTAGTTTTTGAGTTTACCGCGAACAGACAGACAGACGCGGCGAGGGACTTCGTTTTATAATATGTAGTGATTAGGATTTTATTTCTTTAGCTCCATTGGATGAATAGGGAAAACATCTTGAGAATGGGGTACGGCGTAACTTACTATATTTAAAAAAAAACTTGCTAGCGTAGTGGTCAAGAGGTCAACCTTTACATCCATTTGACCTGGATAAGCCAACTGCCAAATAGTGCCACCCTACTTAATATCGCAGCTATAATAATGTTGTGGCGATTGAGGTGAAGATTGTCACCATGTGCTTATATTGGCAATTTCAGTTAAATATAAAAACCGGACAAAAATCGATTCTCCAAGGACTTTGCAGGTTTTTTCAGCATTATAATAATAACTTCACACATCTCACATACGGCCGTCTGATCCCAAACTAGGCAGAGCCTGTACTATGGTACCAAATTGCTATCTTTTACATCAGATTGGAAGATAAACTTAACTTTTAAGAACGGAAAAGTTAAGTTTCATCCAAAGATACGTGACCCCACGTATCTATGAAAAAAAAAACAAAAAAAAAACTTAACTATGGCACCTATTCCACCATGACAATGCTTCGGCGCACACCGCGAACAAGACAGTAATTTTTGGCTTCTGAAAAGGTAGAGCTAGTGACCCATCCCGCATATAGGCCAGATTTGGCACCATGTGATTTCTTTATTTTCCCAATAATTTAAGATTTGATGAGAGGTATGCCATTTACGGGGCCGTGATAGCTTTTAACCAGCACGTGAAAAACATGCCCTTAGACCATTTCCTCATGTTATCAAAATTGGTTTGATCGAATGAAAAAGTGTCGAAAATGTAATTAAGAATACTTCTTAAAGCAGTAAATATATTACTTTACATGTAAATTGTTTTATTAATGAGTTACGCAAAACTTTTAGTGTGTTAGTCATAGTCGTTTTCAAGCGCAAAATACATATGAGTTTGTAAAGACAATAATATTTTTTTATGTGTTATAATTAGAGATCGGATATTCGGATGCATATTTACCTAAAGTTGAGATGTTGGCTATTATGGAAAGCGCTTTTTTATCGAAAGAATCCCGCGATTCCAGGAAATTCAAATTTAAGTGTACCTATACTCCGTGAGATGTAATAAACCCCAGGTTGACACAAATGACACTTGCTCTGTTACAACGTATAATGGTTGCTTTTCCCTACTTTTATTGTCAGTGATTTTTGACGAAGCAAAAACAACCTTATTACGTTGTAACAAGTGTCAAATCGGGCCTATTAAACCCCAGGAAATGTGAGCATTTTGTAAGAGTGCGAGTGAGACGGCAAATTATACTTGCTTGTGCGCAAGTAGCGACGCGACAATACAACTGCATTCGTAAATAAAAATATACTTAGAAGCCGCTTCCATAATTTGTTATCCAAAAAATAACTTTAGGTAAATATGCATCCGATTATCCGATCTCTAGTTATAATATAACAACAAATTAAGTAGTTTTGGATTTTTTCTTTTATTTGTACTATGAAACCTTGCTTCTTGCGAAATTTCATGATTCTAGGTCAATGGAAAGTACCCTATATTTTTTGATTTACCTGCGAAATGTTTAAATTGGTTAAAATATAAGACTAAAATGGCAATACCTTTTGATTGCGTTGACTTTTTTACAGCTTCAAGGGACCGCAGACAAGTATTTGATGTTAATTTCAACTTACGCTTACGCTTACGCTATATCTTTACGCTTTCCTGAGAAAAGGGTCTTGACAGACAGACAGGCGGATATCGAAGTAATCCTATAAGTGTTCCGTTTTTTCTTTAGAGATACAGAATCCTAAAAACTAATAAAATATACTAAAATACTTCATGGGGACACAGAACCTAAAAACTAATAAAAATATACTAAAATACCTCATGGGGACACAGAAGACGACCCAAGCTTGTCTTGAGCTGTTAAAATTACCGTATACTGATAGCTTATGATACTTGACTATAATGATTTCTTCATCCCACTAACTAAACCGTGATTTATCGAACCTGCAACTGTCGGAGCGCTGACAACACCACGTCATCTGTACCTACCGTTATCAACGCACGAAAGTTTTTGGATTAGTTTCTATGTTTATGTCTGTGGATTATTTTTTGGATTTTTTTTATAAACCGCTAAGATGGAGAACAAGGAAACGTCTTATAATATGCTGTTAATATCGGTCTCGTAAATTGTGTGAGGAGTGCTTAACGAGCTCTAGTAGCCCCACTCTAGACAATCCTAGTAATACTGCTTAATCGCACACTTTTGTAATGTAAATGTACTTCCACAATCAGGCTGCTCCAATTCGAGCAAACATCTGCTGTGCTCTGGCTAGTTCACAACTTGAAACATTTACGCCCGTAGCGTGCTTCACGAGTATTGTAAAGTTTGTTAGGCTAGGTGACCATGCCTGGCGGGCCCCGCGGTCTGACGTTTGGTGTTGGGAAGGTGTATACATAGTAACGGGCGCGAGAACTTTCATAGCGCAATGCAGGATCAGAAGTTACTGCGTAGTTCAGCTCGTCTTCGCTAGATGATGTTGAAGTATGTTTTTTGCTATATGTGGAAGTCACAAAGCTATTCCATGGTTTTTTCAAGTGACTACAGTATGGGGGTATTCATAACGGATAATTAAATATGAATAGTAATATTTTAGAAAAATTCTTAGTCTAAATATATTATTATTATATTTTATCGTAAATACCTACATATTATACATAGAAACACCCAGACCACTACACTGAGTGGGTATAGAACCTGCGACCTCAGAAGTTGTATCGAATGTACTACCGCTGTTTGTACAACACAATTAATTTACTGCACGGAGAGCGCAGTGATTAATTAATGGACTTGAGAATTGCCACTGCGTTGAGTTTTGCAGTTTGAACCCCACAAATGATAATTATTCAATTGTGACATACACAATGATTGCTATTATTTTCGAATGACATGAATGATATTCTAAGCGAATATAGACCGGTGTAAATAATTTTTGGTAAAAAAAATTCAATAACAGTATGAAAACTATTTGAATGGAAAGAAAATATAGCAAAACCAACAAGAAAAAAATATAAAGTCGATCCGAGTTACGAGAGTGAAATGGGGTGAACTTTTAGGGGTGGAACAGGGGTTTTCACGATTTGCAGCGAAACTAAGACCTCCTATTGAAAAAAGTTAAATGTAAAAAATTATAAAAAAAATCTATAACTGTTGTGTAAACAATTTTTTCACGTTATCTCAAATTTTCCGAAAAATCGAAAAACTAGATTTTACCCATACTTATCAACCAACGTGTAACCCTAAATTACTGGTGTCAATTTTTAAACAATGCAATGATTAAACAATAACTTTAAGAGTCTCGCATTTTGTGGCACAATTTTCCATGATAATGTTTTTCTACACCATCTAAAGTCCACGTTTTAACGAAAATATACCACTTATTTTAGAATAAAATAGAATATAATACTTATCTTTATTTGCAGAAAAATATAGTACTTACATTTTCAACACATTTTTGTCATATTTGTAACATGCAAATAGTTATGTCACAGCTTTTTTATATTATAGATTAAATTAATTACATTGTATAATTATTTATGGCATGTCAATTCATTTACCAATAATAAAGTAACAACTATAATCATCATCTAATATTATTATATCATTAATCATGTCAAGATTATTTTCATATTAGAACCATTTTAGCTATTACGAAAAAAAGTAACAATACTGTTTCCAGAATAGTGATATTTTCGTCTGAAAATAAGGCTTCTTTCTTGGTATAAGATCAAAATAAACTGTAAAAGTAAATATGTATATTAAAAAAAATACATCGAGTTTTGGAAATAATAATACATAATCCCACAAATAAAATATTCATTTTTATTTGTGAGATAAAACTAAAAAACGTAAAAAGTGAATTTTCGATTCTTTTCGTAACTCGGATAGGGTTTGATTTATTTTTCTATTGGTCTCACTATATTTTCTTCTTTATCCAATAGTTGTCATGCTGTTATTATTTTTTTATGATGTTTTGCCTCCCACATAAGCTAACAGCACTGGCCGTGAGGACGTACGATAACAGTTTTTTTTTTAATTACACTAGCTTCAAGAATATGAATAAACACACTTAGATACTTTTGTTTTGGACATACATACAAAATAGAAACACTCGGCATATTGGCTCTCAACATTGAGCAATAGATATATTTATGCATACAAATATTTGCCCTAAGTGGGAATCGAACACGTCACCTCAGACGTTGCAGTAGAATGCACTACCGCTACATAGGTCTTAAAAGTTAAATGATTACTGAAGTCTTGACACACAGAGAGACGCTGCCTAAAAAAAAATAAAGGTCAACCCACACTCATTGTTTTTCCTGCCTACCCTACCAATGTGAAACACCTCTTACTTGATTTCATATGTACTGGTTTACATAACACCAGATCGTGGTCACGACTTGAGTCTATTGCGATGTTTGAGGTGTTATATATAGGAGTACAACTAGTCAGTGTGGTGGTTGACCCTTAGTCAGGCGTGGCATGAACTCACATGACAATAAGGTCGATTATAATTTAGAACGGTTTCTTTAGAATTTCTAGGTATGGAAAAAAGGTATGTAGAGGGAGCTCGCGTTGATTACACAGCAAGTAAACGAACAGTATATCGAAAAGATGACGTTTTTTGAGTTCTTATTCAACGTGCAATGTTTGTTATTACTTGCATGATAGATAGAAACTATCTCTCAAGTTAAACCAAACTGCATACAGTGTGCAAAAATTGATTAAAATCGGTTCATGAGTTTATCGCGCACAAAGTGACACGAAATTTTTATAAATCACTACATATTGTAAAACAAAATCCTCCGCCGCGTCTGTCTGTCTAAATAACAACTGAACGGATTTTCATGCGGTTTTCACTAATAGACAGAGTGATCCATGAGGCAGGTTTAGGTGTATAATTTGTACCCGTGCGAAGCCGGGGCGGGTTGCTAGTAAATATATATAACACTGGATGGTTACTTAAACGAACCTCTAGGGTCGCTTGCAGACACGTCTAAAATTTCAATGTGACTGATATAATCAAGATTAACAAAAAGTATAGGATAATTCCAGAATCGGGATCTGAATAGACAATAACGATCCGAAAGCCGAATTCATATTAATTTTAATAAGGAGTTCTTAAATGACAAATTAAAATGATTTATTCATGTAGGGTACAAAATAAAATTTATGAAAGTTAGAAGCTAAATTTACATTTAGCGCCATGATCCTAACGCAATAGGTAGACAGCCCGCGAGAAAGCAACACGGCATCAGAACTCATGGCCACTCTTTTCAAATGACATCTTATAATACTCGTATTGTGTTTATGGTCCTGAAGGAGTGTAATGATCTCCAATCAAAACACAATTTTTTTCAAGATTTCAAGTGGGAGAGCCATGTCTCGGCACGTATGTGCCGGCTCGACCGAAGTGATACCACGGCCTCACAGAAAACCGGTAGTGCAGCAATGGTTCGTTGTTTTTCGCCGAGTGAGTGAGGTTACCGGAGGCCCTAACTCTTCCCTCTTCCCCCTTTTCCCGCTCTTTTCTTCCTTGCCCTACTCCCACCTTAAAGACCGGCAACGCACTTGTGACTCTCGAGTTGCAGGTGCACATGGGCGGCGTCAGTCACTCACCATCAGGTGACCCGTCTGCTCGTTTGTCCCATATACCATAAAAAAAATCTTTTGTACTTTGTACCAAAATGTTGAATTAATTATCCACATCCCAGTTTTTACTCGTTCTGTTACTGACTACAAACTATTTATTTTATTCTCACAACTAATCTATGGGTATGCATCAAGTTCATACTGATTTTATAGTGACGCATGCGATCCACACTGCTAACAAGCGCGGATCGGACGCTCGCTGATGGCCCTGGAATTTTGGTAGGACCCTATTATTGGAGCATGAAAGACTCTAAAGATGTTCAGCGAGAGACCTTATCAATTAAAGAGTACAAAAAGAATATAAGTACCATGAATACCATAACACAAAGTTTCATTTATATAAAAATATGTTTACTAAATTTTACGGGTTTACCCGTACACTTGTTAAATGACGCGCTGTTCATTGTCTTGCTACATAGAAACAAACAGTCAACTGCCTCCCAAGCATTCCTTTTCGCATATTTCGTGTTCTGTCGGCGCACTTTCCAAAATAAAGTGTGTGGATCAATGATTAAAAATAATAAAATGAAACTATTACTAATTATTATTATACAAACATAATTTCGGGGAAAAACACATAAAATTAATTGACATATTTGTACGTGTTTAATTTTCATGGCGGTAGGTTTTCAATAGCTATCAATGAAGCGTTAGTTCCTTCTACACTTCCTACATACATTTGAGTTAGCATTTCCGTGCGCGCAGCTACAAGCGTGACAATAATAATAATAATAATAACTCCACACATCTCACACACGGCAACTAATAATAATAAGAAACTGTTACTATAAAAACCATAACCCTCATTCTAGGATACTTGGGGTAATAATGAATGATCACTTTTTTTTTATTTTTTAATATAGTTGCTTACTTTTTTTAATTACTTTTATAGGCTTGAAAAAGTTTTATAACATTTATAAATTTTTTACGACGATATCTGTGGCGCGGCGGTAGTGCATTTAACTGCCACGCAGGGGGTCGCGGGTTCGACTTTCGCTCAGTGCTAATATTTATATGCTATATTTATGTGGTCTGGGTGTTTCTATCAATACAAATAAATACAATTAAAGTGTCTGTTAATCTGTTTGTAATGTCAAAATAATATTTTTTTACGCTCATATAGATATTTGTGCGATATCTATGCCTAAAAATTAGTTTTTAAAATTTTTGTCTGTTGGTCTGTCTGTATGTGCCTTTCACTGGCAGATAGCTGCTGTTATAAGGAGTAACTTATGCTACTTTTATTTTTGAAAAAGAATTAAGGTTCCGTGCAAAATATATAAATGAAGTGAAGCCGCGCGGGAACTGCTACTGAATAATTTGTGTTTATATACAAAATAAAGTGTATAAGTATGTTTATAAGTCGTTTAGAATGCAGTGCTTAGTTTAGGTCCAGATAGTGTTGCGTAATATGTCCTAAAATCACATTACATATAATTATGTATCACATTAATATTATAAAGGCGAAAATTTGTGAGTGTGTGTGTGTGTGTATGTTTGTTAAACTACTAAACCGATTGCAATGAAACTTGGTCTGTAGATAGCTTTAGACCTGGATTAACATATAGGCTACTTTTCATACCGATATGCCCACGGGATCGGGACTTACGAGGGGGAAACCGCGGTGCGCTGCTAGTATACTATATTTTTGGGCCCATGCTAAAAAGGCGAGCCAAATTTACATATACGGGTAGGGTTTTCCGAAAATTTTAACAGGAAAACCTACCCAGGAATCGAAGGACCTCATAATCGCCCAAAAACATCAACGCTTTACTAATGCATTATAAAATTGACCAGAAATTTAAACAGAAAATATTGAGTAATATTACCAAATACGTGTCCAACACTCATAACCTGATGTAAATCAAAATTGCGAGGATTTGTGTGTCATGCTTATTATGTCGCCTCTACACAATAACAATTTGCTATATATTTCAAAATTTGAGATAATATCATTATAAATATCTTCAGAAGACCAACTTAATAAACTTGAGCACCTCTAAAAAGCCTGTAACAGGTTTATATTTGGTTTACGCAAATATGACCATATATTTTCTGAATTTCGTATTAAGCTCAAGTGGCTTCCTATACGGCTTCACCGAAATAATAATAATAATAACTCGACACATCTCACACACGGCCGTCTGATCCCAAACTAGGCAGACTGCTGACACAGAACAAATTATCGTGCTCATCACACAATTATTTGTTCTGGGTGGGAATCGAACCCACGACCTCTGGTTTAGCAGTCAGGGTCACTAACCACTAGACCAACAAGCCAGTCAAATGCTCATATTCTTGCCCTACTTTACAATATTTTGTTCAACCCCTCTACTCCCACCTACCTTAAAGAACGTTTTGAGTTCCTTAATGACACACATGCAAGATTCCTGAGATCTTCGGAAAATCAACTACTGAAAATACCCATTCCACAAATTTCCTTCACATATCTTTTATCTACTCTGCAGCTCGCCTGTGGAATTGCCTGAACTTATTAGACGCGCTCAGTCGCTACACATTTCAAAAAAATGTTCACTGATTATTATCTGTCACCCTAATATTTCACTTGCCTATAAAACTGAATACGTGTATATATATATATATTTTAATATAGAGAAGAAAGAAAAGAAAGAAAATCCGTTTATTAATATCGATATGTGTGTATATGCGTATATGTATGTGTATATAATAGCGGCGTCGGACCCAGTGCACTACCGGCGTGAAACCACTCCTAACACAAGCATTTAGCTCAGCTGACAAGAATACTAGTAATGTGTGACCCACGTTACTAGTATTCTTTATAAAAAAAATATGTATATGTATATATGTATATACAGCGTGTACTTACAATAACCTCTTTCTGTTTATACTTAACACAATACAAAATGCGAGATTAAGGATTTATAGGCACTAGTTTCATTTGGCGCTACGCAATGTACATGCAACATGTTAGGCACTATTTTTGTGCGGTACGATGAATGACCTTAAATGTTCAGCCCCGTCAAGACCAGCTGATTCCATAAAATGTTTGAATGTTGTTTGATTGATTACATAGCTGTTTTTTTTTAGGTAAAATGTAAAAAAAAATGTCAAATTAAAAATAATAATTGATGAATTTTTCGGAATAAAATTCCACTGATTTTGACTCAGAATGATGGTCTGAATACACTATTTCAGGATTCGGTACAGTGTCATTTATACCCTGTATGTATGTGTGTATATGTATGTATATATGTAGGTAAGGTAAATAATATAATTATTTACTCTTTTTCTCTTAATTTCACATAAGTTGCTACTTAGCTAAACTCGTTCACCTGTTAATTGACATGGACATCGCAACTAGCGATAAGATCGCCGCGTCGTTTGTACCATTATTTGTTTGTCATGGTGTACAATAAACAGTATTATTGTATTTGAGGTTCTGTCTGCTACACACGTAGGTACGATCAGCAAAACAGTATGACAGATAAACAATTAATTTATAACACATTTTACTCCTAATTCCTTTCGTTTCGACCATGCGAATATATTTTCATCTATCTATATAATCAAAAATCAATGTTGGTTTGTTTGTCCTCTATGCGTTCTGAAACCATTGATCAGATTGTGATGAAACTTGGCACAAATAATCTATACATTAAAGAAAAATGGGTTTGCAACGCATGGTGCAGCTAGTACCTAATACAATATAATAATTTCAGAGAGAAACTTAAAATAATATTACATCATTTGTTTAAAAAGATCTGTATTTATAAATCGTTTTTAATTATATGTGATAACCGCTGTATATACAAAAGCATGTTTTAAAAAATACTATAAAATAAGTCAATTTAAAATGTCTTTTTGAAATTCTGCGTTTTTAATATTGTTTTAGGTAGATTTCGAAGAAAAGTATATCTATTGGTTTTGTACCAGTTGTCGATTTTTTACATGAGGTCTAGTTATCCTCGATCCATGATCCCTAGACCCAAAACAACCGCCAGTTAAAAAGGTTATGTATATGTAAAATATATATGTATATATATATATACCTATATATATTTATATATTCCATATACCAAGTTTCATCGCAATCGGTTCAGTAGTTTTAGCGTGAAAGAGTAACAAACATTCATACATCTATACATCCGTACATCCTTACAAACTTTCACGTTTTTAATATTAGTAGGAAGTAGGATAACGTATTTATGAGTGAATTTATTTTCACAATCAATTTGGATGAAGTGGTTTGTTTTTTTGATAAATTTTGATTATTTTTTTACTGACTGTAGTAAAGGTAGGTAGGGGTTTTTTCCGAATTTAAATGACTCTTAATTTTGGTATGACGTATTGAGATGATCTCTACATGATTACGTCGGAGTCGAAATCGAAAAACCACACGGTGTCTCCAAGATCAGGGTTTTTATTGAGAGACTTTCGTGGTGGGTATTTTTTCCAGACGATTATTAACCCCGCTTCAAAGCTTCAAAGCTCCAAAGCTTTTCGGTTCATCATCGGTCGTGGTTACATCTTTGGTGGATTAAGAACTCTACTAGGTCCTAAATGCTATATTGCCGGCTTGCATAGAAATACATAAATGATTTTTTAACTTGTTAACGACAAAAGTCATCAATTTTCTTAAAAGTAATTAACAAATTTTTATGATTGTTTTACTAACATATTCTACATATTTTGAGCAAGGTTTTATAAATAATATAGTTTTAAATAAAGTATGTCTTGCAAAAAAAATAAAACGGTAACTCCATTCCAAAGTGAGGAAAAAATATGAGCGTAACAAGAGACTATCCGCTTGACATCAAGGGTTTGGCACTTGTTCACTGGCACCGAAGAGAAACTCGTGATTTGCGGTAATCGAGTAGGTTCAGTAATGCTATCCAGGTCATTCTTAGGATGGGTGACCATTCGTAACACATTGAGACTCCTCCGTGCCACGGAGATCACGTTAAGCCGTAGGTCCCGGGTGCCATACAAACATCTGCATTTGTTACGGGTAGTTGGAGTCCTAAAAAGTCCGACAATCTGGTCTAGGTACAGAACTTCGATATCGCCTAGTATTTGGGTTGAGAAGCTCTGATGGCAGTCGCTTCACGAAAAAATCGAAGTGCGGCCGTATCGTAGTTAGACTGAAAACCAACCGCAACTTAGTAAGGAAAAGCCGCGGAGTATGAGGATAGTCAATAAAAGAGATGCACACCTATATGAATCGTTCTATTTATTTATTTATTCATAACAATTTTTACATTGTGTTGAATATTAAAAACAATTTTGTATCTTACAAATGAATGCTACTTAATTAATATGTCACACGTGTAAAATAAATAAAACAATACAATCAATAAAAGAGAGAGAGAGAGAGAGAGAGAGAGAGAGAGAGAGAGAGAGAGATTCAATAAATAAAAAATTATAACTGAGATATGATTGTGATTAATACTAAATTATGTTTCTGTTTAAATGTCATTAATAAAATAATAGCAGCCCTCTAGCAAGTAACGCCTTAATCTAGTTTTGAAATCCCTTTTATAAAGTGATAATTTTATGTTATCGGGAAGTTTATTCAAGATTTTTACTGACATGTGGTAGGTACCGTGTTTGACTATATTAAGGTTAGGTACATTATTAGATTTAAAATCTTTTCTTCTCGTACTCTCTCTGACTTTTCTCTCCTCCTACGTCTCATACTGATGAACATATTTACTAAAATGTGTTAGGAGCACCAATACGTATAGGGAAGGTACAGTGAGTATATTTAAATTTACAAAGTGTTCCCTACAAGATTCCTGCTGACGAATGCATCCCATGGTACGAATGGCTCTTTTTTGTAAAACAAATGCTTTTCGTATATTGTATTCGTAGCTTCCTCCCCAGCATAAGATGCTGTATCGCAACCTAGACTCAATTAACGCGTAATAGACTTTTTTTAACTGTGTTATGTCAATGTCATTTCGTAGGCTTCTCAGAACGTAACATGCTGAGCTGATGGAATTTTCTAAGCTTTCAAGTTCTGATTCCCAATTTAAATAGCAACCAAACTTACTCCCAAAAACTTAATCGATAACTGTTCACTCTACCATCGGGAACTCTGTCTCCACTAGTTGCAGTCGACTAGTGGAGAGAGACTGGACTGTATGTATGTCACTGGAGAAAAGCTATCCAAGATAATATTCGCTGAGTGATGCTCGCTTGGTGGTCAGAACACTCGCCCAGAGACCAACCAGCGGTAGACAGGTACGACTAAATGTGTACTATTTTTTTCCTCTATTATCTGAAAGTATTGTAGAATTTGCAAGTTTGAAAACAAAAAAAAACACCAACAAAAGGTGGCAGCCCTAGTTGACGTCTCTCGGTCTCAAATTAAAAACAGCCTTTGAAAGCGCTTAGTTTTTCTACCGATGAGTTGGATAAATTAAAAAGTATGAATACCTACTTAAATATAACTTTATGGAATATATTTACATATTACATATATAAAGGGAACAGACGAAACCGACGAAAAAACGGACGAGGTTTTTAAGTCGACCGGTTCAGTAGCTTTTTTACGTATGACTGGTTTAACGTTTACAGGGTAGTCTGATTTTAATAATTTTTTTTTTTTGGACACTAGCTTGGATTTTCTAATTTTCCGAGCAACTTTCTTAATTTTTACTTTCATAAGAACCTTCTCCTGACAATAACCAATACAAAACAAAGAATTAGCGAAATCGGTCCAGCCGTTCACGCGTTTAGCGTTTTTTTGTTTACAACTTCACGTGAAAGCGCTTTATAAAACTAATAACAACGTACATTATACATATACTAGCTGCGCCTCGCGGTATTATCCGTGTAAGTCCGTGGGAATATCGGTACAAAAAGTAGCCTATGTGTTAATCTAGGTCTCCAGTTATCTACATACCAAGTTTCATCACAATCAGTTCAGTAGTTTTTGAGGGAAAGAGTAACAAACGTCGATACATCCATACATCCTCACAAATTTTCACGTTTATGATATTGGTAGGATGACGATACAAAGTTTTGTAACATTAAATTCTGACAAATATTGTGTTAAGGTCTCCGCCCACGTCATACTTTTACCATATGTGGCCTTATCTTTATTTATTTATTTACTTAAGGTCTACATACAGTTGTTGAAGTGGAGAGAGATAAATTAGCATACGATGTTTTTTCTATACCGCACAGCCAATATGTAAACACAACATGTAGTTTTTACTTTTGCAAGAAACATAATTAAAAAAAAATCTAAGTAAAAAAGTTGTGCAGTAAAGGGTATTATATCCCTCCAACACAAAGGGAGGAACCTCTGACCAGGAGAGGTGATGTTTGGCTGGAAATGTGACTTGGCGCACTTTCCTATTGGATGACGCAGGTATTTATTTGACACGGCTGCTTTGGAAAGTACCTGCAGCCAGGCCGTCAGCCAACATCTGTGTGCTACCGATGCGGGAGGCCGTACTCCACACTCTGGTGAAAAAAATATGATAACATCGTCGTTGTACGAAACCCTCGCCTCGCGAGTTTAACTCGCACTTCGGTTTTTACACAGAACTTATTCTCAGTTCTGTGGGTTTTTACTACTAGATTGTTATTCAGCAACTGTCCTCCATTATGCTTATATCCTTACATATAAATAATAATAACTTGACACATCTCACACACGACTGTCTTATCCCAAACTAGACAGAGCCTCTACTATGGTAACCAGACTGCTGATAAAAATACTTATATATTTCTAAATACATACATATTATAGATACATTTTTATTACACTCGGACACAGAAAAAATTATCATGCTCATCACAAAATTATTTGTCTTGGGTGGGAATCGAACCCACGACCTCTGGTTCAGCAGACAGGGTCACTAACCATTAGACCAACAGAACAGAGAAACGAAACACGAAGTTCCTCTTCCATCGCTATCGTTAGATCTTTCTTAAGGGCTTACCGGTTTCCTATGCGTTTGACATGTCTTTGCATGTTTTCAAACTATTATCTAGAACTAGAAATGAACTTAAAGTACCTTCATACCAGTACAGGTTTATAGTTGGTCTCAAGAAAAAAATCCAAATATACTCGTATATTTTCCTCTAAACGCAAACAGGTTTATAAAAGACATTATGTCTACATAAATTACCTTTACTACAGCATTTAAATGTAATTACAATAATAAAATATGTTTCCTTTGAAGTGTTAGTAATATAACAATCGTATTAAACAGTCCTATAAATAATACAAGCCACTAATACAAGACTAATTAAGGTACTAGTTAGAGTTGAGTCAGTGAGATACGTGCGGCAAATATAAGCGAGGACCACGATACATCCACATTCATTCCAATTGTGAATATCATTCCGCCAACATGTTTGCCAAACTGTTGGTTCTTGCTGCTCTGACCACCGCGGTTGTCGGTGACGACTGTGACTGTAACACTGACAGAGAGAAGGAAGCTGTGTTCTCCTACCTGAAAAGTCTTACACAGCAAATCGATGGTACAAGCGACAAGACCGCCTACTCAGTATTGCCAGCTGTTTTATCACCATTGGTAGGGTGCGACTGCAAAGAGAAGATTCGACCAAAACGCAAGATCACGCCAAATGTTGCAGAATCTAAGCCTAAACATATAAGGCATGAAAAGAAGTATGCCGGGAAGAAAGGTATCCGCCACAATGACCCTAATTGTCCGACCCATTACGCGAGGGTAGGTGTTCACTGCTTTAAAGAAGAATTACTTGATTAATTTGAACGTTTATAGGAAGGTAAATTTGATTTTTTTCGGTTTGTTCTATCTTATCATAGTGTTAAAATACTATTAAGTTTACCTGTAAAGAAGATTACGGCATTGTAAAATGGGACCAGCCATTAACAAGGCAAGGAACTACAGACACAGTGTTCTCAAACTGATTTTATCGTTTTCCGTAAGTAAATTTCTTTAAAAGTATTAGAGGCTACAGTTTATTTTTTCTCTTTATTTAATGAGCTTCGTCATATTTGACATTTACGCTCAGTAACATAACATAATACATTTTTATATGACTGGATATATACTTATGCCATACTAGATTACAGGGCTGTATATATTATATACAATGTCACAAAATCACAAATTGTTTATAGCTAATACATATAATTTATACAATAATCTGGTTCTGTCCGATGTCGGGCAGGCCACGTTACGCGCACACTCCACGGAGGTAGTATGTGTCCTCCACAACTTTGCAGTCTGGACAGAGAGAGGTCCTTTCGCTTCAAAATGCTAAACTTCTATATGGAGTGTGCCCGTAACATAGCTAGGGGCTACAGATTTCTTTAAAATAACAGGATACTCAAATTTACAGTACTAAAGTATTTAGTATCTATTTCAATACGCTATGCCAGTTTTCTGTGATTTTATTTGCTTAATAAACCTAGCGTAAAAAAGTTATTACTCAAAACAATAAACTATCAATGTAATATTTATTACTAATAAAGTAGTGTTAAAAATAAAAATGAATTGAATAACTTCCTATTATATTTTACGTAAAATCTTATTGATATATTACAAGCCAAAGACTTTTTTTCTAAGTATTTTAATGTACTACATTGTCATAGTTTAAGTGTACCTAATGCCGGGAAACACTATGTAGATTTAATTGTAATGTGTTATGAATACTTATGAATGACAGAAAATGTGAATTGTATCAATGTGTTCGAATATGGACATATCATAATTTAGTTGTAACTTAGTTTTAAAATGCCTGAATAAAACGAATAAACACATACTTACTTAGTAGTTACTTACCATCAGGTGACCTGTCAGCTCGTTTGCCCCCTATAACAAAAAAAAAGTATCCATATTTATTTACATTTAAATTTATGTTTGCTAGAGTAAGAAAATAACCCCACTAATATTATAAATGTGAAAGTTTGGATGGATGGATGGATGTTTGTTACTCTTTTACGCAAAAACCACTGAACTGATTGCAATGAAATTTAGTATGTAGATAGCTGGATACCTGGATTAACGCATAGGCAATTTTTATCCCGATATTCCTATGGGATCGGGACTTACGCGGGTGAAACCGCGAGGCGCTGCTAGTATTTTAATATATTATATGTAGTTTAGATGAGAATACTATAATTTGGCATCTTGGAGCTGATCTGACGATGGAGCCAGGAGGGGGAGAGGGGAACTGATATGTTTGGGCTCATATGATACATTTCGACGATTCCAACTGATTGGGTTTGATAACGATGGTCTGATGATGGAGCCAGGAAGAAATCTTTTTGCTTTTCAATTCAGTTCGCCATTAAAACGTGTTTGTTTAGATTAAACTATAATTAATATTACTAAATGTTTTCGTTACTGCTCCAACCGCTCGTGAATCCGTAGCGTTACTTCACACCTATATTTTATTATCTTTTTAGCAAATAAATAAAGTTATTTTATTATGTGAACCCACCAACCTATCTTAACATCCATCCTAACACAAGCACTTAGATTAGCTGGCGGGGTTAATAAGAATACCCGTAATGTGTGACCCACGTTGCTTGTGGTCTTAAAAAAAAAAGGGAAAGAAGTAGGCTTGTAGTAGTAGCGCCTCGCGGTTTCACCCGCGTAAGTCCCGTGCGTTAATCCAGGTCTCCAGCTATCTACATACCAAGTTTCATCGCAATCGGTCCAGTAGTTTTGTGTGAAAACATTACAAACATACACACAAATGTTTCCTCTATATAATATTAGTTTAGACAACATAAAAAATATGGATTTTCTAACTACATAAAAATAACAATATCATTAAGGTCGCCAGTGAAGAGAAACAAGTTATTTGAGGAAAAATGATTAAAAAAATCACAATCGAACTTGATCCCAATGTTTTAAAAATCTTTTTGATCAAAATCAATTATAATTATTGAATAATAGTGTTTTGTTTTCTATACCTACAACGAAGGTGCAAACAATGCAATCCCAAGCCTGATGGTAAGGGGTGACCGGCGCCCATACCTACACACGAAGCGTTAGGCCCTTCAATAATTCTACTACTCCGTACTCACCAGAAGAAATAACAGCATAATCCTAGTAGTTATCTAACCTCAATCAGTCGGTTATTCCTCTTTCTATGAGGAGGGACGGAGTGGGAGCGGTGGGGGCATCTAAGCCATAGTAGATTTGTGTTGCGCCAGATACAATTTTTTTTTGTTTTTTATATTATAGGGGGCAAACGAGCAGACGGGTCACCTGATGGTAAGTGACTACCGTCGCCCATGGACACCTGCAACTCAAGAGTCACAAGTGCGTTGCCGGCCTTTGAGATAGGAGTACGCTCTTTTCTTGTAGGTTTGAAGGTCGTATCGTGCTATTTCCTTATGTGTTCTGTATTATGTCAGATATACCCTGCCGCCATCCCTGTTCATGTAGAAGCAAAATCATCTAAATCGTGAGCTGTAATGTTTTACGTCATCGTTGAACGAAGACTAGCGCATACGCAGCCGGAGAGAAATGCGACTGATCATGTTTCGTCACATGATCAGACGCATATACAAAGTATAAGTATACATAAATATAAAATGAGGAACATATACAAAGATAATATCTACCATATAGGTACAATATCTTGGGAAGACCAAGGCCATGTTAGTTTCCCTATTGCATCATCACCTATTAACACGAGAGATGTTTTTCCTCATTTTGAACAGGTTGTTGGATGTTGGGAAGTTCTTTAATACTAATCTAGAACTTTTATGGCACGATGTATCAGTACCACTTACTTAGTTCGATATATCTTCGCTAGATGACGCTAATGTAAATTATGAATTAGTCCAATAACTCTTTTCATCTTTTTTTTAAGTGCCATTTGCCTGCAATATCTATATGTTTTGAAAGTAAGGATTAATTTAAGAAAATGAAGCTTATTTTTGCTTATGAAGAAGTGGTTGATTGATCAAATTACCAATGATGAACATAGCCCCTCCCTAAAAGATAACAATTACGAAATAGTGCATGTAATTATTTAATAGAATCTACTATATATTTTTTCGTGAACAGAATTCTTTGGACCCATTTTTAAAGCAATTACGGCCACGGAGAAGTGTCATATTTATATGTAAAAGAATAGAAAGCATTTTTTTTGTTTTTTTTTTATGGCTAAGGGTGGAAGAGGGGGAGAGGGGGGATGAGGAAGGGGTTAAGGCTTCCGGTAATCTCACTCACTCGGCGAAAAGCAAAGAAGCATTGCTTCACTGCCGGTCTTCTGTGAGGCCGTGGTATCACTCCCGTCGAGCCAGCTCATACGTGCCGAACCATGGTTTAAATTTTAAAATTATGTCAAAACGCCTATAAAAAGATACAGGGGTCCTGTATATATGTTGACCTGTCACGGTGCGGCATGTCTATACAATGACAGTTCAAGGTATACTGGTCTTGAAATGAAGTAAAACATTTAAAACTTAATTAATTATGGTCTAAATTCCATCCGCGATCGATGTAGTATATGTAATTATTCAAGCACTAACAAAAGAATAGAATAAGTTCTTGAATAATAAATCACTAACAATAGTTAGTGCTTGAATAATAATCACTGATAACAGTTAGTGCTTGAGTAATAAATCATTCATAGTATGTAATAACTGTGTAATGAATTAATTAGTCATTTACTGTGTTTTACTCAGTCCATACACTTTCTTTTTTAGTTTGTACAAAAGAAAGTGTATGGAGTGAATAGTTATTGCACTTAATTTTTCCATCCCTCGGTAACAGCACTTATTTTCTGGGTGAATGGTATTCATTGTGTGAATTTCATTATGTTTTCTTCGTGATTTTTAATACTAAAATCTTATTTTGAAACCTGAAAATTTACCAAACAGCGAATATTTCGTATGAGAGAGGGGTGACATAAATGAAACTATAGGCATTTAAAACCAAAGATGTTGATGGATATCCAGATTTTTCTAAAAATGTCAGAATAAAAAAAATTAAAAACAAAATCATTGAATTTGACATGATTATTTATAATGTGTTGTTCAAAACTGTGCACCGACATTAGAACAATCGTGGTCCAAAAAAAAAATTTTTTTTAATAATATTTTTTTTCAAACTACATCAACAATTTGTCGGCTACATGTCATAACGCTTTTAAAATTTGACTACATCATGCTGTAACACTGTATATTGCTGGAGTTGAGATGTTCGTAGACGATATGTTACGCAATATGTTGCAAAACATATCATCACTTTGTGCCAAGCTATGCAACATGTATACACCGTTGCAGCACCTGTAAGACCCCGGTTTTTGAGTAGCACTTAAGATAATCACCATCTGTCATCATTAATTAGTTGTTTTTTAAGTTTATAAACCCCTCCATAATTGTTAAAGAAACAATGGGTAAATATGTAGTGCTTTTGTTTCTTAAGACTTTAATTCAGGGTCATTTAAATATTTACTTAAGGTATAGTAGCATTTCTCTATTAAAAGTGTTTTTAATTTATTTATAAATGATGATAAGCTTTCTTCGTTTTTTATTATTTTTGGATGCTTGTTTTTTATTGTTATAGACATGACATGAGGGCTATTTGAGTGCATGCAGAGGTTAGAAGAAGGTAAGTTTACGGCGTAGTACATATTTAGTTTGATCCTCGTCTCGTCGTTGAATTTACATGTTTCAAATATATAGTCTAGCTTTATGTAAAATCGTAATTTTTTTATTTATTTTTTAACGGAAATATTACTATGCAGTTGAACTTAAAACGCAAAACTGTATTTGTATACAATATTTCATGAAAATCGTTGGAGCCGTTTCCAGGATTCAGATTATATATACCTATAAATCTATATATATATACAAGAATTGCTCGTTTAATGGTATTAGATACATACTGGGAAGGGTCAATATTTTGTATTTTCTGAAGTGGGGTTTACAACTTTCCATTTTTTCTATGTTCACTACAATTCGTAAAGTTCTTTCTGAAATATAAAGATCGAAGAAGCATCAGTACTGTTGCACCCACAGAAATCTAATCAGATTTCTGTGGTTGCACCATAGGATTATGCTATAACAGAGCCATGAGTATGCATAAGCATAGTAGGTGACAAGAGCAGTTAAGGTGACAAGTGGAAGATTAATTGGTCTCCCAATTTAATTTCCACCAAGCATGTCTCCTTCTTCATTTAGAGCTTCTCTACCTTATAACCTCATTCTCTTACTGAGAATGATGAACATCCAGACGATGTTTAGTTACCCGTTATCACTATCAAGACCTTTTTAGGATTCCGTTTCAAAAGAAAAAAGGGAACGGCCATTAAGCCCTTGATTTTAACAAATTGGAGCATTTTGCAAGTAGATCAAAACCAATAGGGTACTTCCCATTGACCTAGAATTATAAAATTTGGTAAGAAGCAAGGTCTCATAGCACAAGTAAAGGAAAAAAATCGATAAGTCGTTAATTGGTTGTTATATCACATAAATTTGGACGGATGATGCATAAATATTAATGAACTAATATTCTTTTGGTGGTGAGATATTGGGGTGACATTGGAATGACCCACATTCCAATGTCACGTTTAAAGAAATAGACTTGTTAAAGAATTTTATTTTTATTTCTCGGTTTTAAATAAATTAGTCTTGACTACTTAACTATCAAACAAATAGTTTGTTGATGAGTCACCCTAAAATAACTTCCGTTCATTATGCTCACACCACGTCTATTATTTGTTAACTACTTAGCTAGATAAATAGATTATTTTTTTTTATACACCATAATATAGTATCTACATCTACATATACATATAAATAAAATTTAAGTGTCTGTTTGTAATGTCATAATACAAGATTTTTACTCAAAGTCATCTGAACGTTTACACGGAAGGTACATCAAAACCATTTTTTTTTATTTTTGTCTGTCTGTCTGTTTATTCCGGCTAATTTCCGAAATCGATTTCTACGAGACTTTGACTAGCATATATTTAATGCTATAATAAAATGGAGTAATTCAGCAAACTAATAATTAGGGTTTTGCGAAAAACATATAATATGTGCACGTGTATACACGCGAGCGAAGCTGCGGCGGACACACCTAGTTTACAACAAACCCTAAGTATAATTTAAAATTATACTCAAAAGGATAGGAACCTATTTAAATAACTATAAACAGGAAAATTTACATGACTCACGGGCCTGTGTACTGTAGTGTATACCTTTCTGGTTTCTAATCGATCACAACAAGTATTGTTAATATTATAATTTATTAATAATGACAGGTATACATTGAAAACAAAAAGTTATTTTTCGATGAATACGACGATTTCTGTAAGGAAGGAAACATAAATAATATAAACCATTTTAATACATTGGTACCTACTTCGAAATGAGAACGTGCAACTTATAATTATCTTTATAAAAAAGCATCACCGACTTCAAAGTGCTTTTTAGTGGAAAGTAGATGTATTTTGTTTAAATATAATATGGGTAGGACAACTAAACGCACTGCTCCAATGAGACAGCGAGGTTTCGGAGTAAACGAAAATATCATCGGTGTATACAATTTTTAGATATTTGTTGATTTTTCAAAAACCGCTCGACTGATTTCGATAAAATTTAAATGGGACCTGGGAAGGATACCTTTAAAATAAAAAAAGAATTTTCCAAATTGGTTTAGGAGTATTCGAGTAATCGGTGAACATACATAAAAAAAAATCCTACGAATTGAGAACCTCCTCCTTTTTTGAAGTCGGTTAAAAAGAGCATATCATTTGTTTCAATCAATCAGCATATCGCAGTCCACTGTTGGACATAGTCCTCTCCTAATGGGCGCCACAGTAGTCCAGTCCATCCCTGCTACCTTCTTCAGGTCATCTGTCCATCTGTCACCGATTCGCGGCCTCCACTCTAAGACCCGTCTGCTCCAATGGCCATCGGTCCTTCCGCACACCTGACCAGTCCATGATTTGTTTACATTTAGGTAAATACCGAAAACTTTTTAGGATATACATTCTACTTATAACTCTGTTGTATAGGTGCAATGGACGGGCTTATCGCTAAAAGCGATCCCTACCACAGATAAGTCGGAAGTACCACAATATATGTATATACAGTATTGTATCTTCATACAAACGGTCGGATCGCGAGACATACCTACACGCCTCGAGTTCGGTATACAATCGGTACACAAACAAAAAATATAATATTTTTTAACCAACAAAACTCTTAAAAACAAAGCTAGATTCATTTCCCTTTAACATGATGCTAATATATCCTACTAATATAATAAACGCGAAAGTTTGTGAGGATGTTTGGATGTATGGATGGATGTATGTATGTATAGATGTTTGTTACTCTTTCACGCATAAACTACTGAACCGATTGCGATGAAACTTGGTATGTAGATAGTTGGAGACCTGGACACTTGAAACTGCAGGGCGCTGCTAGTAGATATATAATAATTTCTCATTAGTTATATATTATAATATTTACAATCACAAAACTAGAAAGAAACTTAAGTAGGTAGATGAAATTATGGGCAGCCCTATCGCGTGTTTACATACCGTCCGGCTGTAGGTAATTATTTCAAGGACAAGGCCGAGTCACAATACTGTATGTATATATACATATACTGTGGTAGTACTGTATTTTAGAAAATAATATGTTACCCATGGAAATTTACGCAATAAACTTTACCACAGATCATAAAGGTATTTACAATGTTTAATATTTTATATTATATCTTTGAACAAATTTTTGGGTACATAGATAACCTTTAAATTCGGAATGAAATCTCGGCTTAGTGTCGTACTGTGTCGTACGTGTATTTTAGTGTTAAAAATATCAATATCATGTGACTTGCAGATATATATTTTTTTTATGGTATAGGGGGCAAACGAGCAGACGGGTCACCTGATGGAAAATGACTACCGCCGCCCAAGGGCAACTGTAACTCAAGAGTCACAAGTACGTTGCCGGTCTTTAAGGTGGGAGTAGGGGAAGAGGGGGGAGGGGGGGAGGGTAAGGGAAGGGTTAGGGCCTCCGGTAAACTCACTCACTCGGTGAAAAGCAATGCAACCATTGCTTCACTACCGGTTTTCTGTGAGGCCGTGGTATCACTGCTGCGGTCGAACCGGCCCATACGTGCCGTAGCATGGCTCTCTCACTGTTTATAGAACTCCGTCGATAATTTGATGATGCAGTGGACAGGTGAATAGGTACGTGATGTCTTATAGTCTTAACAGGTGCGTTAAACCCAATTTGCTCAAGAATATTTCCTCAAGCAGTGTTCTTCATCTCTTCCTCTTAATTTTTCACTCTTAGAGGTTGAATATTTTCTTGAAATTTAAAATTTAAAACCTTAAGTACAAACAATTCAATTAAAAATAGAGTTATTGAAATCGGTTTACATACGGTGAAGATATCGCGTAACATACACAAAAAAGAAAAAAGACGACATTTGAATTGAGAACCTCCTCCATTTTGAAATCAGTTAAAAATAGGTATTGATGGTTCTAAATTCAATTTTTGGAATTCTTTAACTTCCGACATCGGTTTTTACCCAGTAAGTTGGTAATAACGGAGAACCTGATTTTAAGCGGCCAGCGGTACCTTTAAAAGCTGTTAACGATTGGGCTGCTCTAATTTAAGCCGATTTTTTTGGGGTTCCGTACCCAAAGAGTAAAACGTCCGTCTGTCACCAGGCTGTATCTCATGATCCGTAATAGGTAGACAGTTGAAAATTTCAAAGAATGTGTATATCTGTTGCCGCTATAACAACAATTAATAAAAATAAAAATAAATTAAAGGACTAGGACTACTAGAGACGTATATTTTTGGCTTATAGTATTAAATCTTGTACGATGGCGCGGAACCCTTCGTGCCGAGTCCGACTCGCATTTGGCCGGTTTTCTTTTTTAAATAAGACATCTCCTGTACTGGGACTGACTTCCGTCTCGTGGGGTACTTTACAAATATTGAAAAAACAGAAACAAAAAACATAGAATCGGGACAACTGTGGATCGCACAAATTTTTGTCCTGTGTGGATACAGGACAAAAATGTATGTGACCGAAACCCCAATACTCGGCGAGGCGACTATTTTAACCACTGCGTCATCCGTGCAGGCATATTACTGGCTGGCCAGCCTGACTGACCAGCCTGTGACCACGGCCAGTGCAACCTGGTCGAAACGTCAGGCAATTCAGAGGTATGTAATACCTATTTCGTGATCGCGTTAATTCCCGTATGCGAAAGTTTAAAAGTTATTATGTATCATGGTGTTAGAATTCGGTAATGTCGCAACAATATTTGGAATAGCTAACAAAATTGTTTATTAACTGGTGATTCACGCATCACGCATTAAAATACCCAAATTTTACCCAATAACAAGTGGGTGATGAATCACATCTACCGATTTTTTTAAGTGAATGAAGGTGTTGGGAGTTTAATTGAACTAGGTATCGATCGCCGGTGGAATTCGATGGTGGTCGAATTTCAATCATAATTAATTAAGTTTAGAATTTTTTTTTTTCATTAAATAGTAAGCGCTTCCCCTCGAAATCAGGATGGCCCCCCAATCGTCACTCATTTAAAGTAAGGGAGTACTTTTTCGAGCAATTGGCATAATCAACTTGCGTATTTCGTAATCACTATATCATCTAAATCGTAATATGTTTTTAGATACATATTTGTTACATACAAATATGTACGAAATTGTTTATGATATATACATATCATTCATTCATTCTAAATATTTTAAGTATTTTTTGTCTGATATTTAGTTTTGCAATTTTAATAAACTAGGTTATATTTTAAATGCACGCCTACTTCCTGTTTTCTCTGCATCACCCGAAGGTTGATTGGCAGAGAATGCCTAAGGCATTAAGTCCGTGAATTGTTATTTCATAGACTTCCCGTGCCTTGTGCGAACATATAAATATCCTAGGCATAGACAAATGGAGCTTGATCACACAACTTTAAAATTTATAAAACATCTTTCTGCATTTCTTCTCCATTATATAAACGTTGAGTATTCCAAATTTAAAATATCCCGGATATCAAAGAACTTTCTATGTATAATTGTTAATAATAATTGTTTTTTTTTATCTGAACGGGGAGGAGCGAAGATGTTGTTTCTTTAAAGGGCTTAAAACGGTTTTTAGAACGTCGTCGTCAGTAGGGTCAAATTCACAAAACATGAAGAATTATAAATACAGGATGTTACAGGTGTGGTCATATTTTATGGTCGTAAAGTTAGAATATGTAGTAAAGCGCTAACAATGAAAAAAAAAGTGATTTTTAATACAGAAGTCTCATTTTGGAACTGTCAAATTGAACTTGAAAAACGACCTATTCTATCTAATTCACGGTGATGAACCGTAAAAAAAGTGTGGAAAGCCCATACGAAAAAAAAAATTGACATGAATGGAACTATGGGTATTTAATACCACTAAGTTGATGAAACGTCCAGATGTGCCCAGATGTCTGGTTAAAAAAAAACAAAATCATTTTTTTAAGGTGGGAGTAGGGGAAGGGTGAAAGACCCCTCTTTCACCCTTCCCCTACTCCCAGTGGAGGGGAAAAGTGACCTCACTCACTCGGCGAAAGACAACGAAAACAGCTTCACTACCGGTTTTCTGTGAGGCCGTGGTATCACTCCGGTCGAGCCGGCCCATACGTGCCGAAGCATGGCTCTCCCACCATGAAATGAAATGAAATTGACTGAAAATTTGTAACACGTTGTTTATAACTGGGCACACCCACCCAAGGAAAAGCTTTTTCAAGCTTAATCAACAATTTGTCATCTACACATAAAGCTCCTAACATTTGACTACACCATTCTGTAACAGTAGTTACAACTAACAATACACGCTAGAATAGCGTCGAACGGCAATTAAAATAAAACCAGTTAGTCGTAGGACTGCACGTCAGAAGTGAAAACATAACTTCACAATGTATTTGCATATACATACACACACACACATATCTGTATATATATAATTAGGTTAAAAATAAAAAGTAGGTAATAACATATCAAAATGTATACATAGGGTACACTCGAAGTTCTGCGCTCCTGGCCGTTCATGAATGTTTGAATTTCGAATGTTATGTTTTTTTAAATGTAAGAAACTCGGCTCCGTCTTACGAATTTTCGATCAGGGTCACGTGTTCCCGAAAAGTGCACAACGCCGGTAAAGAAGTTTTCATTTCAAAAGAAATTCCCTGTCCGCATCCAGGCTCCATCATTAGGCCAAGTTTACGAAGCCCAATATGTTCGTCTCGTCATAATGAATCATATGAGTCCAAACACGAGGGGTTTACTAGTAGCCACTAAAGAGTTCCACTATCCTTCCCTGGCTCCATCATCAGATAGTCTCCAAGATGCTCCAAATTATAGCATTATCATCCTAACTACATATAAATATTAGGGTTAAATTCGATATGACAATTAGAAGTAGGTTAAAATTGAATTCCAAGATTTCTTTACATTATTAGTTTGTTTACAAATGAAGCAAATAAAACAGTGTTTAAAAACGCCTTACTGCAGTTAGTTGTACTCCTTGTAAAACATGAAAAAATATCTTTTGACCTATTACAACGAATTTTTTTCTTGGAATCACTAACATGTGCATTAGCATGTTACAATATGACTTCATTGTACTACGATAAATAATAATGGACCTGACAATTGAGTCTCTAATATGAGTCATTCGTTAAATCGGATTTCACGTCAATGAGCGTCTTGCGTTACTTGTAACTCAGATTAAAAACGTACCTTGATTCCTGTATTACATGTATTAATGATATAATTAATAATTATATCATTAATACATGTAATGAAGGTCGTAACTAGCGACGGCCTTTTGGTCGAAGTTTGTCCATAGTTTATTAAATGTTTTCTTTTATTTCATTAACACAAATCAAGCTATGCATTTCCAGTATCACTATCATTGTATAGATTTTCCGTATCGTGTCAGATCAACATATATACTGAACCATTATAGCTTTTTAGGTTGTGTAAATCCGGACTTCTACCAGTGCCGACAATTAGTGCATTATAATTTTTAATCTATAACACGTCACATTGATTAACAAATTCAGCTTTATAAACTTTACCGTGAGCGAACTTTGACTAAGGATTGGTACAAAGAATTCTCTTCACGTAGAAGAAAATAATTGTTTTTCAAATTAGGCCTTCCTTCCTTTGGGGTAGGCAGAGCCATGCCTTACAAGTTTCTTCATCTGTCGCCGGTTTCAGGTAAGTCTGACCTGCTCTATCTTCAGTGTATAAATTATAGATGTGTAAATCATGTCGAAGTGTCCACTCGTGACCACGATCGGCCCAATTCGGTTCAAAGACGACTATAAACGTATCGTATATCATAAATATAACCGGGAAAAGATCCCGATTTATAAAATCTTTTAATGATTACCACTATCCTACAATAGGTAGGTGCAAGGGTGTGATAATGTAATCGGAAGAGGTGTTTTCCCTCTGATGACTCAGATTTGAACAAAGCTGCCGCTATGTTCTTCTCTGTTTTCTATATATAAAACGGGAGAAGGTAAGATTATAAATTGGCAGAATTATGGTTGAAATGAAGTCACCCGTCACGGGGAGAACCGTTATCAGGAGAGATGGTTAGTAGAGCCACTAGAGGTTAATGGGAGAGGATTTAAGAACTTATTACTGACATTTTTGAAAAATGTAGTACTAATTTATGAAGACGTTTTTAGTTGGCAATAAAATAAATGAAAATAATTTTTAAAGATATTTTTTATGTATTAAGTAAATTGTTATATTAAATTACTAAACCTTATATCTAAAATACATGTTATATAACCTGTATTGACTATATCTATAAATCGACTAGTAAATGTTTACAGACGTTTATTAATTATTAAAATAAATTAACAAATCTCACTAAAAACATTTGGCACGAACTAAAAAGAAAATATTAATATTAATAATACTGGTATAAATGCAGTTTATATTTTGACACTTAAAACGTGTCATTTCATTGTCAGTAGAAAATTAAGAATGGAATGTCTTCGTTGTCAGCACAGATTGTCACAGAGAATAACGCATGCACTCCAAACTGGCGATGAAACTTAAAATAAATTGCAGATAAAATCATTAATCTCACTAGAATCAATCATTATCCTATTCATTAATAACACTAGAATCACTTTGTTTCAATTATCAATCTTCTCTTCTGGCACACACCAGTAAACAATTCTTACATAGCCGATCGGACATAATCGCGTTCTGTATCTAATCTTATGGCCCATTTTCCTTACGGGTTTGTTCGGTTCCTTCTCAGCTTCAAGAGACGTCGCTGGGACCTCTAGTGGCGCCACAGTCGGCGTGATCGAACGTTTCTTTCTCTCACTCAGACAATTACACTCGAAGAGCGGTGACAATAATCCAGGCAATACGGAGTACATCTCTTTTTCTTCATCTGTTAGACCGTCGAAGTCCTGAGAGATCTTGGCTAGATATTCCCACAGTTCTTTGTTATCATCGCTATTGCAGTCACAATTGATTTCGGCGCTAACGACGACGGCTGTCGCGAAGGCGAGTAATAATAAAAATTTGGTAGCCATGTTTACACTGTGAGACTCGGTGTTTGAATGAATGTTCTACCCTAGCCGCTTTTATATATATATTTGTTTGTGAGTCAGCTATTATCAGTGTGTACGTTCGTCAGAGTCGTAGTCACTTCGTCGTAATTCTCTGTAAGGCATGTTTTTTTAGTTAATTGAAACTTTACGTCATTACTCGTTGATAAACTGCTTATGTTGTGTTCAATGTGTTGAATTATTCTTTATTCAATTAATAATTGTTGGTACTGATGGATTATGTAAATGAGTAACATTATGTGTAACTAAGATATGGAAGTTATAGAGGTATCAAGGAATGTAAGTAGTGCCATGTTATTTTTTATTAGTTTTAATTTAAAATGGTCAAGGTTAATTATGGCTTAGAATTAACTAAAAAAATATAAAGTTACAAATATGGTGGACCTTATCAGTTATTACGTTTTTAAAACTACTATTTTTTTGTGTTTAATTATCACTTACGTTTTTTTTTAAGAAAAAGACAACTTTTACTGTAGATAATTGTGCCATCACGAACAAAAATATTAAGATAAAAAAATAATAACATTATTAATTTGGTAGAGAATAATTTTTGAGGCAGATAATTAATAGGCTGCTTGCCCTCTATGTCACTCAATCTCACTCTCTTTCTCTCGTGTGTGCATTTATTATTACCTGAAAAGAAGAGATCTGTCATGTTCTTCCTTTAGTTGAGTTCTTACGTCTAGCCACATGTCCATTGGCTCTTCTTAATACGTGCCGGAAACCACCTGGGTTTGTTTACATGAGTAGAGTAGAGTTTCTCTTTTTGGAACTATGAGACATCTGTGTATATTAAGATAAGATAAATATTATTTATTGTACACCATGATAAGAACTACTGTTCACTAAGTACCTTTAAAAAATAACAATTTAGCACAACAGGCGGCCAAGGTCTGTCGGGTGTTTCAGGGACTTCGTTCTTAAGTTATACCCGACTCTTGCAATAGACAACTATGGTTCTTTAGTCGGTTTGATTCTGACATACCACTTCACCATAAGCCCGGTGAGGTATTGTGAAGTGGTACGGGTCATTAGACCCGTGGGGATTTCCACATCCTAAAAAAAGGAGCTAAGTTTTATAAAAAATTCAAGTATAAGCATCGTCAGGGTATTGTAGTAGGAAAGTGATGATGATGACGATAAAGAAAATAAATATTTTTATGAAGATTGTAATCCCCCGTGGATACAAAATAACATAATTATATTGTTATTCGTATATTTCTAAGTCTAATGATATCAAAATGTTTCTGAGAAATTGTAGCCATATAAACTGTATATATAATATATATTATGTACATTAAGATATATAAATTGGACGTGTGTCTCGGAACTGTCTAAAAATGATTTTAGGAGTTCTTCAGATCATTAGATATGTAGCTATTTTTATGTATTATATACTTTTTACAGTTGCTTACTTCGAAAGGAATAACAGAACGGTCTCTCTCTGTTTTTCTGACAAATTTCTTTTTTCAATGCGTGGAGGTTTTATGTTATCTTATATGTTGGGGGTTTGGTAATGGAATCATAATCTATTATAGGTGCTTTAGAGTACGCGTGTTGACCTGCAAATATAAACTTTGGCAAGAAGCGTTGTCTCACAGCACAAGTAAATGTAAACAATTCATACTTTGTTAATTTTTTTTATTTTCTTTTTGACAGTTCGCACACATCTTTTTGACACTAGAAGATTCGATAAAAAATTATCAGTAAATTGTATTTAAGAAAGAGAAAGCTTTTATCGATTAAATAATTAAAAAAAACTCTGAACTTGTTTAATAAATTATTTTGCTCATTATACAAGTTGTTACCGAAAGGTGTGATAAAATTTTAGGAGCGTTATGTGTAGCCAATAAATAATTGCAGCTTGAACAAATTTAAATAGAAAAAAAAAAATTTTTTTTCTTCAGAAAATGCTTTTTTGAATGTAGGTATGTGCACATTTTTAAACAACACATTATAAATTTTTGTGGAAAATTAAATGTTTTTTTTTTTTAATTTTCAGAAAAATCTGGACATTCCATCAACATTAAATACCTATAGTTTCATTTATGTCAGCCCTCTCACATACGAAATATTAGCTTGATCGGTCAATTTTTAAGTTTATTTTTACAGTTCCAAAGGATTTCTGTATAAAAAATCACGAATTTAAAAATAAAATTAGTATTTTAAACATTCACGGGGTCTACTATACGACCCTAAATTATGACTACACCTCTCTGCAAAAGCCTGTATATATATTTTGGCATTTAATATGTCTCATCTTTTATTTGTTCATTACTTTAAGCTCTAATATAAATAACAGAACAACATTTTGATGTAATTTATCGCAAATAAAACTATTCATAGCTAAAAAGAAAAGGCTTTTTATACCGATTTAGAAATAAATAATATCGATTCATAAATATACAGTAGAAAAATTTGTTCGCATCACTACGTACAATAGAACGAATCGGTTTTTATTGCTTAAAACAATAATCTTTTATTGAGAAAAAACCTACAGTATATGTTAATTAATAGTATAATATAATTAAATGAACATAGGTAATCTATATATTTTGCTAACTGCGCGTCTGAAAGTTTACTTATACAAACTCTAGCACAGTTACGTTCTCAAGCACCTGTCAAAAAGAAAATAACCGATTGGGCAGAGTATAACAATCAGTAGTATTTGATTATATCACATAATCTTTGTTTTCGATAACAAAGTTTACTATATTTTGTAGAATTGACCGTGACTAACATCGATTCGATTTATTAATACTTACTTTTAAAAAAATACTTAGAAAAAAAAAATATTCGGCCAGGCTCGTTTTGGATGCGATTATAAAAAAAAATATCCTAAATAAGCATTGTGCAGTGTTTACAGAACTGCCCAAAAAAGGAGTGTAAGTTTGTGAGTTTCTTATTCCACCATAACTTCTAAATGCATGCACAAATTTGGGTGTATGGGGTATCGTTAGAATCCTTAGGCGTCCATTAGACTCTCATGCAAACGTCAATCATTACCAAAAGTCATGATTGACGGATGTTCGTTGGTGATTGATGAAATAATATCGACATCAAAATCTCATCATGCAACCGTCAATCACTGCTTTATACGATAGGTTATTCGTCAATCACCGTTTTGATTGTGGCAAAACTGACAGCAAAACCTACCGTGTAATGGGCGCCTTACCCCCCGAGTGATACTAAATTTTTTTTTTGAAAAATAAAAATTATGGCAGCTGTATGGTATTGTTTAGAAGGTACCATTCCAATAAAATAACTTGGTCGTGCTGGTAACCCAGAAGGTACCATACCGTCCGGTCCAGATCCAGACGTCTGGTTACAGAGAGGAGGAGGCAACCAAGAGAGCTGGCTTTACAAAGGGAAGGAAAACCGCCTTAATATTTTTTTCCTGTTTTCATCATCATCACGTAAATTAAAAACATTATGTTAAAACCACAATACATAGATAAACCGATTCTTACGTATACAATATGCATACATATATATATTTTACTTAAACATTGGTTATTAAATAGACATACTCATTGATAACAATTAAGGGACATTACAAAGTTTAGAAATACCAGTCAGGTCAGTCTAGGATGGGTGACCATTCTCAACACATTTAGACCCCTCCGTGTCTCAGAGAGCACGTTAAACCGTTGGTTCCGGGTGTCATACAAACATCTGTGGCATTCGTTAGGGGTAGTTGGAGCCCTAAAAAGTCCGACAACCTGTCTAACTACAGAACTTCGATATCGCCTATCTGATGGCAGTCGCTTCATGTAAAATATTATCGTAGTTAGACCAAAAGCCGACCCCCACTTAGTTGTTGGTCAAAAGGCGCGGAAGATGATGAGGATGATGACTCATTGTTAACAATTAGTGTATAATTAGTAATCACATTACAAATCTTACGCGAGCACACGATCGTATATCCTTGTATTTAGTAGGTACCCGCTTCTGTCACCAAATAAATATACAGTAAGTCAACTGTGTGAAATTCCCTTCTCACACAATACGTGATAGAATTTTTCTTTTGAAAAATTCTGCGTTGCGGTGCCACGAAATTAAGCTGTCTATTGCCGAAGCGGGGGTTGACCATTTTCTTTGTATTCGTGAACACTACTGGACGTATCTTGACATGTCGTGGATCGTAATAAGCATACGTACCACTACAGAATAAGAATATTATAATTTGAAGAGCTACTAAGCACTTTAAAGCATCATGGAAACAAACCGAAGTTGTATGATGTTAATATGTCATAACGTCGGAGTTGGCGGTGCGATGCACGCTTCCTTCCGCGTTGGCATCCGCGTTTATGTGCGCAGGCCTTAAGCGTTTTCAAGTGGAGAATCAAGGATTATTTTCTCTCTCAGCAATAATTAGGCTGATACCGGTAGGGATATATGGAACAGCTGTGGACATAAAATTTCCAATTATCCCTACCGGTAGGGATAGATGGAAAAAAAAATCCAACTATCCCTACCAGTGGGGATAACTTGCTAACTATGGAACAGGCGATAAATATGTACATGTTACGGCTAAATGCCGAAGTACGGAGTTCCACCATAGCAGTTAGATAAACTTAGGTGTATCCTCTTCAATCATGGCTAATACCAGATATAGCAAGTTGTATTCGGCTAAAATTAGGTCTAGCCTTATTTATATTGGCTATAACTAAATATAGCCAACTTGAGCTACTAGAATTACTGTTTAAATATGTTTACCGTTGTGCGTGGACTTACTGAACGTTATTTTGACTGTTCATCGAAGGAGTGATATTTTTTTTTATTAGGCTTAATCATTATAATGTAATATTTTGGGATATATTTAGACACAGCGGTTTTTCTTTACTTTTATCTAAAAATGAAAATTTACATATTTATGCATACAAGTATTTGCACTTAGCGAAAATCGAAACCACAACCCCTAAAGTTGTGGCCGAACGCTATACTGCTGCGCCTTCTGTTCTGTGACTATCCTAGATTAAAAATTACAGATATCGATTCAGTATTTAATTCTGGATAACCGAATTTAATCATCATGTTAAATTAAAATAAGATGTTCATCCCTTAATTCCATTGAAGAAGAGTTATTAAAATCGGTGTACAATGGCGGAGAAATCGCGTAACATACACACGGAAAGTCGGGAGGATCATAGTTAAGTCGAATTTTGAATCTCCTACCTTTTTGGAGTCGGTAAAAACTGTAATAGCGGCTGGCGTTTTTTATATGATGTGGTACATCTTTGATGGGAAAATAAACTTTCCCTCCTCTTAGTATAAATTACTGGTATCACCACTGGGGAAATACTGGTGTAATACTTAAGTTTCGGGGCTTTCCGATGCACTGTAAGAGGCAAATAATATTCTGTTATCGGATTTATCTGTTATTTCCTTCAATGCGGGTTTACATGATGATTAAAGCGACACGTGTTCCTCTACTCATATAGATTGCGATATACTAGGGGTCAAGAGAGACCCGGCTGAGGAATTACCTCTTAAATACGCGATAACACACTTATACTCGCTATTATTTTTATGACGACCTCTGTGACGCGTAGGTAGTGCATTCGATAACTACGCCAGGGGTCATTCCGCTCAGTGCCAATATTGATATGTGATTACGTTTGTGTCTTGTTACTTTAAGTAGTTTGGTATTTAACTTTTTTGGGTTTACGTTACGTTACATTGTACGTTACGGTTTGGGTTGTCAATGAGTGAATGATTCCGCTGAATTCTGTTTATGAGCACAAGTAACCACTTACCATTACGTGGACTAAGTGCTTTGTTTTACTAATCTTACTAATATTATAAAGGCGAAAGTTTTTACGATAAAACGGTTGAACGGATCTGGATAAAATTTGGCACTGATATAGATTATAGTGTCAATAGCACATAGGATACTTTTTACCCCGGAAAATGTACAGAATTTCCACGAGCTTGAATTCGCAGGCAACAGCTAGTATAATGACTGGCCTGTTGGTCTAGTGGTTAGTGACCCTGACTGCTAAGCCAGAGGTCGTGGGTTCGATTCCCACCCAGGACAAATAATTTTGTGATGAGCACGATAATTTGTTCAGTGTCTGAGTGTAATTTATCTATAATATGTATGTATTTAAAAATATATAAGTATGTTTATCAGCAGTCTGGTTACCATAATACAGGCTCTGCCTAGTTTGGGATCAGGCGGCCGGGTGTGAGATGTGTGGAGTTATTATTATCATTAATGAAACCTCTGAACTCTGCAGTGCCATTAATACTAAAAATTGTAAATCTGTATTCAGGAAACAATTTATTAGAGTACTAGCTGACCCGATAGACGTTGTCCTGTTTTAACTATGAATATTGAATTCGAATTGTTATAATCGCGCCAACTCTCACACTACTGACAGTTATGTCAAAAGCGCTAAGGTTACATTAGAAAAGTTAACATCGCCGTTAAGTTTTCTTATACTTTCAAATTTTCCGACTTTCTTCATTTTTTCTTTCATAAGAACCTTCTCCTGATAATAACAAACACAAAAGAAAAAGAATTAGCGAAATCGGTCCAGCCGTTCATGCGTGATGCTGTGACCAAGGGAAATGGGGATTAATTTTTATATAATATATATTACTAATACAATGTCAAACCATGTATGTACTGAGATGATGTGTCCGATATATCACTGATAAACTCTTGATGGTTTTTGTGGTATATTTATTAATCACCCATTTTTGTCAATTAATTCTCACTAATATACGCGAGAGTGAATTCTTTTTTTTTAATTACTACTAGCAACGTGGGTTACAAATTACTAGTATTCTTGTTAACCCCTCCAGCTAAGCTAAATGTTTGTGTTAGGAGTGGGTTCACGTCGGTAGTGCACTGGGTACTGGGTAGGGTTCGAACCCGCAACCACTTGATCACAAGCTTTAGCCATTACGCTACCGTCGCTATTTATTTGTGTGTTGCGCAGTACGCTTTCACGGCTTAACCACGGAACCGATAATCATGAAATTTTGCTAACGCGGTGTCAGGGGGGGCTGAAAAGACATAGGCTACCTTTCATCCAGTAAAATACTGTTCCCGAGGGTTAGAGCTGCGCGTGAAGGCAGTAATACAGGATGTGTTTGAAAAAGGAACACCAACTTAACAAGTTACGACACTTGTTTTTTTAAGGGTTTGGGGGCCAACGAGCAGACGGGTCACCTGATGGTAAACGACTACCGGCGCCCATGTGCACCTGCCACAAAGAGTCACAAATGCGTTGCCTTTAAGGTGGGTGTAGGGGAAGAGGAGGGAAGAGCGGGAAGAGGGGAAGGGGGAAGGGTTATAGTTACGTCACTCACGCGGCGAAAATAATAAAACCATTGCTTCACTGCTATTTTTCTGTTAGGCCGTGGTATCACTCCGGTCGACCCGGTCCATACGTGCCGAAGCATGACTCTCACACGAACAAAAAAAAACTATCCGGTTGCTAGCTATGAACGTTGGAATTTTCAGATATGTTTACCTCCGTTTCCGAATTTCCGATTAAAAAAAGAAATTAAAATAATATATATAATTTTTTTTTTTTTTTTTTATTATAATCCCTTATATTTTTATTTGTGAACTATTCACTCAGTTATTTGAGAAAATCTATAAGTAGGTACTAATTAAATTAATCTTCTAATTCAGTTTTTATGGATTTTCTTAGTAACGGAATAAAAAATTCCAAACAAAAAAAATATGTACTATTTAAAATCTTTAACTGAACACATTCCACCTACTTTTATGAAAAAACGGAGGCAAAAATACGTGGAAATTCAAACGGTCATAACTTGTAAACGGAAAGTTTTTTTTCAATCATTCTTATTGTAACTGCTTGCTAGAGTCGCAGCCTTTCAATGATTTAAGTAAGTGTTTCTTCTTGAAGTGAAACTTCTTAAGAATCGTTGTGGTTTGAAAGTTCGATGAAACGAAAAAGTCACACCAAAAAAGAGACAAACATATTTATAAATAGGATTTAGCTTGCAGAGAATGAGATAGAATACAAGTATACAGTGTTTCCTATAATCTTTGTCTTTGCGCCTGCGTATTACGAAGCCTTCAGAAAATGCGTCATAGTCAACGTGGTATCATTCACGTGTATTATTTTTGTGCATTTGCGTATTAAAATTCGTTGGTTAATCAATTTATGTTAATTATTTAACACATCTGTGTTAATTTTAAGTTTCACTTCTGCCATGTATAGATGACACACACACTTTTTTTCAAATACATCCTGTATAATAATAACCATGGACATGTAACACAGCGCTATCTAAACGCAAGCTAAGCAGAGCTTGTCCTATGGCTTCTAAAACACGGATAAATTGATAAATATATATAGAAATCTTTTCTTTGTAAAAGAAAAAGCTGAAAATATTACCACAAACATTTATTAGATATTTTTCCAACTTGAAGGACGAATTACTTTTACTTATATAAATTCGTTCACAAATGTAGAAATATCGAATAACATACACACGAAAAAAAAAGCCGAATTAAAAACTTCCCGGTTTTTAGGGTTTCGTTCCACAAAATACAAAACGGAATTCCTGAAGGATCATTTTCTTAATGTTTCTCTGTTGTCTGTTCGTCAAGATCGTTTCTCTCAGGAACGCGTTCGGGTATGAAAAAAAAAGAAATGACTAGAGAATAATAATAACTCCACACATCTCACACACGGCCGTCTGATCCCAAACTAGGCAGAGCCTGTACTATGGTAACCAGACTGCTGGTAAACATACTTATATATTTTTAAATACATACATATTATAGATAAATTACACCCAGACACAAAACAAATTATCGTGCTCATCACACAATTATTTGTCCTGGGTGGGAATCGAACCCACGATCTCTGGCGTAGAAGTCAGGGTCACTAACCACTAGACCAACAGGCCAGTCAGAATTTGTGTATGCCAGAATGTGTATATAACGATACTCATATGATCTTTAATAAAAAATATTATAAGTAAACCCTCATTTGCGACTTCAGGTATATAAAAACTAATATTAATACGTTTTATTATCAAAAATAGGCAGTAAAAATTAAGTAAATAGGCTGAGTTGATACAACACAGACGGTCAGGCCATAAAAGTGCAATTCTACTTTATTATAACAAGGCGGGGTCAGGAAATTGGGCGGTGTGACGTCAGAGGTTACGTCATCAATTTTATTGTTGCCCGTAGATGTCCGATCCGTCAAGTGGTTCCATTTTTGCAGTTTTTTTTTTGTATTTAAGGGGAAAATATTGGACCTTTATAACGTTTGTATAATAACGAAAAGTGAATTTTAGGAGTTAGAAATATTATATAGGTACTGCATACTAATAATGTATTGATATCAATTATTAGGTCTATAGTTGTGAATAGTTTCATCTATTATTGTTTATCTATCTATAAATAAAATAATAATTGTTGTCTTAATAAACTAATATCAAGATGAGCATGTGCCTGTTAATAAAATTCTTAGTGATTATGTCTAGCAATGGTTTTGAATAGAATAAATAAACATGTGTTTTTATCATACACTAGTAGTTCTCCGAAATTTCATCCATCTTTATTTACCTTACCTTACCTTTGGAGTCTTACCGTGATGTTAAATAGCCTATAAAGGGCTATCAAACGCAAAAAAAAAATTTTTAGGTTTGATTTCAATCTAGAGATTAACGCGTTCAATCGAAAAACAAGTCAGCATTATTGTATACTAGCTGCGCCACACGATTTCACCCGCGTAAGTCCCGAGTCCGTGGGAATAACGGGATAAAAAGTAGACTATGTGTTAATCCAGGTCTCCAGCTATCTACATACCAAGTTTCATCGCAATCGGTTTAGTAGTTTCTGTGTGAAAGAGTAACAAACATACATACGTCCACACATCCTGACAAACTTTCACGTTTATAATATTAGTAGGATTAGTACCTATAGTTGTAGGTAGGTTATGACAAAAAATATAAACGTTTAATTTTAATTTGTCATAGTCCTTAAAATCCCGTTATCTAAAACATGAGGAACCAAACCATGGTCCGAAAGAGGGCTTCAATAGAATTACAAAGAGCGAACCCTTTAACACTCTCGTCGTTTCGCCACTGCAACCACTGGTTAACTGACTTACTGACGTCATTTGAATAAAACATAAACCTTAGAATTTAAAGGTAAATTTTATTCCTAAAAAAAATTATTCACATTTTAAAAGTGCTCAGTTTTGCCAGCACTACCTCCAAATCTGCGGTGCTCTAACTGATTTCAAAAAGTATCATTCACGATAATATTGCTATATTTTACATGAAATTTTAAAATGATGTATGATATAAATGCTATAGAATTAAGCCTACGTCTTTCTCCCTCTTTAAAACTATTTCTTTTGGCAATTTACATCACGATCGGTTCAGAGGTTTAATCGTGAATCATAAAAATAGGTAGTCAGAATTAATTATATTTATAATATTACTACGAATTATGTCTTCTAGGTTAATGTCAATTATTACGAATACGTTCAACGTACTTAAAAAAAACTGTCCAACATTTTGAAATGATTAATAAATTAAAAATAGAACATCAACCTATCGCTGTATCTATCTCTTTCTAACAAGCAACGCAATCTGTTTACAGACAAAGACGGAGAGTCGACACAACTTGCGTAACATCTCGTGGCATGAATCAGTAATCGTTGTCAATGACGTTATAATGACGGGTATCCCCGTCTAGTGACGTAGTCGGCGCGTGCGCAACGACCGTTAAATCGACAACAGGAATGACTTGTTCAATCGTGAATTTTACTTACGATATTCGCTCGGGGAAACTCGGATTTTTTAAATGTTATTTACCTATCAACTCCTATATGTACTCGTATTTATAGGTAGGTTATTTAATTAATTTTAATAACTGACGTCATTTGATAGCACGGTACGCAAAAATATATTTATTTGAGTACATATATTATTATATTAGTTATTAGCATGTGTCATGAGTACTCTTGAGACTCATGAGCCATGATAAAGTAGTGAATGAAATGACTGTGTCCCATACGATGCTAGGCGACATGGTCTCGACTTGTTTTTTTGTGTGATAATAGAAAGAGAATGACGATTCGGAGACTTATGCCTCTCACTGTAGAGCTCTGAGAGTTATGGTAGTTGTGCGGTTTAACTGCGGTCTTCTTTAGTCTTAAAAAGGGTTTAATATTTTTTATTAACATAAGTTTATCAATGAATTTATTGTTGTTGAGTTGTCGAGTTTTCCAAAAATTTCTTTACAGGAGGTCTAGTTATAATCCCTAGACCCCAAAACAACCGCCAGTTAAAAAGTATATATATATATGTATGTACCTCAATTATCCCGGCACGATAGAGGTCGCAATTATGCACCGATTGCTTTCAAACTTGGACGACAAATCAACAGGGCAAAAATGAAGATTAAGTTCGTGAATGGGGGATTTTCTCCCAAAGGGGGGAGGGGTTGAATTTTCAACAAAAATAAAAAAACACGAAGTCTACCTCTGCGGGCCTGCTGTTGGCACGGTTTTTTTTTGGAATCTTGCAATTTATTTTTAACAAGTTGAATTGACAACCTCATTTATTATTTCAAAAGTAAAAAAAAAATACAAAAAGGAAGAAGGTAAGGTTAAAACAAGCTATAGGTCATTTTTGGCAGCCGACGCAAAATAACAAACTTAGTTGTTTTTAGTGCTTTTTCTTAACTATAATTACTGTAGCCGTACAATATACATGCCTACATTCTTACTAATATTATAAATTCTGTTTGAGTTTGTTTGTTTTTACTTTTTAACGCCATAACTACTCGACGAATCAACATGAAATTACACGTTGCCAGAGGTACAGAAAAGAAGATGGGAAACCTCTCATCTAGAATAGATAGGTACTGTTCCCGAGGGAGTGAAAAAAAAAGTAGTTTTAAGCGGGAGAAACCATTTTTATGCATTATCTTTGTCAGCAAATGAAATATATACAACAGTAATTAATATAGACACAATAGACCACATTACGCAATGAATATAACATTTAAATTTTCCTCATGTCGAATGAGCGTCGTGTTTAATGCCACAAGTAGCCATTTTGGCCCGTGTAAGTTAAAACAGGTAGTTACATCATTAATCATGGTTCCGTAATACGAGTTCCGGGAGATTACATATTTCAACACCTCAATAGTATTCCGGAATTGCAACATACATTACCAAGGCGGATCTCAGGTCAGGTCCGGTCAGGTTCCAGAGTTCCAGTTTGTGACTTTACTGTTTTAAAGTAGCTTTTACCGGCTTCGATAAAGGATATAATTATATACGGTTATTCTCAGTGTGTATTTCAGGGATGCCTTACTAGTTATGGACCGCAAGTGGCCCTTTTTCAAGGAGTCTAGCGGCAGGAGGTTTTCCCCCCCCACGAAAGTTTTTATTCTAATATAGATTTTGTCAATCAATGCACTATTTTTCGGGAACAACAAATTTTTTCTCGGTAAACCTGGTACAATATTGCCTTCCTACAGAAATGACAATGTGTACCCAAAATTTCGTGATTATCGGTTGAGTAGTTTAGGCGTCAAAACTTAACAAACAAATTCCCTTTTTCATTTATAATATTAGTTACAATAAAAAAAAAAAAAGTTGTAAAGTTCAATATTTATTCTTATTTATCCCACTATCCCATCCCACTAATCCCACTAATATTATAAATGTGAAAGTTTGGGTGGATGGATAGATGGAAGTTTGTTACTATTTCACGCAAAAACCGCTGAAACGATTGTAATGAAACTTGGTATGTAGATAGCTGGAAACCTGGATTAACATATAGGCTACTTTTTATCCCGATATCCCCACGGGATTGGGCCTTACGCGGGTGAAACCGCGGGGCGCTGCTAGTAATATTATATTTCAAATCCCTTATTATACTACAGATGGTTATAATGATAGTGTTCTGGGCCCATTACACTACGCTGTTGTAGCATATCGACCTCACCAATATGAATGAAGTTCTGATATGTGAGAAGATAACTCAATTTCACCAGCCTCACCCATTATCCCCAGGCCAGCGCTCATGGAGGCCGGAGATCATTCTGTGCTCTCCGGCGCCTGGTGCTTCTTCTACAGGACTAGAGAGTACTAGACTTAAAATAAGCATATTTTGTGCTATGGGCTTCAGAAGACGGATGAACATACTTAAACACCTTTTTTTTGATAGAAAATAATAGTCTGTGACATATACAAAACGCCATCTACACCTAGAATCAAGAACGAAGTAAATTTTTTTTTTAACTACCTACATCTTATACATACATACATAGAAACACTCAATCCAACGCTAATACACATATTCATGAATTTTGACTGACCGGGAATCGAACCTGCGACTGCAGTCGTGACGATTGAATGCGCCATCTCTGTGGGTCACATAGGTCGTCAGACTATGTAATTTTATTTCATAAAACTTACTTTTAATGTATTCTAGTAAAAGTTCTACGGTTTTATGTTACTCACATTGTGTGAAAATATAATAAGGGGGAAACCAAATAATAACCTTCATCTGTAAGGAATCCCCCGGGTTCCCTACGCAGTGAGCGAAGAAACAGATATATCAGAGGCAATGCACATAGTCATTGCTTTTGACCGACGTCATGGCTATCGCCGGGAGATGTGGTTTAGAAGCGACCAGGACAGATCTAGGCTTTAATTTTTAGATACTCCATTCAAGTTGCTTTCTCATAATGAGAGTAAATCCTCCTCAAATTGATTTTGATTTTGATGATGGGATCCTGATAAAATTGAGAGAAACCCTCGAAAATTGTAGAAACGAATAGTGTTTCGATTTACTTTTCATTTATCAGGTATTTGCGTTTAGAAATCATCATATCGTGTAGCTGAGCTGATGATGAAAAAAAAAAACATAAAATAAAAATCTTTTTAACAAAAACTTAAACCGACGAAAAGAACTAATTTTATATAAACTTATTTTGAGTCCAAATAATAAAATGATTAATTACCTACGTAGAGCTATGTCCATTTCTACGTAGGTACATATAAAATTTTTATAATTAATCAGTTTGTTGTTTGCCGCCGACTCAACATAAGTTTATATAAAATTAGATAGTTTATGTAAATAAGCTCAATACTTAAGACTTAAGGTTTATCTATTTTTTGCTCTTTAGTACTTTTCGTTGGTAAATTTTTTTGTTAAAAAGATTTGTACTGTCATCGGGTTTCGCCATGAAAATATTTTTTTTGAATTTTTGACGGAAATGTTTTCTTTAGTTTGATATTGTTTTTATGTTAATAGATAAAATGGGAGTTAAATGACTTTCATTCTTTATTTTAGACTAGCAGCGCCCCGCGGCTTCACCCGCGTAAGTCCCGATCCCGTGGGAATATCGGGATAAAAAGTAGCCTATATGTAAATCCAGGTCTCTAGCTATCTACATACCAAGTTTCATCGCAATCGGTTCAGTAGTTTTGGCGTGAAAGAGTAACAAACATACATCCATACATCCACACATCCATACATCCTCACAAACTTGCACGTTTATAATATTAGTAAGTAGGATATTTATGCAGCTTATTCATTTTCAATTTTTATTCAGTTTAAATAAAAAAATAAACTAGTCGTTATGATTAAATTAAATCTTTCGCCTACGGAGAATAAAGCAAGGTGTGGAACTTCTAATTTATCAAAGGGTATTAACAATGACCTTTTTAATTAGAAACAAATCTGAGTTTTAACATGGGCCTCATATAAATAGGTCTACCCATGAAATTGCCGTTCTGCAGTACTGGCTTTCATATCAAAATATTTTTTTTTTGACTTAGAATTCTAATTTCAAATTAGTTTAATTTTAAAAACAAGGATTTCTTTTTTGAATATGAGTATGAGTACCGTCGTGGCAGCAACGCACAAGCGGCGCGCAACATCAACGACGTTTACGAAGCTAACACTACAAACCAACGCACCGCCTGTTATTGGTTTGCCCTCTTCCGTTCTGGAAATTTCTTGGATTATTTAACAAATTTTGGATTCTGTTCGACAATCGCAAGCGCTCAGCAAGTTGGTTGAATCCTGGTTCAGCACCTAACTAATGCTACAAAAGAAAACTTACCCCTAGAAAAATGATGGTCACTGTTTAGTGGTCTAGCGGCGGTGTGGTTCATCACAGCTTCTTACCATACGGGATGAGCATTACTGCAGATGTGTACTGTGAAGAACTGAACACAATGATGGAGAAGCTCGCACATCTCCAACCAGCTTTGGTCAATCGGTCGTCTCCGCTCCCCCTGCACGACAACGCGCGATCTCATACTGCACAGCAGACGGTTGCAAGTTGCTCCAAGTTGCAAGAGCTGGGGTTGGAAGCTCTCCGTCGTTCGCCGTACTCACCAGACCTTGCGCCTACAGACTTCTACTTTTTTAGAATTTGGATTCCTTCTTGGCGGGAAAAAAATTCAATACCCGAGAGTCAGTACAAAATGCCTTTGAAGAATTTGTTGCCTCCCGTCCAACTGATGTCTTCAAGAAACTGCCACATTAAAAAAATAATTATTATACGTGATGGCTTCCTATACTAACATGAATATAGGTAACTGAAGTCCTGAACTCACCATCCACCCGACAATAAGCGACATAGCGACAGCCATCTTTAGATTTGAGCTCATAATCAATGTAAACTAATACCCGAGACGTAAACATCAGGTGACCCGTCTGCTCGTTTGCCCCCTATAATATAGAAAAAAAAAAAAAAAAACATCCGGTCAACTTTAACCACAGACGTAAATATTTTTTTGAAGACTTGTACCTACTTAATTATCGATATTCAACAATAACATTTATTGGGTAACAAAAATAATTTTAATATTTGCGTTCGCTTTCATCCGACATTCCGGCGGAGCGGCGCCTTTGCACATATAGGCGGCGCGGCCCTGGCGATGCCTTGTCCAAAACAGAAACCATGACAAAACAGAGCTAATGAAAACATTGGCTACTCATGCCTCTTCAAAATATTACCTGCAAACAGCAACGTTTCCACCACAGAAGACGTGTGATAAGGTGTACCGCAAGGAATTATTCTAGGCAGTCATGAAGAGTTCATGAAGAGATAAGTTGGGAAACAAGCACTTGACCATCAGTTACAGATACCTTTGATACCAGTATCTGCAATCTCCCCTTATCCCCGGCGATCCTAATCACCAGCAAAAATACAACATTAAGTACGCTAGAATGCGAGCTCCATAAGTCTGAGCAATAACTGTCCATCGTCTAAGCAATAAGATAAAATAAGATAACTTTCTTTGTCTAAGCATGTGTACAGTTGATGTTACAGTATAGCATTAGTTTCATAGTCCATTAATTTTTGATATACAAATGTAATCGTGTTGTTGTAATTTACTGCTATTGATATCAATGTTTTTACATTACATTGTTTGTAAATTGCAACAACCAAACACATCCACGCTAAATATTGTAAAAAAACTTAAATTAGATCATTTTATATTCTATTTCAGGGGGGCTCGTGGCCGAGTAGGTTAGCACATTACAAAGTTAAGTAATATAATAGTTAAAATAATATAATAGTTAATAATAACCGTCGGTCCCAGGTGCCATTTAAACATTTGTGTCATTCGTTACGGGTAGTTGGAGCCTTAAACAGTCCGACAACCTGTCTAACTACAGAACTTCGATATCGCCGAATACTTGGGTTGTGGAGGTCTGATGGCAGTCATTTCACGTAAAATATCGAAGTTCGGCCGTATCGTAGTTAGACTGAAAGCCGACCCCAACTTAGTTGGGAAAAGGCGCGGTGGAGGATTTAAATTCTATTTCAGGACACCTATTAATCAAGTTTAGTGCAATTATTTTAATAAATAATAATAATAGTAACAATGTAAGTACAGGTATGATATAGTAGGAAAGGAACAGGAGAAGGCACATAATAATTATCAAGAATGGGCGCCGCAAGAATTATCAATAAAATCAGTGTCCTCATCTACCCTTTTCCTATGAATACTGAGCATGCACAGGCTTTTAGCCTCGCGTCTACCATCGTTGACCATGTCCTAACACGTCACACTGAATAACTATGCGTTCCAGAGACTTAAATTACACTCTCGCGTGATTTGAATATGACATAATTTGCTACAAAGTGCTGAATAAATTAAGAGATGTTCCTGATTAGGTATCGTAATGTGTAAACGCAGCTATGCACCTCCCGGGAAATAAGTCTGCCGGCCGTTTTTATCAAGTTAATGTTTATCAATGAGATATGCATTTTACTGTAGCACAGAATACATAATAGTTGCCTAGTAACATTTGCAGTGATGAAAGATTTTTTAACATATTTGAATACAAGTCTTTGTATCAATTCAGCACCTTATTATATATTTTTTGATGCATACATAAATCTATAGAAAATCTGCTGTGTACCTACAAGCATTAGCCCAGCGTGTTTATTTCAGTCAAGGTAGCAAAAAATATACCGTGCGACCGTAGGTTACAAATTAATTTTAAATTACTTTTATGAAAAACTTGTAATATATTACAGCAAATCAGGTTTTAAACGTTACCATTACTGTATGTCACCTTGATCGGTAACACGCAACCGGTGTAACGAAACAGTCTACCGACAGAAACTGTTTTAACCACAGATACACTTTATAACAAAGACAGTATACCCTCTGATAGTACGAGTACATATTTTATAGTTCTAGAAAGTTATGAATTATAAGTATAGTTAATAGCAAAAGTGTCATTTTATTTTTGGTGCTTTTTGAAGTGAAACTTCTTTAGAACCGTTGTGGTTTGAAAATTCGATAACACGAAAAAGCGACACCAAAAAGAGACAAACACATTCATAAATAGGATTTAGCCTGCGAGAGAATGAGATAGAATACAACTTTTTTGTGCATTTGCGTATTAAAATTGGTTGGTAAATTAATTTATGTTAATTATTTAACACAATTGTGTTAATTTGACCAATAACTTTAATATAAATTATCTAAAATTAAATTTATTAACATTAGTTAATTAATTATTTGTGTTGATTTTACTTTTTGTTTCTCATTCTCTCGGGGTTACTTTTCTGAAGTTTCACTACTGCCGTGTGTGAGTTTTTGTTTGTTTGTTTTTGCTTTAAACCAGCGTTTCCCTGGCTCTTTAACCAGATTGTCGAGGATTCGAAATGGTCAGTTTGATAAATAATTATTATAATTAAAAATTACACACACGTGTGTTGATCTATAATTTCACCGCAACAATAGTTTGCTTTGTCAAATGTAAAATTATTAAAGAAAAAGAAATGGATATATGTAATTAATTTTTACACGCTTTATATTAGCTTCACTTGTATGTTTTTTTGTAACCGACTCCTTAGGGCGTGATTTTGACCCACTTTAATCGGCCAGATTTCATTAAAATTTTGCACACCTGTCAAAGACCGATGACAATGAAATAATTCGATTAAAAAAAAACAAAATAGTTTAAAAAAACTAAAAAAACACGCTTTTATAGAAAATCCAACTAAAAAATAGAAAATAAATTTGGATTAAGAACAGTGTAATTAAGAAATAAATGTATATTATTTGAAAAAAGCGTGGGGTGCATGCATAGTGTCAATAGTTATTATTAACACTAAATGTGCACTCCACGCTTTTGTCCAACTCCTGACAATTTAAAAATACCTACCTATTGTTTTAATTTAAATAAATGATTTTGATTTTAAATTTAAAGTGTATGTTGTCGCCATATCAAAAACTAGTATTTATTTTATTAAAAATAGGACCAAACTATAATAGATGATAACACAGTTCACTATTTAATAAAAATAAGCTAATAGACATTATTTTGACTGGTTAAACCGCTAACGCAATACTATTGGTCGATTGATAAATATTAACAAATAGTGGGATTATAAAATGGTAGAAATAAGTGGAGATCTATTGACTTGAGTGCGAATAGAGGTACGAACAACTTGGCAGTTACTGTTAGTTAGTGATTTTCATAGTTTATATCAGTGGTTGTGGGACTGTTACTTACATGTATTACCCATTTTAGGACGTCAAGAATGATTACATAAAAATGTGAAAACAAAAACCTACCACAAGAAACAACTAATTGAAGATTTTAGTAGAACGTATTACATATTTTAAAATCTTACTTTATTATCTACTATATTATTACAAAATCATTATTCTCAGAATACAATACAAAACATATTATATAAAACGATCAACCATTGTGCCACGAAGCTATTTCAGTGCAAATAAACGGAAATCTCAAATCCCAGAGACATTAAACTTAATCAATAAAGTGCCCAAAGAAACGTAGGTACTTTTATTACAAAATATTAATCTTAACACACAATCATATATCCATATACATATATGTTACCCACACGCGTTCATCTCGGGGCTGTAGAAAAATCTTAGTAGCGCCCCCGCGGGCTGCTCACAATAATTAGTTTAACAGTGTTCGAACACCCACTACCTCCTATCACCCCCCCACCACCACCATTTCGCCCAAACACCCCCTTATTTAGACATATACACACACATGGGCTAACTTGTATGGCTTGGTGGTGTGCGTGCGTCAACTATTGGGAAAATATCCTGGAAAATTGGGGAAATAGTCATTTGTATTTAGCTGAGTTGTGGATATGTAAGTATTTTAGTTTTGTCTATGATAAACCTGTACATAATTAATTTGATAAGGAAGTAAGAGTACTATTTGTCGACCAAAGGTCGAAATTCGGCCCTAATTAATTTAATTATATTAATAACAATAAAGCTCTTTTATACTATCTGAACAATCTCGATGTTTGTTACTCTTTCACGCAAAACCTATAGCGATAGCTGGCGATCTGGATTAACGCATAGGCTACTTTTTATCCCAATATTCCCACGGGATCGGGACTTACGCGGGTGAAACCGCGGACGCTGCTAGTGGTACATAAAGTTATCATTGGCCACAATCCCATATACAAAGTAAAGGTTTATTAAGATACACATAAAACGGATATGGAAAATCATTATTGGTTTTTTTCTCCCACCTTAAGGCCGGCAACGCACTTGTGACTCTTGAGTTGCAGAAGCCCATGGGCAACGGTAGCCACTTACCATCAGGTGACCCATCTGCTCTTTTTTTTTAAGACAACTCCCGCATTAGGAATGGCTCCTGCGACTTTACAAATATACAAACAACGGACACAAAGAACACCTAGACTCGGGAGTCGAACCCACGACTTATGACGTAGCATTTAGGGTGACAGTTATGCGCCCTTGACCCGCTCGAGCTATTTGCCTACACTCCCCAATACCTCTTTTAATACTCCCGATTTTTCCATTTTTTATTCCCTAAGTACCCGATTGACGGCAATAGGCTTGCCCCTATTACGTGGGTTTACCAAATTATCCTAAAAATATTATAAACGTAAAAGTTCGTGAGGATGTATGGATGTTTGTTACTCTTTCACGCCAAAACTACTAAACCGTTTGTGATGAAACTTAGCATGTGTATAGCTGGAGACCTGAATTAACACATAGACTACTTTTTATCCCGATAATCCCACGAAATCGGGATTTAAGTGGGTGAAACCGCGGGGCCCAGCCAGTATATGTATATTTGGCAAAATGTAACACCTCTGTCTACCCCATCGGGGATACAGGCGTGAGTTTATATTTGCATGTATGTGAAAGGTACTAGTAGTCTTATGAAAAAATATCGGGAGGTGACATTTCATAGGTACTAATACGCAATCTCTGTTCGCAACACATAAAATCATTTAAAAAAACCGGACAAGTGCTAGTCTGACTCGCGCACCGAAGGTTCCGTAACCAAACAAACTTGTATGTAAATACGAGTAGTACGTCCATCTCGGAAACCAATCTCTGGAACAAATTGTCGCCTGCGGTATTTCCGGACCAATACGACCTTCAAACCTTCAAGAAAAGAGCGTACTCCTATCTCAAAGGCCGGCAACGCACTTGTGACTCTTGAGTTGCAGGTGTCCATGGGCGACGGTAGTCACTTACCATCAGGTGACCCGTCTGCTCGTTTGCCCCCTATAATATAAAAAAAGAGGAGTGTTATAAGTTCGACGTGTCTGTGTGTATGTCTGTGGCACTGTAGCTCCCAATTGGATGCACCGATTTGATTGCGGTTTTTTTTTGTTTCAAAAGTGACTTGATCGAGACTGTTATTAGATATAATTCAAGAAAATCTGTTCAACAGTTAGATCATCAGCTATTTTGTAATCGTTGAAGGGATTTTCGAGTCGGGGTATTTTAAATTTTTGAATATTGTCCGTCTTTTCCAAAAGACACACTTATCTTTACGGTTCTAAAAACACTCTCCCATACATCGATGTACGACAAAGTCAACTTTATTTATGAGATGTATCAACAAATTAACGACTTTCGGATTTGTTCCTTTACTCGTGCGTTATGTTATAGGTTTTGATTTACCTGCGAAATGTTCAAATTTGGTCAAAGCTGAGGTTTAAATGGCCATAACTTTTGATTGCGTTGACTTAGAAGCTCGATTCTTTTACATCTTCAAGGGAACGATGACATAGGTATTTATAATTTAAACTTGATCCGTCCACGGGTTCCTGAGATAAAGGGTCTTGATAGACATACTGACAGAGACACACAGACAGACGGACAACAAACTGATCCTATAAGGGTTCCTTTTTTTTTGCTTTTGAGGAACGGAACCCTAAAAACGAGGGTACCTACTAATATTATGTAAGTTTGTTTGTTACACCTTCACACCTTATCTACAAAACCGATCATCATGAAATAGGGTACTGTTCATCCAGAAACAGGTTCAAAATTTGACTGGCTTGTTGGCCTAGTGGTTAGTGACCCTGACTGCCATGCTACAGGTTGTGGGTTCGATTCCCACCTCAGTCTGGGTGTTCTTTGTGTCCGTTGTTTGTATGTTTGTAAAGTCCCCCGCGACGCAGGAGTAATTCCTAATGCGGGAGTTGTCTTTTTTAAAAATAAAAAAATAATTAAAAAAATAAAAAATTACAACTCTCCTGAATTACGCGCCCTACAGCTGCTATATTGATTCGAAAAAACATACAGGGTGTATTTGAAAAAGCAACATTTACTTAAACCACTGTAAGGGCATGACCTGCATGCTAGAGTCAACAAAATACATCTACTTTCCACTAAAAAGCACATTGAAGTCGGTGATACTTTTTTTAAAAGATAATTATTTTTTCGACATTAGTTTGCCTGCCCTGCCTGCTTACCCCGACTACCGTGAGCGAGGAAAACCTAGACCATAGACTTAACTCTGTTTCTTTACAAAAGCAGAGTAAAGATACCTTTTGTTTTAGTGTAAACCGTTTAATATTCCTCATCGAGGGCTGAAGACGTCTATAAATCGTTCCCCGGTTAACAATACGTGTTCCGTACAGGAACTACATATTTATGAGGAGTCTGCGGTACCCTAAAGTAAGCCAATCGATACGCCTCGGCTAGTTAATTGGCTGACTGAGATTGGTGGCCCTCGTCTTGCATTTACACACACACGTCAAAATTTAGATGACACCGCGATACGATAAAACTGTGTAGCTGAAAAATGTAGGGTTTGGGCTTCTGTGCTGTTTTAATGTGAAGAGTGAGCTATTGTCGGAAGCCAGGTATACATTATTTTATTTTTTTAAATATTTTTTATTTCGATAAATATTTTTTGGATCTTTTTCAGAAGGTATATACGATACGCCAGCGTATAAAATACTAACAATCACACATTAATTTTTAAATTTAAGATAAGATTTAAAGATTTTTTTTAATCTGTGGGGTATGTAACTAGTATGTATAACTATATGTAACGAAATTGCATCATTATTGTATTCCACGTGTAACCTCAATATTATGTTATTTAATCGATCTTTATTATAATAAACAGTCAGTCTTAGTTATGACTTTGTTGTTTGAATTCGTCTCCTAATACATGCCGTACAAATCCATACTCGAAAAATATTTAACGTGTTATGTAGATTTTCAGATTTGGTAAAATCGCGTTAACAAAAAAGAATCGTAAGTTATTAGTTGAAAGATCATTTTTAAAGTTTAATCTATACTAATATTATAAAGCTGAAGAGTTTGTTTGTTTGGTTGAACGCGCTAATCTCAGAAACTACTGGCTCGAATTGAAAAATTCTGTTTTGTGTTTGATAGATCATTTATCGAGGAAGGCTATAGGCTATAAACCATTACGCTACGACCAATAGGAGCGGAGCATCAATGAAAAATTTTGCATAAACGGGGCAAATTTACAAACGCAGACGAAGTTGCGCTGGTTAGCTAATACTACATACTTTTAGTTTTTTTAAAGAATACTAGCAACGTGAGTCACACATGACTAGTATTCTTGCTAACCCCTCCAGTTAAGCTTGTGTTAGGAGTGGGTTCACGCCGGTAGTGCACTGGGTGGGGTTCGAACCCGCAACCACTTGATCGCAAGTCCGACGCCTTAGCCATTACGCTACCGCCGCTTGTGTTTTATATTAAATATACTTTAAGTAATATTATGATGTTATTATATCTACAAATTACAATTTTACTTCCGCTACAAATACAGACACTTTTAGGATGTCGACATTGACGATGATTGCTAACAGGCAACATTTTTGACCACGCAGCCGATGATGTAACAACACGATTCCAACGGCTGTTTGGACGAAAGTCCTTCATCACCAACGACTTGGAAAACCCATGTTGTAATTCCAAATCGTGTAATATCTCCAAATCGATACATTTTTTCTTCTTGGACAAATAAGTTATCAACATGACGACAGCATGAGCAATGTACAGGAGAGAGGGGAGGGGGGAAGAGAGGGCTTTTTATTTCACTCCAGGAAACTTGAAGGACACTCTTTTTCAACATGTTTTTTTAGGAGTTTCTGATTACATTGGCTATAAGCGCAAATGAAATGAGAGGACAATGTAACATATTGGCCCAAAATATAAACAGTCGCGCAAATTCCTAATACATAGTATATTTATGTAATGGCAGAAGATGACCAGCCAATACTTGTTTCTGGATAAAAAGGTAGGTACACCATATCGGGCGTTAAGTAGTTAGAGCGTGAAAGCTTAAAGACAAACTCACATTCAATTTATAACATTAGTTAGGATGAGCCTACATTTGTACTTGTACACTCCACAGCGTTTCGTCCTCTTCCGCCTTCATCATGGGAGGTCCCAGGAGCATGTAGTTACAAAACTCCGGACGAAACGATTCCTCCACGGGCCAGACCGAAAGTAAACCCCTATGAACAATGCAGACTGACCCAACCATAGGCTGCTGGCTTTCTCGCCATGGAATGTGGGGAGCTTTGTCAATTCTCTGCACATAAACTGCCATCGTCTTAAGCTTATCGAGGCTCACGATCGTAGAGGTTCGTTCATTGGAGAGCTTTTCTCTGCCAGTTGTAACTCAGTATATTAAAAATAGATAGATATATATATATATATATATATATATATATATATATATATATATATATATATATATATTAGTGATACCTACTGATAATTTACTTCCAGCTGGGCAAACGTCTCGCAGCTGTCTAGTGATAAGCGTATTTTGGAGTAGTACATTTATGTAAGGGAAACCAAAAAAAACAGACAAATGCGAGTCTGACTCGTCCATCGAGGGTTCCGCAAGCAAACAAACTTGTATTCAGATAGTATGACCATCTCGGGAATCAATTCTCGAAGAATTTTGCCAGTGTTTTTCGGAAGACAAACTTGTCTTTGCGGTTGCGGTGTATGACAAAGTCAACAATCTAACCGCAAAATATATGTTTCTAATCACAAAAACTATTTTTTTATGTGATATAACACCAAATTAACAACTTTTAGATTTTTTCTCTTTACTTGCGCTATCAGACCTTGCTTCTTACCAAATTTCATGATTCTAGGTCAATGGGAAGTATTTGTAGGTTTTGATTTACCTACGAAATGTTCAAATTTGTTAAAATCTAAGGCTTTTAATTGCGTTGACTTAGAAGCTTGATTTTTCTACAGCTTCAAGGAACCACTGACTTAAGTATTTGATGTTAATTTGAACTTGATGCCTTTTCGGGTTCCTTAGGAAAAGGGTCTTGACAGACACACAGACAGACAGACAGACGGACAACAAAGTGATCCTATAAAGGTTCCTTTTTTCCTATCGAGGAACGGAACCCTATAAACGAGGATATTATAATGGTTAAGGCTGCCGATTGAGTGCTTGCGGGTTCCTATCCCGGTAGTACGCTAACTAATGACGTGAATCCACTGTTTTTTTGAGTACAACTATTTATATTTAAGAACTACGAATACCAGCCACGGAAGTTATTATTATAAGGCATCAAGTCTCTCAATGAGTCTCACAAAGCATTGCCACCGCTGGATATAAAACTAAAATGTATATGTGAAGATAGAGTCCATCTTTCATTCGCTCATTCATCCTGCTACCCTGACTTTGTCTTTCTTGCCGTATGCTTGCTCCATATAAAAAAAAAAACGACTACGAGAATAATACTCATAAAAGCAATTTTACTTTAAGAAATACTTATGAAATACATACCTTTGTGTGTTTAATTTCTATAATATAGAAATAGAATCGGTTACGCGCATGTGACCCGCGAACGGGCCGTAAGATAATATTATCAATTTGTACTAAAATGTTCTTATTGTATTAATGTTATATGTGAATCCGTGTTCATTTAATTTAACATTAATACACATTACGACTATCGAAAGTTATGCGACAGTTGCCAGATTTCTTCGTGAACTTCGTTGTTTCACACCACGAGCTGTTCGCACCACGCACAAGGAGCTTTTTAGAATCGACCAATATATTTTTTGAACTTCGTAAATCTGCTCGATAGGACTCGAATGGCGTCGACAATAGAAGACTATGGAAAATCAGCATACTGGTGTAGTATTTCTGCTGAGGTGGGATATATCAGAAGTGTGTCAGTGCCACACGAGACACTGTTGGTGTTGCAAGTGTGTATAAGCTGCAACATAGTAGTCTGTGCGGAAAGAGTACCGTCGTAGGATTTGAGGTTGCAGCAGTGCTAAATTACCTTTTTACACTGTTACGTCATTATTGTTTACTGTATCGTACAGTATTGTTTACTGTTTAACTAAAATGTCGTAACAGTGTGTAACAGTGTTGTCAACATAACAAAAAAGGTAATTTCGCAATGCTGCGACCTCAAATCCTACGATGGTTCTTTTTCCGCACAGATGTAACAGTATAAATGGAAATTGTGATTACTTGTTACCATTACGTAACTAACATTATATTATGCAAATGCGAGAGTTTGTTTGTTTATTACGCTTTTACGTCTTAACTACTTAACCGATAATCATGAAATTTTGCATACAGGTTGTCAAGGGTACAGAAAAGGACATAGGAAAGACAAACAGTTCAGTACCTTTTTCGCCTCTGTTTGTCAACCGATTTTTGAAGTGAAAACTTCTATAGGCACTTTGGGCACTTTTGGTATGGGGAAAAAGCACGAAAAAGCATGACATATATTGTCATGATGACATATAGATGTGTGTGTATATATGTGTTTCCACTTCTGTCGTGCACTCCTACGACTGACAGTTTTAAACATTTTTTTTTATGGAGATAGGCAAAGACAAAACAGTTCATACCTTTATCTCTTCGTGTTGTCAACTAGTTTTCTTTTTTTTTTTTCTTTAGTGGCTATTGAAAATAATTGTTTTTGAACTTTCGCGACTTTGATACATATTAGATGTGTAACTCGGGACTTAATCGCTATAATATTTATAAGATACACCTTTTTGGTGACCCGAAATTTCGATCGAATTGCACCGATTGTGGTCACGGGTGGACTCATCGCGATTATGTCCTGAGTTACACATCTAATAGTAATTTTTTAATAGAAAATGATCTTTTTGATTTGATTCTCAAATGTTCAATAATTATAGTAATCTTAAACACATTTGATGTTAAATACATATTTGATAAATTAATAGTGAATAAATATGTACATGTATTATATTAAATAATACAAATTACTGCCCGGGCAGTCGTATTAAACGAAATATTATTTATTTCTGCCCACGTAAGATATGGTAGGCTTTTTGGAGTGTTTCGGAGAAGTTACTAGCGTTTCCGTTAGAGAGAGAGGCACTACCACCCCCGACCTTTCAATTTTCGTCCAGCGTTTCTTATTTAGTTTCTCGCAAATTATCTCCAATTCTTCATATTATTAAACATCCAAGGGGAGAACTAGCCCCCCTGCGAGGGGTGAAACGCGGACGGGTGTGGGAGGGAGGCTTAATGACGGGGAGCGGTCAGTCCCCCATACCACGCGTCCGACGCACTTGTTTCTTGTAAAATTTTTCCCCAATCTTTATTTTCTTCGTGGACGTATATAATTAGAGTTTTGGTAAGCGCGTGTGTGCGTGCGCGGTGCGCGCGCGTGTGTGTGTTCTGTTCGTGCGTGTGTATGCGTGTGTTGTATACAGGGTGGTGTAAGACGGGTTATTAGTTTTCTTACCAGTTTCGGTTTGGGATGCTTTTGTTAGATTTCGATAATTTCGCATCGGTCGGGGTCTGTAGGGTGGAAAAAATCAATATACTTAGTTGTTAGTATGTGGGATATGTTCAACTTGCGTTAATTAATATATGACGTAGTTGTTTTGTTGGTACGTCCATTTGTGCCGTTAGTAAGTACAGGTTTTTGGCACACGTCGCTCAATGTTATGGTGGATTTTGTTAAAGAACAAAGGAAGTTATTAAATATTACAGGTTTTTCTTATCAATAAATCATTTATCCTGTAGCCGTTATCATAAGAAAATAAAAACAACTAACCTAATATTGTAAATAGGGTTTTTTATGTAAATAAATAGGTACATGATTATGGGTTTTTATCCGTAATACAAACAGTAAATAAGCGCTTTGAGGCTTGCTAGTATGACACAAATACATACAAAAATAAAGTAACATTCTGAAGACCATAGGTCTTCAATATGGCCCGGCGGTCGAGTCTTCGACTGCAGCCGTGGTCACTGGTTCGATTCTATCTCAGTGTGAATATTTGTATGCATGAGTATGTTCTGCCTTACTACTTTTATAAAAGCGAAGTTTGGATAGGTGGGTTTGTAACTTAATCACGCCAGAACGGCTAAACGGATCTGGATGAAATTTGGCACAGGGATAGATTATAGTCTCGAATAACACATAGACTACTTTTTATCCCAAAAAATTTAGGGGTAATGTGGGATATTTACACGCGAACAAAGTCGCGGGCAACTGCCAATGTAACATAACAAAACAAAGTCCTCCGCCGCGTCTGTCTGTCTGTCTGTTCGCGATAAACTGAAAAACTACTGAACGGATTTTCACGCGGTTTTCACTAATAGACAGAGTGATTTCTGAGGAAGGTTTAGGTACCTATATAATTTGTTAGGGTTTTGTGTAAATAGGTTGAAATATGATGATGATTGTTGAAGATCTCTCTACTACCCGTGCGGAGCTGGGGCGGTTTGTTAGTTAATACATAAACTAAAGATCACCTGGTGATGGAATTTCAACCATAATTCATTGGCCAGTATAACTTGCACTGTCATTGTATAGACTTACGTGCCGTTACGTGTAGCACTTATATAGCCTGTGTCACAGTGTCACCGCAATAATAGGTTGCTTTGTTTGACACAAAAACGTAAAACAAAGCTATAGAATTGTGTATTTACACGGGAATTAACGCGATCATGAAAAGGTATTACATACCTTAAATTGCCTGACATTTCGATGAGATTGCACTGGCCGTCGTCACAGGCTGACTGGCTCAATGGTGCACGCCCTCCGTCGTCGAGATCGTGAGGTAGAAGGTTCTTCATCCACCTGCACATCTGATCGCGTTAATTCCGGTATAAATACATAGAGGAACGCAAAAAAGGTTCGATTATATTTATCATGTTCTCCCTACGCACTGGCCACCTGTATCAGCATTATGGAATTAATAATAGCAGTAGTAGTTAATAGTAAAAAAATAATCATATAAAGTTAAGTAATAATACTGGCCTATTGGTCTAGTGGTTAGTGACCCTGACTGCTGAGCTAGAGGTCGTGGGTTCGATTCCCACCTGAGTCTGGGTGTTCTTTGTCTCCGTTGTTTGTATGTTTGTAAAGTCCCCCGCGACACAGGAGTTATTCCTAATGCGGGAGTTATCTTTTTTTTTTTATTTAAAAAAAATAAATTGTATGCCAAATGGCAGGACATAGCTGATCTAAATACAATGTAAACATTTGTATCCGTACCTATGTACCTATGATCCAGAATAAACAGTTTGAAGTTTAAAAGAAAGAAGATTTTAATCGTCTCTTATTTATGAGTTTCATTTCTTATTTTTGCGCTACATGATAATTTAATCATTGCGTATTATAAGAAAATTTAGTACCAAATTTTTTTCAGTAGGTACCTATTTGACAATTTCCAGTTTTAGTATTTATTCTTTCACAAAAAATAATTGCCGTGGTGTTACAGACCATTTATAAGATTGAAGTGATAATGCCATATCTCAGCGTAGCTCAAGTGTTTAGGAGCACGTACGGAGCTACTCATCCTGGAAAATGGGTTTCTGACAGCGGCACGATCCAAAGCGGACATCTTAGAACAAATTGTGATGCCTTTTGTTTCATACATAGGAGATAGTTTTCTTTTTGACCACACACTGGATACCGTCCAGAGGTCGACATCGAAATTTTGGAATGGCCAGCCCGCTCACCACATCTAAACCCGATAGAGCATGTCTGGGATAAACTGGGAAGACAAATTAAACAAAGAATGCCAGCAGTAACCAACTTAAGACAACTAAAGAGGGCGCTGGTAGAATAATGGGACCAAATGCCACAAAGTATTATTGACGATTTAATAAAAAGTATGCCCAGACGGATGGAGGCAGTTTTCACAGCGAGAGGAGGTAACACTAGGTAGGTACTGAATGTGCCTACTCGTGTTTATGTTACATAATAGAAGAAATCAGCCATTTGATAAAGTTTTGGTATTCAATATGATAACTTGAGAGTTTTTCCTCACATTACGTCAATAAGAGATATCTGTCAGTAATTTGTTTTTTTTTTTCAGTGAATTTTAAGTTTCTTTATTAAAAAAAGGGAATTTAACTAATAAGTATACTTTAACAAAAGCATAATAAACATAAACAAAGCTTTTCATTTTTGGTACTGTAACCTTTTTTTGCGTTCCTCTAAATATATCCATGTGTGTATAAATAATAAAAAGTTGTTTGTTCGCGCGATGAACTCCTAAACTAATGAACTGATTTTAATGAAATTTGGACAATGTGTGCAGTTTGGTCCCACTTGAGAGATTGAATGGTTTTTTTTATAGCAAATTCTCTAGCCACAGCAACGCATGGCCGGGTAGTTATCTATACATATATAGAAATAAATAATACCGTGTTGCAATAGGTTCTCACATGTGTTCTTCTGGCGTCTACCAGTGTCAACCTATAACCGCCCGTTTCCAAATGATTGAGCCTTATGAGAAGAAATCGGGCAAACGGGAGATATATGTGGCCCTGGTTCAGTCTGTCCTGATATATTGCATTCCGGTTTGGGGTGGTGCAGGGAAGATAATATTCATTGAGTTAGAGCGAGCGCAACGTGCATTAATAAAAATCATGTATTTTAAGAGGAATAGATATCCTACAGAAACTCTCTATAAGATAAGTAATTTAGTCTCTGTAAGAAAGCTCTACGCTACTCTAACTGTACTAAAAAAACATAAGTCCATACCCTATAAGGCAGACAGAGAACAGAAGAAGAAAGGACATCGTCGCCAAACTACCTGCTGTCCGAACTGCGTTTGCTTCTGCACAATATTATAAACGTTCAGCACATTTATATAATAAAATAAATAAAGAAATTTCTATATATTCAAATCGGTATTATGAATGTAAAACTAAAGTAACTGAGTGGATAAAATGCCTAACATATCCAATAACATCATACATTTAGACACACATACCCACACTCATATACAGACACACACACATAAACACCCACCCACCCACACACCTCCACACCCACATACACATAGATATAAACACATACACACACACACACACACACACACACACACACACACACACACACACACACACGTACACAAATAAAATAAAAACAGGTATATAAAAACGATACTTGTTATTTTTTCTCAATTTTTTACTTTCTTTTCTGTCCTTAGTTTTTTTTTTATAATATAAGTTATTACTTAGTGAATGTTTGTCAATATTGGTTCTTGAATAACTTATTTAGTACTGAGTTAATGATGATTGTATATGTTAAATAGATAAGTTTAGGTATAGGTATATACATTTCATGAAATAGGAAATAGTTCATAATTAGCTGATACAAACCTAGTCTAAATAAGTGCGATATGGAAGAGTGGAGTCTCCTGATATAGGCATACCATTTGCTTAAAAGGAGGCTCCAAGTACTATAAATCACTATGTACATCAAGACTTGTGACAATAAAATTATAAAATTATTATATATATTAAACTTAAGGCCACTCTTTCAAATCACCCGATAATTTAACAATATTTCGTGAAATAATGTAATACAGCACTGTTGTATCGTTAACTACTACTTAAGGGTCAATTGAAATATTAATTCGTCAGCTTCGCGTCGTAATGACATAGATTATTACAAGTACCAAGATTACAATCTATGTATATTTTAGTATAACATAGCTGAATAGACGGAGATGAGTGTGAGGGAGTGGCCACACAACGGGCAAGTATCAAATCAAAACCATTTATTTCAATTAAACCAATAGGTATTTTTGAATTGTCAGAGTAGGAGTCAGTCAGACTAAGTCAGTCGTGAAGCTAGTCGCCTGTTCCAATACGTAGATCCTATGGAGAAGAACAGGCAAGAAACTCCAAGGACAGTCTTTTTCAAAATGTTTTTTACAAATGTCTGGTTACATTGCTTATAAGCGTAAATGAAATGTGACGAAAATGTAACATACCTATTATTCTAAAATATAAATAGACGCGCTAAGTAATAGCAGTCTAAAGATGACCAGCCCCGACCGACGGCACCCGTCCACGAGCATGACGCACACGCCAACCATCGTACAGTTCAACCATATTGAAGGGAACCGAACGACCCGACATATACGCTCGACATATATCCTCGCGGGTGCGAGGTCGCTCCTAAAAGTTCGTGAACGCCCCAGAAGGCTTATGTGCTTTTGGAAGGAGCTAGGCTGGCTCAACTAGTCAGCTTATCTGAACACATAATGGACCGCCTATGAGTCTAGATGCGGTTCGATGAGATATGAGTGATATGAGTCTAGATGCGATGTGGGTTCGATTCCCACCCACGACAAATAATTGTGTTATGAGCATGATCATTTGTTCTGTATATGAGTGCCATTTGTCTACAATATAATAAAGTAATATATATTTATGTTTATCAGTAGTCTGGTGACCATAGTACAGGGTCTGCCTAGTTTGTGATCAGACAGCCATGTGTAAGGTTTGTCAAGTTATTATTAATTTAATATCACTACATATTATGAAACAAAGTCCTCCGCCGCGTCTGTCTGTCTGTTCGTGATGAACTCATAAACTACTGAACGGACTTTGATGCGGTTTTCACCAATAGATATAGCGATTTATGAGGACGATTAAGGTATATAATTTGTTAAGGTTTTGTGAAAATTGGTAGAAATATGATGATGATTGTTGAAGATGTCTCTGCTACCCGTATGAAACCGGGGCGCGTTGCTCAACAATTTCTATTTTGTTTAATAACTATTACGATATATTAATAATACTATCGGTATTGGTATAGGGCTCTGTTTCCGCATTTAGACTCATAAGCGGTCCATTATGCGTACAGGTGGGCTGACTAGTTGAGCCAGCCTAGCTCCTTCCAGAAGCGCAGAAGCCTCCTGGGGCAATCACAGGCTTCTAGGAGCGACCTCGCTCCCGCGAGGATACTTGCCCGTTGTGTGGCCACTCCCTCGCACTCCAGGATAACGTGGGCGGCCGTTTCCTCCGCGTTGAGACAGCCTCTACATAGAGGACTGTTTGTCACATTGATGGTGAATAGGTGTCGGTTTAGGGCCAAATGGCCCGTAATAGTTCCTATCACTATTCTGATGTCAGGTCGGTTGAGACTGAGCAATCTGCAAGTCAAACGAGGTGAGACCTTCGTCAGCACCAGTTTGGATTGTCTACAGCCGGGTGTGTCGGCCCAGCGGTTGTTGTGTGTTTCCCGAGTCCGTTGTCTTACCCATGAGCGAAGTTGACTAAAGGGAAGTGGCAACAGTGTAGTTGGACCTGCTACTGTCGTTGCAGATCCCCTCCTTGCCAGCTCATCGGCGACATCGTTCCCGAGTGAGTCACTATGCCCCTTGATCCATTGGAGGATTAGCCCGTTGTCGGAGGCTAGACGTTCCAGTGTCTGGTGGCATTCGTATATAAGACCGGAGTTCATGGTGTTGCCCTCCAGGGCTTTTAGAACGGCCATACTGTCTGACAGTATACGGATGTTATACTCCTTTATACATCTTGACATGACCGCAGTAGCGGCGTAGATTATCGCAACGCACTCGCATTGAAATATGGAACTGTGCTGCCCTAACGCCAGTGATATTGTTATGTTCAGGTCTTGTGAGAAAATTCCGGCTCCAGTCCCTGTCCCCATCTTAGAACCGTCCGTGTATATACGGACTTCATTTATGCCAGATTGATCTCGGTCGTTTTCATATAGCTGTATTCGGTATCTCCTTTCGAAGATGTGTTGTTTGGGGATCCTATCGCATGGGGCAGCTATCAGTGGTTGATAGTCCACTAATTCATTCCATAGTCTGGAATGGGAACCCTCTCGGTTGTACCACAGACCCAGGTGTTTGAGTCTGATGGCTGCCACAGCTGCTTCCTGCTGTATAAATAGGTCTAGTGGTGCTAGGTCTAGAGCTACTTCCAGGGCAGCTGTGGGAGTCGTGCGCATGCATCCAGTGGCGGCAGCACATGCGAGTCTCTGGAATTGCTGCAACTTGTTACTGACGGTGCTGAGTTCTGTTCTCTGCCACCAGGCAATAGCACCGTACGTGATGATAGGCCGTATGACCGTTTTGTACAGCCATAGGGTGATTTTTGGTGATAAGCCCCAGCTTTTGCCGAGGAGTCGCTTGCATTGGCAGAAAATAATGCTCGCTTTGTTCAGTTTCATGTCCAGGTGCCTGTTCCATAGGAGTTTGCTGTCAAGTATCACTCCTAGATACTTGACCTCCTTGGTAAGGACTAGGCGGGTGTCGAATAGTTTAGGTAGTCTTAATTCTCCTAAACTACGTTTATTTGTGAACATAATCAGTTCCGTCTTTGCCGGGTTCACTGTTAAGTCGTGTTTCTCACACCACTGTTCGACGACCTTCAGTGCGGTTCTCATTAGGTCGCATACCACTCCCTCAAAGGGGCCACTGATGAGTATGGTCAGGTCGTCTGCATAGCCTACTGTGAGGAACTTGTGGTCATTGAGCTGAGTAATGAGCTCATTGATCACAATGTTCCACAGGAGAGGTGAGAGAACTCCGCCTTGCGGACACCCTCTGGCCACCACCCCTCTCGTTGTATTATTCACAGTAAATTGTATGGCCCTGTGTCTGAGCATGCTGTCGATCCACCCGGCAATTGTGGGATCGACCCGATGTCTTGACAGAGCCTGGCTGATGCTGGTGAAGTTAGTTTTGTCGAAGGCACCCTCGATATCGATGAAGGTTCCTAAGGTAGACAACTTGTTTTTTAGATTGCCCTCTATGTATGAAACTACTTGATGAAGGGCAGATTCTGTTGATTTGCCCATTGAATAAGCATGTTGGTTGGGGTTCAGAGGGTAGTTGACTAGTGCAGTACTCCTGATTTCCCTGTCTATTAGTCTCTCCAGTACTTTAAGTAGGAATGATGTGAGACTGATGGGTCTGATGGTAATAATACTATCATCAAGAGATTAAAACAAAGTCTCATTGTTTTCATTTGTAGAGTTGAAATCTTCATTTACTCCGTTACTTAGTAAACATAGAAATACCAGTGCAAAAAGATATATTTATTATTATATTGTACGGACCGAGAATCGAAACCGCGTCTCCCGGCGTGGTAGTCGAATGCACAGGGAACACACAGAAATTCTTTTTCAATAGGGCCCTGAACTCACCGATACAAATAGGTACAACACTATGTTTATTAGTGATGGTTCATAGCGCGGTGTCCTGTAGGGTACAATTCATTCTCCAGTCAGGACGAACACATAGAGAACCTATAATGAATTAAATAAAAAGAAATAAAGAATATTGAATATAAATATTGTTTGATGTGTACAAGTTGATACAAATAAATACGTCTTCACATTTAAAAAAATCTATATTTTTAGTTTAAATTTATGATAACCGATGTTACTATATCTTACGGTTATAGATCGAAACAGGCAGATGTGATATTATGTTATCCATTTTGTTTTCTTTAATCATTTTACATTTGACGAAGCAAACTATTGTTGCGGTGACTCTGTGTGTGTTGATATATAACTTTTAATTATAATAATTATTTATTAAATCGACGATTTCGAATGATTGATGGTAAATTTTATGAAATAAAGATTTTTTTGAATTGAATTTTTGAATTTGAATTAAAAAAGCCGCCTTATTCAATAATAAAAGTAACGAAGTGAACAAAATTCTATGTAAAGGCAATTTCTGTGGACTGAGGAATGTGAAATTTGGCATATTTACATAAAGTTTAATATAAAAAGTGTAGAAATATACAATTTTTAATCAATATGTATTATACTGAAAAAAATAGTGCGCGGAAGAAGTGAAACTTCGTTATGTTTTGATACGCCCCCTATGGTAGCGTTAAACGTTTAACGCAACCTTTTTGGAAGTCGCATTAGAAGTTTCACTTAAAAAAAAAATATGCATGTCTAGTTTATCCCAGTGCGGTATGTTAGAGCTCGTTCGGCTCGGAGACGTGTTTATAAAACACAGAGCATCGTATCGTAGACATCGAACGCGATGCAGGCCCGCGCCTATAGGAGGGGACGTTATAAATAAAAAAAAATGCGAATACGGCTACAGGGGTCCAGTATTTCCGTTGACCTATGGTACGGACAATCTACACAATGACAGTTCAAATTATACTGGGCAACGACGTAATACAAATCATTTAAAGTTAACTAATATGGTTGAAATTCGACCAGCGTGTTGATCGATCTCTAGTATATTAAAGTCTTCCTTTATACATTATCGACTACTGTCTAACAACCACACATGGTGTGTCCACAACGGGTGTTAAGTCCCTCCAACACTAAAGGAGGTATCATGCCTGGCGGACCGCGGCCCGACTGTTGATGTTGGGAAGTTGTATATATACAAATCGGCGCGAGAACTTTCATAGCGCGATGCAGGATCAGTAGATGTTGAAGTATGTTTTACTGTGTTTGGAAGTTGCCACAGATTGTATCCCTAACTCTCGGCGTGATGGCAGTATCGAAATGGTTGATACATAGCCAATGGGAGATCCAAAGTCAGGTAGCCATTCAATAAATTGCCTTTAAGCAAAATATCCCATTTCCCGGTACCGGGCATTTGTTTTACTATAATGTCAAAGAACTTGGACCCCAGTTACCAAGTAAGGGTAGTGGACCTATTGTAATTTATCACCCCGTGGTTCAACTCTTAATTAATTTTTTTGTACATAGCACAAGAGGGAGACTCTGTGTCTGGGTTCAATTTTCGAGTGAGACAAGTTGGTGTTTGTTAGTTTGCTAATTTTCTATAGCAGCATGGAGCCTTGAAACGTGGCTATAGGCTCACTAACGAACGAGGGTGTGTTACCCATCACTACCTATTCCTTAGAAGGTATACAGGCATGATTGTATAAAAAACTTTATTTTTATCCTCATTCTCATCACGAGAGGTCGCTAACTACAAGATAAGGAGTCCCTCCGTATGACGAAAACGAAGAATATTGGTCGCGACATCAAACTACCATATATCAAAATATTCTTATAGGTCCATTTCCAGAGATTAAGGAGAAAATATATTTTCCTAATACAATTTTAGTATCATGACGGCTGTAACTCAAAGGGTAAACAGTAGTTCACTGATTGGCAGACAGACAAAAAGGTTGGACGACAAACGCCTATTCCGTTACACAATAAAAAAATGAGATACTGACAGACTATTATATGTTTGAACCATGGGTTTGAACATTATATTACACTAGGTGCACCCTGCGGTTTTACCCGCGTAAGTCCCGATGCCGTGAGAATATCGGGATAAAAAGTAGCCTATGTGTTAATCCAGGTGTCCAGCTATCTACATACCCAGTTTCATCGCAATCGGTTGAGTAGTTTTTGCGTGAAAGAGTAACAAACAGCCATACATCCTAACAAACTTTAACGTTTATAATATTAGTAGGATTGTCTTCACATATAATTTTCACTTATAAACAACTAGCAGCGCCCCGCGGTTTCACCCGCGTAAGTCCCGATCCCGTGGGAATGTCGGGATAAAAAGTAGCCTATATGTTAACCCAGGTCTTCAGCTATCTACATACCAAGTTTCATCGCAATCGGTTCAGTAGTTTTGGCGTGAAAGAGTAACAAACATCCATACATCCATACTCACAAACTTTCACGTTTATAATATTAATAGGATGTAACCAGAAAAAACAGTGTCCTTTGAGGTTCTTGCCTGTTCTTCTCCACAGGATCTACGTATTGGAACAAGCAACTAGCTTCACGACTGACTTAGTCTGACTGATTCCTACTCCTGACAATTCAAAAATACCTATAATGGGTTTAATTTAAACAAATGATTTTGATTTTATAGCTTAGCTACCCAAAGAATATGCATATATTAGGTATATGTTGTATTAGTCGTTTCCCGCACGTTAACGGTCACTGCTCCACTCCTAACGGTCTTGGCGTGATGTTACATAGCCTATACTATTTCTCATGAATCTGGCTATCATATACAAACAGATTTTTTCGAATCCAACAATTAGTTCCAGAGATTAGCACGCTTAAACAAACAAACAAAAAAATTTTGTAAAGATATTATATTAGTATAGATTTATCAAGTTGCCCACATTGAACGCAAGGGGTCAGCAGTCGGTTAAGTGGTGACGTCACTACCTACCAGTCGTTAAGTGTTGTGGTCAAAGACATACATGGACTATCCCATCAAAAAAACATAACATATCAAAGACCCAGTCTTCTGCCACAAAAAATTGTGAAATCCAATTGTGACTTCATTAGTAAATAATAGCATTTTAAAGTTCCGGGGCAATATTAGACATTTTTATCATCATTATCAATACAAGTAAATAAAATTGAAGTGTCTGTTTGTAAATGAAAATAATAGTTCTTTTTCAAGCTCATACAGTTATTTGCTCGATACATATGCCTAAAAATCAGTTTTTAAATTTTTGTCTGTCTGTCAGTTTGTTCCGGGCCGGCTAATCTCCGAACAGGTGTGCCGATTTCCACGGGATTTTCAATAGCAAATGGTGTTAAAAGGCTCTAGACTTAGGCTACTTTTATTATGGAAAACAAATTAGGCTTCCGCGCAAAATATATAAATATGTACACGCGAGCGAAACTGCGTGGAAACTGCTAGTTTCTTTAATAAAAGTAATTCTTAGTCATCGCACGGTAACATAATGACGTAAGAATATTATAATCTATTTCATTTTAATTCTATTTTCAACAGTCCTAAGCCTTTATGCATGTAAACAAAGATGGCCGTGTGCAATAAATAAAGTAATTGTAACAATATGTTTACAAAATTCATGAACGATGTATTTTGTCTACCTATGACGTGACATGCCCTTTAGTGTTGCAAAACAAAAACATCTCGCTGCGATTGTTCGATACGTATTCGATTAAAATTCCTCTAATACTACGAATCGTATAAATCGATTCCTACATGATAACACAGAGGAAAATATAGTCCATATATAAAAATGAATCCCTATTTCCCTTGGTCACGGCATCGGCATCACGCGTGAACGGCTAAACCGATTTCGCTAATTCTTTTTTTTTGTGTTAGTTATTGTCAGGAGAAGTTTCTTATGAAAGAAAAACTTAAGAAAATTGGGTGGAAAGTTTGAAAATTCAAGAAAATTTAACGCTCATATTAATTTTTCTAATGTAACTTTTGATGTATGCGCTTTTGACACAGCTGTCAGTCATTTGACAGTTGGCGTGGTTGTTCAATATTCATCATTTTTATTATTTCACTAACTTCCTATTGTAAACTCCTTGTGTCTCTCCTATAAAACTGTAAATTTCTCCAAGTAATAAAAAAATAGCTCTGCTTTATTTAAAATGTTTTTTATTGTCGTTCGCATCAATGCTTCATTTAACTTTGTAAACTCCATTTCCGTAAAATACAACACAGAAATGTTACATTTAGGTAGGTAGGTATAACAAATGGCGGTCTTATTAGTCACAGAGACCTATATTTTGTTTATTTAATAACGAAAAATCTAAATTATTTACAGTCTATCATATTTTTTACATCTATATCTTTATAAATAAATAAAATTGAAGTGCCTATAATATCAAAATATCAGCTTTTTATTTAACTACAAAAATTCTATTTAATTTTTTTTTGTGTCTGTCTGTTGGTTCTGGCTAATCTTCGAAACAGTTGGCCCAATTTCCACTTCTCAGGCTACTTTGTGTTGGAAAAAGAATTAGATTTCGACACAAAAATGCGGGCAAAGCCGTGACAGGCACAGCTAGTAAGAAAATATAAATAGTACCAATAAATGAAATTACTTCTACTTCCGTCTCCTAAGTCGATTCCCGACTATCGATTGAGGCTGCGAAGAATGGACAGCCCTAATCGCTGAGTTGTGTGAGGGTTTAACAAAAGTTACTACGAAACTTAAGCTACATACGATAGTAACGTTTGTTTCAAAATTCAAAACCTTGTGACATAGAATATCACATTAGCAGCTTAATGAAAAAACCGCAATGTATTACGAAAATATAGCATCATATTTATAATATATACATGGTGTTAAATTTAATATCAGATTAAAAATAATTGGTTATAAAATTAATTATTTATGAAAAGTAGACCTTCATATTTTGGTCTGTTCACACTGTTAAGATTAGGCAATTTATTACTCGGATCAGTAATATCCGGATATTATCTCGAACATTTAAAATTAAAAATACTGGTGCCTTCGTGGTCGAAGTTCGACCAAAATTCATTTCTATGTTTTGTTTTATTTCATTGTCATTGTATAAGCATTCCGTATCAGACATTAAGTAGTAGATGCTACGGCTCGACCGGACTGATACCACGGCCTCACAGAAAACCGGCAGTGAGGCAATGCTTGCATTGTTTTTCGCCGGGTGAGTGAGATTACCAGAGGCACTAACCTTTCTCTCTCCCTCTCTCCTCTCCTCGCCCGTTATTCCCCCCTCCCCTACTCCCACCTTAAAGGCCGGCAACGCACTTGTGACTCTTGAGTTGCAGGTGTCCATGGGCGGCGGTAGTCATTTACCATCAGGTGTCCCGTCTGCTCGTTTGCCCCCTATACCATAAATACTGGAGCCCTGTAGCTTTTTGTAGTCGTTTTCACATATTTTTTAAATGTAAAACACATATTGTTTAAACATTTTAACTTTCTGCACTTCTCCTACACTTAAACTTGAACTTTGGCCTGCTGGTCTAATGGGTCCTGACTACTGAGCCAGAAGTCGTGGGTTCGATTTCCACACAGGTCAAATGTTTGTTTGATGAGCACGATCATTCGTTCTGTGGTTATAATTTATCTACAATATGTATGTATTTAGTAATACATATATAAGTATGTTTATCAGCAGTCTGGTTACCATAGTACAGGCTCTGCCTAGTTTGGGATCAGACGGCCGCGTGTGAGATGTGTTATTATGATTAGTTTAAAAAAATTCACATTCCCCTGTGCGCGAAATTTGTTTAAAAGGGAGTACAAATAATTCTCTTCAAGTACATATTTGTATTTGGATTAAAATAATCATAAATTTAAAACACCCCCGATTTGAAAATTTTCTCAACGATTCGAAAAGAGCTGATGATCTTCGAACGGCTGAACAGATTTTCTTGAATTATATCTAAGAACACTCTCGATCATGTCACCTTTCAAACAAAAAACGCACTTAAATTGGTCTATTCCTTTTGGAGCTACGATGCCACAGACACACACACAGAATGTATGTTGACGTGTCTGTGTACACGTCAAACTTATAACATACATTAATAGAATAAAAATACATTTTAATTAAAAAATAGCTTAATAGTGTTTAGTAAAAAAATATGTTTTATGCAACCAAGGCTGCCAGATTGTATAATTGGATACAAAATTCGTATAATTCGGTTATCTTTTGTATCCTGTTTGTATAGTAGATTGCATTGCATTGTATTGGATACAATGTCATTACTGATGTTATAGCGTAATAAGTAAGTACATACACATAGAGATACTTAAAACAAATCATGTCTGTGGTAAACTGTTAAATCCTTATAATATATGTTAAAGTTTAAACACCTTTTATTGAAATCCCCATAGAGTGACGGAAGTACTATAGTTGTACAGTTGTAACACTGATTTTGTAAAACAGTACGTGATTTTGTATAAGTTCTGAGACTCGGCGGTATAATATAAGTTGTCCTTACTGGCAGCCCTGCATGCAACGAAAACTGTGAAACCTTAATTTATAATATTTAATAAATAAGTTCATATAAAATTTGATAGTTTATGTAAATAAGCTCAATACTTGAGACTTACGGTTTATTTATATTTTGCTTTTTAATTATTTCGTCGATTTAATTTTTTGTTAAAAAGATTTTTATTTTATGACTTTTTTTCATCATCAGCTCAGCTACATGTTGTGATGATTTCTAAACGCAAATGCCTGATAAAGTAATGAAAAGTAAACCGGAACACTATTCGTTCCTACAATTTTCAATTTTATTTCGGATCCCATCATCAGATCCTGACTTCCTTGACGTGGGACCACCCTAGAGGTATACCCTATCTAACAAAAAAAGAATAATCAAAATCGGTTCATAAATAACGGAGTGAGGGCTGAACAATGAACAGACATAAAAAGAAAACATATACGGTCGAATTGAGAACCTCCTTTCTTTTCGTCGGTTAAAAACAATATGTCAAAAATTTCATTTGATTGAACTGTGGAAGTTATACACACGATAAGACCTTGATCATTCGACATTCTCAGATTGCTCTGAACAACTTAAAACGCCTGAATATAACATAACATAACTATTCAATAATATTGGATAACAAAAATTGTCAGGTAACTGGACCGTTTGCGAGGCGAGCCCTACAGCGCCATTTAGGGTAAATATCCCATTCGGGGTGCGATCATGGCAACCCTACTCGTGACAATAACGGTACCTACGTGTTTACAAGACCGCTTTTTATTGTAGAACAAATATTAGTACAGTTGTTTTGCGGATTGTATCTTAATCTTAATGCTTATTATATGTGTGCGAGCAAGACAGGGACAATTTTAAACAAGTATCTTACTAATATTATAATCGTGAAAGTTTGTGAGGATGTATGTATGTATGGATGTTTGTTACTCTTTCACGCAAAAACTACGGACCTGATTGCGATGAAACTGAATATGTATATAGCTATTATTATTTTATTTATTTTTTTAAGTTAAAAGTGGTATCACAATGAGTAAACAGAACATTTTACCGAAAAAAAAAAATACCCCATACGGCCAAAAACTGCTATGTAATCAATTAAGCAACATTTATTGCAATCAGCTGCTTCGACGGCGCCGTACGTTTAAGGTCATTCACCGTACCACCCAAAAGAATACCGCATACATTTCTCATTAATAAAGACAACTCCCGCATTAGGAATTACTCCTGTGTCGCGGGGGACTTCTAAACATACAAATAACGGACACAAAGAACACCCAGACTCGGGTGGGAATGAAACCCACGACCTCTGGCTCAGCAGTCAGGGTCACTAACCAACATGCCAGTCAACATTGCGTAGCGCCAAATAAAACTAATGACTAAAAACCCTTAATCTCGCATTTTTATGATGAAGTGACTTTTGTATTGTGATAAGTATAAACAGAAAGAGGTTATTGTAAGTTTTTCGCGTAGCTCCAACTTACACGCTGTATACTATTTCCCTAAATATGAATTTTTTACTATCTGGTGTAGTAAAAGAGTGGTCGTGAGTTTGTTTGCCTGATTTCTTCTCACAAGGCTCAACTACTGAATCGGGCGGATATAGATCAACTTGGCATAGATCTATATATTATTTGTTTTACGTTTCACAAAGTAATCTATTGTTGCGGTGATATTGTGTTGATCTAAATTTTTTTAAATTTTAATAAATATAATATTTAAGAATTAATATTTAAGAAATAAAGATATTTGCGTGACGGTTTATACTTTAGAAATGTACGTTACATTGTCCTCACATTTAATTTGCACATATAAACAATGTAACCAAGAAATTGTAAAAAACATGTTAAAAAACAATGTGTCCTTGGAGTTTCTTGCCTGTTCTTCTCCACTGGATCTACATTTTGGAACAGGCAACTAGCTCCACGACTGACTTAGTCTGACTGACACCTACTCCTAACAATTCAAAAATACCTATAATGGGTTTAATTGAAATAAATGGTTTGATTTTGAGGCGAATGAATGAAACGTCATTCATATTGTTATGTATTTGAAGCGAACTCTCAAACGCGCAACAGAAAACTCTAAACCATTGAAATATAATTTCTTTGAAATAGTTATTAATTATTTACTAGACCAATATTCGTCACTATATTCTGTTGAAGCTGTGCTTCAATTTATTGTTTGTTCTTAAGTTTCCTTGAAGTCAATTTTCTTTGTGTAAAGCCTATTTAGTTTCCTCAAGTCGAGCATCAATAATATAAATGCTAAAATGACACATTGTTTTGAAGCACAACAGAAAAGTAATTAGCTTTGAAGTTAAGGTAAATATTAATACAAAATGATTAGAGATGGAACGGATATCCGGCCACTATTCGGATTCCGGATAATGAGGAAATATCCGGTCGGATGTCGGATAGTAAATTTTAGGTACTTCATTTGAATCACATTACAAATATAGTAGCCATATGTTCATTAACAACAAAATTAATGGTACGTTTACTGTACTACAAGCAAATTCTGGCATATCAATTTCTACTAATCGTTCAAAAAACGTTATACTTAGATTATGTGATTAACGCTATTTAATATTAATTTGTAAGTTTAGAGAAATTGTTTGTAGAGAGAACAAGTGATATACGGAGTCCGGCCAAACAGATATAGCTTTCATTCCTTAAAAATTATACCATACTCCTAGTATGAATATTTCGTTTGTTTGCACGAACAACTAAACTACCGATCTATTTATAATATGCTCAGATCACAGAAACTATGATCCGAGATAATATGGATCTGATATGTCAAAGGGTTATAATCATTATTTTAATAAGGACGTAGTAGTAGTTTTTTTTGTAAGTAAACAAACCTACATTCGCATTTTTAATATAAGTTGTAGATGATAGATATGTACCTACCGTAATATGATTTTCTAATGTTTACCTGTAGAATCAGGTCCGACGATTTTCGAGATTTTCACTAAGGACACTGTTAGAAAATCTATGGAGAAAGGCGACAAGGCTGGTTGTAAACTGTAAAAACTCATATGACCACAAATGTGTAGTGTAGGTAATAAAATTATCTTGTACATAGCGTTTAGCATACTTTGAAATTTATTTAATTTTAGAGTCCGCAAAAATAATATAACCAAGAAATGATTAAATAATATAGAAAACCTGACTGCTTTAAAAATTCTAAACGAAATAATATCATCCCACGACTGAGACGAATCTAATGATACAATTATCACTACATATTATAAAACAAAGTCCCCCCGCGTCTGCCTGTCTGTCTGTTCGATGTAAATTCAATAACTACCAAACCGATTTTCATACGGTTTTCACCAATAGAGGGAGTGATTCATGAGGAAGGTTTAGGTGTATAATTCATTAAGGTTTTGAGCAAAATGGTTGTAATATGACGATGATTGTTGAAATTTGTTGAAAAGATCAATATATGCTTTGCTATCGATGCGAAGCTGGGGCGGGTCGCTAGTAAGTACATAATTGTGGCAATCCGTCAAACGGTTTAAGACTGAAGAGCGTCCCAAAGAGCAGCAATGTTGATACTAATTACAAACTTATGTTATGTTGTAACTAAATTATTGATTTTGAGCTTTTAAAACTTTAAACCACAAAAAAAAATCTAAAATAATAACTATTATCACGTGACTGCAAACGCCAACCAAATCCAATGTCATTAATAAATGAACAAGCTGACAGCTGTCAGTTAGCTTCATAATTTTCACTACATTCTTACACTATGGAATATATTTTTGAAGTGAAAACTTCTTTAGCGGCATTGTGCACTTTTAGATGGGTAAAAAATGTTAAACTGGCGTCAGGACACGTGACCCTGATGTCAGACACTGATATCAGACACTGTCCTCCGTCCCCATCGAAAATTCATACGACGGAGCCGAGTTTGTTATTTTTTACTTTAAGAAACAGGCCTCAGTTGATCAAAAAAAGGTCTGACTGATTGCCGAACTTCTTATTGGTTACCTCTACCAAAATATAATTCAAAATTGAATTTAGAATCTCGAACGGACCGAAATTGCCGAACGAATTAAAACAAATTGAGGTGACATATTTGTTGTGATTACTTTTTTAAGTGAAAACTTCTTTAGGAACGTTGCCTGGGCACTTTTGGTATGAGGAAAAAGCACTGAACTCGCGTGACCGTCACGCTCAGGTACATATATAGATGTGTGCGTGTGTGTGTGTGTGTGTGTGTGTGTGTGTGTGTGTGTGTGTGTTATGTTTTCACTTCTATCGTGCAGTCCCGCGACTGACAGTTTTTTTTTTTTTGTTAAATAAGAGCATACCCCTAAAGCATTCCGAAAGTTTGTCAACAATCCCGAGGACAGAAACCTCCTTGTGTGTTGGCTTGTTCAGTTTGATTCATACACAGATAACGATTGATAGGATTAACGGACAAAATTACAAAGGAAAAACTTGTTTTACTTTTTAATATATTTTGCAAAACTAATTACAAGAAGAGAATGTTTTTTTGTGAATCAAACTGAACAAGCCAACACACAAGGGGTTTTCTGTCCTCGGGGTTCGAAAATAAAAGAACAATTCTTTCTTTTTTCAATGCCAAGGTATATCTCACACATTTTTTGTATGTAATTTGTGCAATTTGACCCTGTTCTACAGAAGTTATTAGAGTTAATTCCTTCAGTGTTATTTTTCCAACCTATTTTAACTTGCAATGTTTGTATGTGTGTTCGGCACGAATTGGAAGTTAAATTAGAACCACTTCACGATGTCCAATTGGGCTCAAACTCGGTGCATTCGGTGACAATATAATAATATGGTACGATGGAGATGTTCTGATGATGGAACGACGGCCATAGGAACTTCCTAACTATAAAAGATAATTAATCGAGTTTAGCCTCGATTGTTTCGTCTTGAGGAGTACTGTTTTAAACATCAAATCTACACTAAAATAAAACGTAGTTTGTAAAAAAAATATTACAATTATTTATTTATTCAAACTTCCTGCAAATACATATGCACAAGGCGGACTTAATCCCGTAGGCATTTTCTCCCAGTCAACCTTTGGGCGATGCAGAGATGTGTGTGGCAGGTGGGTATTTAAGAGTCATGAAAAATCCTAAGAATGGGTTACGTAAATGGGCTTCTATAAAATGTACTACATATACATAAAGTTATAACATACATATATATTTTCAATATTTATTTTCAATGAATTGTGATGACTTAAGCTATAAAAATCAAGGTTTTTCTAGATACATTTTATAGAACACGGATTATACTCTTCTTTCCACACCTACCTACATCTTTCCACAGGATATCCGTATTCATAGAACATAAATTTTTTTTTAACTCCCAAGTCACAGGAATACCTAGTTTGGGAGTTAGGGTTTAACTTTACCTGTCTAACCTTAAACATTGTGTAACCTACCTCTTAAGTAAAATTGTTAAAGGTTATTTTTGAATCAATAAATATTATTATTATATTATTTTCATAATAAATTAGTAGTATATTATAATAACGATAATCTTGTGTGCTCTGCAGCCTCAAAGCGTTTGTTATGACTCGTCAGCGAAGGTGTGACAGTAATTTGCTTACTTTTAATTAATTTAAGAATTCAAAATTATGTTATTTAATCAATTCAATTAAAAAAGTCTTTATTTCATAAAATTGACCATCAATTATTCGAAATCGTCGATTTAATAAATAAGTATTATAATTAAAAATTATAGATAAACACACACAGAGTCAACGCAACAATAGTTTGCTTCGTCAAATGTAAAATGATTAAAGAAAACAAAAATGGATAACATAATATCACATCTGCCTGTTTCGATCTATAACCGCCCGTTTCCAAATGGTTGAGCCTTGTGAGAAGAAATCGGGCAAACAAACTCACGGCCGATCTTTTAAAAAATAAAACCAGAAAGTTTCAACAATATTCAGTAAATATCACATCATTTTGTTGTTTTAAAATTAAAAGTAAATAAACTAGAAAAAGAATATGAGAATAGGGAAACTGAAAATTAAGGAAAAAATTAAAAGGAAGAAAAGAAAAACAAGGAAAATAAGAAACATATTAGCTCACATTAGATTTCTATTACAATTTCATCCCAAGCGTTTTTATCCTGTATATAATCCCCTACTGAGTAATAGCCCTTAAGGCATAGCTGTCATTTTACTGTAGACTTAAACTTGTTTAGACTTAACATTTGAATATTATCTGGGATTTTATTATAATATCGTACACATTGACCTTGAAACGACTTGTTAATTTTTTGGAGCCCAGAGGCAGGTACAACAAGTTTATGTTTATTACGCGTGTTAAAAGAGTATATATCACTTTTTTACAGAAGTGATCTTTATGTTTATGAAGGTAAATTAGATTTTCATAAATTTATTGGCACGCTACCGTCATTATGTTAATTTCTTTAAATTTCTGCCTCGGTGAATCACGATTGCCTACGTTATAAATTGCTCGAATAGCCCTCTTCTGCAGCACGAAGATAGATTGAATATCGACGGCATTCCCCCACAGTAGAACACCATACGACATTATACTATGAAAATAACTAAAATAAACTAATCTGGCTGTTTCAACATCAGTCAGTTCACGAATTTTCTAACTGCGTATGCTGCTGAGCTGAGTCTATTCGATAATTTATCAATATGAGGGCCCCATTAAAGCTTAGAATCAAGAGTAATGCCTAAGAATTTTGTGGTATCAACTAGTTCCAACTCGTCTTCATTAAGTAGTATAGTCGTTTTCACCTGTTTAACGTTTGGAATAGTGAACCAGATACATTTAGTTTTTTCTCCATTAAGAAGTAAATTGTTAACGTTAAACCAGCGAACCACTTTCGAAATAGCATCGTTTACGTCGTCAGAATTTGTACACATACGTTTTAGCCTAAATAAGAGTGAAGTATCATCCGCGAACAATACTATTTCGTGGTTGTTCTTAACAATATAAGGTTAGTCATTAATGTAGATTAAGAACAAAAAAGGGCCCAAGTATATTTCCCTGCGGAACGCCCATTTTTACTACAGAACCTGGAGATAGCTTGCCATTAATATCGACTTTCTGAATTCTATTACTCAGATAAGAAGGAAGAAGATCCAGCGCCGTATCTTTGATACCGTAGTGATATAATTTCCTGATCAGAGTTTCATGAACAACACAATCAAAAGCTTTGGATAAATCGCAAAAAAATGCCTAGAGAATTGTGGGTATCCTCCCAGGCATCAAATATATGTTTTACTAGCTCTACACCGGCATCAGTTGTGGAGCGACCCCTTGTAAAACCGAATTGCTTATTATGTAACAAATTATGACAATTAAAGGAACTTCGCATTTGATCATGAACAATTATTACAAAAATTTTACTGAATACTGGTAGTACAGAAATTGGTCTAAAGTTAGTTGGGTCTGAAGTACTGCCAGATTTGAACGATGGAATGATTTTATTAGATTTCATCAGATCAGGAAATACACCACTATGTACACAATGATTAAATATATAAGTGATAAATGACTAGCAACTACAGTAATAACAGATTTTGTAATGATTACAGAATTTCCCCAGAGGTCGGCTGTTTTTTTAGATTTAGCGTGTTGAAAGCTTTTATAATTTCAAAAGGACTGACATGTTGAAACCTAAATACACTGTCATTCCTATCAACATTCTCCTTCAAAATTGATTCCGCAAGAGCTGGTGAGGAGTTCAAAGATTTAGTAGTCGACACAGGAATATTAGTAAAAAGGTTCTCAAAAACAGAGGCTACTTCTATATCTGACGTTACTTGTTTGTTGTTAATCTTCAAACGAAACTCATTGCTTTGGTTGTGCTGCTTTCTAGTCTCGCTATTAATAATGTTCCAAGTGGTCTTAACCTTATCATCGCTACTTTTAATCTTTGAACTCAGAAAACGAGACTTTGCTAATTTACAAAGTTTCCTAAACAGTTTAGAGTATACTTTAACATGTATGTGAAATTGTTCACTATTATTGTAATTTCTTTCATCATATAACTCATAAAGTCTCTTTCTGCTCTTGTGTAAGCCTATAGTAGTCCATTCACTAAATGTGGCATTACCTTTAACTAAAATCGTTTTGGGTGTAAAAACTGAATTAAATAATATTTATCGAATTCCATTCAGTACCCAGCGAATTCTGAACACCCGGCTGCAAGGATGCATATTGTATAGAAGCTAATATTTATTTATTTGTAGGTCCTTAAAGTCTGGACTCTTGCGGTGTTTAAATTTATGTGTACCTACCGTACTCTTACTAATATTATAAAGAGGATAGATTTGATTGTTTGTTTGTTTGCTTTGAATTGGCTTGGAAACTACTGATCTGATTTTAAAAATGATTTATTTATTTATCTCTTTATTGTACACCTTTCATGTAAGATACAAAAACAATACAAACATTCAGGCATATCAATTGGCGGTCTTATCGCTCACGGCGATCTCTTCCAGACAACCTTTGTACGGATATTAACAAATATATTTCAGGGTAGTCTGTGGTGTACTGAGATAGGTTAATGTAGATTTTAATATATACTTAGTATACTATACTTATGTTAGTGTTAGATAGCCCATTTATCAAGGAAGGCTATAGGCTATATTATACCACCACGCTACGACCAATGAGAGCGAAAACGAGGAAAATTTACAAACGCAGACGAAGTTGCGCCTGTGAATAGTATAATATATGAATAGTATAATATATGAATAGTATAATATATGAATAGTATAATATATGAATAGTATAATAAGTTTGCAAGTCAGCTTATAAATATCTTCCATACTAGAATTGAAATCCCACTAATGGATGGAAGGATGTGTGAACCGATTGCTATAAAACTTAGTATCTAGATAGCTGGAGACCTGAATTAACACATAGGCTATTTTAAATCCCGATATTCCCACGGCATGGGTATTTACGCGGGTGAAACCGAGGGGCGTAGCTAGTTAATCAATAATTCGACAAATTTCGATGCAGACTACAATCTGCCAGCTTTTAGTAATTGGCGCCAACAAAGAAAGTATTTTGCATGTATTATCTTGAAACACGCTTCGTGTACTAACAAATAGCAATGCTCTCGAGTAATCGCACACGAATTGTGACGCAAAATGATTTCCACATAACATATTCTTGTTGTTCACAGAATATGTAATATTGGAGCGAGAAAAGCATATTTTAAGGCGTAACGTTAATTTCGCAGCGACACAAACGCGGCGTCGACAAAATTCGATTCGCCGACATTGTCATCCTCTCTACGTCAAAGAAAATATAATAAAAGTGAAAAAAAAAAATACTACATCACATACGGAATAAAATAAAGTAAAATGAAATAAAAAGACATGCGAAGGAAATACATTGCCATTTCTTCAGAGTGCGCACACATACGCGGAGTCCAATTTATAATATTGTTTTCCTTAGGATATATTTTTTCACTAGTATAAGGATGGGGCTCCCCCTTTTCCACCCCTTGGGTGAGCTACACCCAGATATTATTAAAGACGTACTCACACATTCTTGGCGAAACGGAGTGTGATTAGATTAATACAAGCTTGTGTGTTTGCGCTAGGGAGACCGGGGAGGTATGATTTGAGGACGGACAGTCGCCCTAATACAATGATATGACGATGCTTTTATAACCTATGGCGTCTGTCACATTCCAAAATTGACATTTCCACTATCATGTTTGTTTTAATGATAAATTAAATCCAAAATCTTTCGATAGAAGCTTTACGGTTATTATGTATGTAAATATGCATTAGAACTTTTGGTTTAAAGCAATGCAAAGCAAATTATTATTTTATTAGACGTAAAGATTCAAAGCCATATCGTCCAGAGGTTGAGTACGACCGTTAGTCATAAAATGTTTAACAACGACAAAGCTCCGTCGATAATAGTTAATAAACTGTGTGCAAATTATATTTATTGATAACTAGCAACCCGCTCCGGCTTCGCAATTAATTGGTGAAAACCGCATGAAAACCCGTTCAGTAGTTTTTGAGTTTATCGCGAAGATTGAAAAACAGTAAAGAAAGGGTATTTAGCTCTTTTGTTGTTGACTATTTATATATCTCTAGCTGTTCACCGCAGTTTTACAGTCACTGTTCCACTCCTGACAGTCGTAGCGTGATGTTTCATAGCCTATAACCTTCAGAGTCAGAAGATATCCCCAAAGTTAAATTAAAAAAGTAACACTTAAGAACACTGCAGACAATATAAAGCAATGAGAGATTTAAGAAAATATTCTTAAATGAAATAACTTGACAAAATGCATTCAAAGTGGTCAAAGTTACCCTTCTAAATTAACTGTACAAGTTTAAATTAAGAAATTCCCTACATCAGTATACACACTTCGTACGTGATACGTTGTCAAGCATTAAAAAAAAAAAATACAAATGAAGTACAATTTTAAATTAAGAACGTTCCTCCCTCCATCAATAAACACATTATGGGCTAAAACGAAATTGAACTAGTAGTCCTACTTATATTATAAACATGAAAGTTTGTGAGGATGTATGCACGTTTGTTACTATTTTACGCAAAAACTACTAAACCGATTGCTATAAAACTTAGTATCTAGATAGCTGGACACCTGGATTGGACACAGACTATTTTTTATCTCGATATTCCCACGGCCTTACGCGGGTGTAACCGCGGGGCGCAGCTAGTGAGGTTTAATTTTAAAAGTATTGCGTAGTATTGTTATCTGTTCCACACCTGTGTCTTCTTTACTCCGACATCAGTGGGTATACACACTGATGTCCTTCAGAATTAAACATTATGGAATTAGTAATGAGGTGTAATTTTAAAAGTGATTGCGTATTGTATTTCTTTTTCTCTCTCTCTCTTGTCTCCTTTACTATTCAATAAATGGTCTACAAAATTCTTTATGATATCATACGTACGAAGGGAGGATCGATATCATTGAATAAAATGTATCCGGTTGATAGATTAAGTTAGTCGTCGTTGCTGTATGTTATTGAAATCTGGGATTTCGATTTGCGTTGTAACAAGTTAGTAATTTAAAAAATGAAATAACTGCTCTGCCAAAAAAAAACAAATTGATGTTTTTAGGGTTACGTTCCACAAAATAAAAAAGGAACCCTTATAGGACCACATTGTTGTCTGTCTGTCTGTCAAGACCCCTTTTCTCGGAACCCGTGAACGCATCAAGTTGAAATTAATACCAAATAGTTACGTCTTGAATCTGTAAAAAAGCAAGCTTCTAAGTCAATAACTCGACGTCCATTAGACGCTCATGCAAACGTCAATCATTACCAAAAGTCATGATTGATGTTCGTTGGTGAATAACGACATCAAAATCTTATCATGCAACCGTCAATCTAAAGGTTATTCGTCAATCACAGTTTTGATTGGTGCAAAACTGACAGCAAAATCTGTAATGGGCGCCTTATGGTGGAATAAAGAAACACATATATACAGACATACATGATATAAACCCTGAAACATAACACTCCCTTTTCGGGCAGTCGTGTAAAAATAGCCATTTCCTCATACTCCTTAAAGGTTTCTGTACTGATCTGAGTTAGTGGTTATCGACGCTTATCGCACTGGTGTCACTCGTGACGACCCTAGTCACCAGATACTAAACTAACACACTCAACGCTAAAATACTTGGGTGGCTTATTTTCAAGCGGAAATCTGCTGTACTCTTGTAAATATCTATCAATTCAGGAATAGTTTTGATATATTTTTTTAACCTGCTGTGCTTCCAAATCCACCAAAGCTATGGTTTCTTCTTTTGAGATACGGAACCCTAAAAAATCAAATCGGATAGGTGTATCCTGAGATTAAAGCGTTCAACCCTATAAACTCATTACCTTTATTACCCTTCCGTTATTGTCAAATGTTTTCCATCCATTGCGTAATAACTAGGTAGTCAATAAATATTTCAGAAAAACAAGGGTTGTGAATAAGCAATGGAGTGTATAATGTCCTGTCATTCGTGTAGTTGCTGTGACCGACCCTTTTGTGGTAGAGGCGGGCCCACGACATTAGGTCCGTGAACTTTACAAGACACACTTGTAATATTAGGAATCAATCTTTGGGCCTTGTTTTAACGTTTAGTGTATATTCAACCTTAAGACCTTACGGGGTTGGGTAGAGAGGTTTGATGTAAAACATTGTTTCATATGGCAAGCAAATCTACAATATTCGTGGCAGTCTGATTACCTTAACCATTAGTGTTGGGCATAATAGTGATATAATAAAAACTAGGATTATCTATGAATATTATCTGTGGTCTAGATATAAGGTATCACTACATATCATATTATAAAATAAAGTCCCCCGCCGCGTCTGTCTGTCTATTCGCGATAAACTGAAAAACTACTACTACTACGTTGTCACCAATATACAGATTGATTCATGAGGAAGGTTTAGGTTATAATATAATTTGTTAACATTTTGTGTAAATTGGTTGAAATATGATGATGATTGTTAAAGATGGAGACATAATTCTGGGTAGAGATACTACCCTTGTGAAACCGGGGCGGGTTGCTAGTACATTATATTTCAGTTCTACTAGTGCGTTGCGACTACTTATTCATAAAAAAATACCTTAAGAAAAGAACAAATTGTGAACCCGTGATACATACAGACGGATCGAATATAGACCCTAATTTTTGGAATCGGTGACAAACTACGCTCGAATACAAGAATTGGAATTGCACCACGCCAAACAGGGAAAGCACCCCCTACTCTATAGATAACACAAATTGCAGATTCGAACCCCACCCAGTAAAACTAACGACATGAACGAACTGCTAACACAAGCGTTTCAACTTAGTTGAAGTGTTTGAGAAAACCACCTCATTATAAGTAAAAAAAAAGAATAGGTGCCAGTGACGTTGTTCCCACATCACTAGTAGTATTCTTTTTTTCAAAAATATTCAAATAAAAAAGAAAGTGATTATGATGATGTGACCATAGATAAAACAAATCAACTAGATAGTCTAGATTTGACAGTCGACCACAACAAATGATATATTGTGAGAGTTCAGACAATTTCTTGATAACCCTACCTATGTTTTAGCTATGAAATAGACTTCGAAATCAAGTACAAAATTTAAAGCCAGTATTTGCGAATACCGCTTTAAATAGCTCCTTAAAGCTGTCTAGAAACTTACAGCGGAATAGCATCACGATAACCTACATCAGAACGAGTCCAAACCTTCAATAATATTCGATAAACCGTAATCGATGAATAATTTACTACATTTTTAATTTAGCTTATCACTTGCTATCTTTAAACTAAGTATAAAGATAAAAATATTTTTTTGGACATAAAATCAATACGCGGCGGGCGCGACACGCCGCTACATATGAACATGTACATACATATATTTATGTTAGCTAGGCTTCCGGCGCGACGTCGCCCGCGATTTTATCTCTAATGGAGAGTTCAGATGGACGACTTTATTTTTGACTCACGACGGATAAGTCAAAGGGGGTTTGTTTTACATGTTTATGTATACGCAGCAAAATAGATAGACTTAGTGCACACTGAGAAGCGTTTAGTGTGGAGATTGTGTGATACTTGTTAATAACTGGTTTATATAATATATAACGGATTGCCAAACGCTATACTATAATGGTCCGCATTTTACTTTGTTGATGGTATTGGCGATTTTGTGCGTATGTCATTAATATTCAATAATACGACTATTTTACTGAGTTACGAGTGATAATCAAATATAATTAAAATAGACAACTAAATATGACATGATTACAAAGAAATAAACCGATGTGGAACCGATGGGTTTACTTGTCTCTTGCTAGTCTCCAACCACCAGAGATGACATCTATTATCTATATCTGGCTGGTTCAATTTAATTTTGAAAAAAATATTCCATCTCTAAGGGTCCAAAATTAAGGGAGGAATAATACCAGCTCATTACAAATTATCTTATTTTGACTCGCCTGTTGGTCTAGTGGTTAGTGACCCTGACTGCTGAGCCAGACGTCGTGGGTTCGATTCCCGCCCAGAACAAATAATTATGTGATGAGCATGATCATTTGTTCTGTGTCTAGGTGTAATTTATCTTTAACATATGTATATGTATATGTATTTAGAAATATGTAAGTATGTTTATCAGCTTACCATAGTACAGGCTCTGCCTAGTTTGGGATCAGACGTCAGAGTGTGAAGTGTTATTATGGTGAAGTTATTATTATTGTTATCATGATTTCAGTCGGTGAAGTCGGTGATACTTATTTTTTTATTAATTATACTCCATTACATTCTTAATGCTGTATTATTGCTGATCAGTAGAGTGGCCAGACTTTGTTGAGGAAAAGCTCCTTGTCGTTGCTAGACCCTACTTGAGATAGCACCCACCACATTTTTGTTAGTAGAGATTGCGTATTTATTGTTTGTTTCGCTACTATGGAGATAAGATTTTTAAGGCACGAGTGACAATATTAATGTTGCTAATATATTTTGTATCCTACTAATATAATAAACGTGAAAGTTTGTGAGGATGTATGGATGTATTGATGTTTGTTACTCTTTCCCGCCAAAACTACTGAACCGATTGCGATGAAACTTGGTATGTAGATAGTTGGAGATATGGATTAACATATAGGCTACTTTCTATCTTGATATTCCCACGGGATCGGGACTTACGGGGGTGAAACCGCGGGGCGCTGCTAGTATTAAATACGTGAAGAGATTTTTTTGTAGTCTTTTTAAGCAAATTTTGCGAACTTAGGAATATCACAGTGGGAGAGATGTGCTTCGGCACGTATGGGCCGGCTCGACCGGAGTGATACCACGGCCTCACAGAAAACGGGCAGTAAAGCAATAATTGTGTTGTATTTCGCCTAGTGAGTGATGTTACCGGAGGCCCTAATCCTTCCTTTTCCCCCCAATTCCCCCCTTCTTCTCGACTCCCCCTCTTCCCCTACTCATATCTAAAAGGCCGGCAACGCACTTGTGACTCTTGAGTTGCAGGTGCCCATGGGTGGCAGTACTCATTTACTATCACGTGACCCGTCTGCTCGTTTACCCCCTATCACATAAGAAAATGAATTTTGGAATTAAATATTCCTATAGTTATAGTTTGCTAGCAGCGCCCCGCGGTTTCACCCGCGTAAGTCCCGATCGGGATAAAAAGATGCCTATATGTTAATCCAGTTCTCCAGCTATCTACATACCAAGTTTCATAGCAATCGGTTTAGTAGTTTTGGCGTGAAAGAGTAACAAACATCTATCCATTCATCGAAACTTTCACATTTATAATATTAGTGGGATTCGTGGGATAGTGGGATAAGTATAAGTGTAGAAAGCTAAAAATTTTAATCAATACGTGTTATAAGTCTAAAAATTATGCGATTACTCAAAAAGCTACAGGGGTTCAGTATATACGTTAAATTGTCATGGTACGGATAGTTTATACAATGACAATGCAGATTACTTACTGGTCAATGATATAAAACAAGATATTTAAAACCACCAGGCGATCTCTTATATGTATAGATATTCATCAGTAACCATTTGCTATTAATCCGAATCTTTGTCTATAACTCAGTTGGGTCGGCTTTCAGTCTTCAGTAGTTTTTCAGTTTATCGCGAACAGACAGACAGACACGGCGGGGGACTTTGTTTTATAATATGTACTCGTAGTTGTATGTCCGCGATGAACTGACTAATAAATCGATGGTCCAACTTGAGAGATAGGATACTTTTTATCTCAATTTTTATTTGCAAAGTACTTAGCCACAGAAACGCAAGGACGGGTAATTAGTATATATATATAAAAAATTACCATTGTCTATACTCCGTCCGACTTTACTCAGTGAGAGACTTATAGAGTCGTGTCGTCTGAACATGTTCTGCGTCCTTCGTTATTTAGATATACTTAGTCGAGGCCACCTAACTTTGTAATTCAGCTTTACTGGATTTTAGTGACGTCATATCCTTTATAAATAACAGTGTTTTTAAAGATCGCGCAGAACTTTGAACCATCAAAATCAATGTAAGTATGTTTGTCCTCTACGCATTTCTAAATTGTTGATCAGATTGAGAATAAACTTTGGCAGGGTCTTCTCAGAACGCTCTTGAGGGTTTCTGCCTCTAATCTATACAACTATATAAAAAAAAATGCATTGCAATTGCGACACTTGCCGGGTACATCAGTTAGATATTAAATGTTTGTTTGTTCATATTTTATGCGCTACCGTACCGTGCATCCGGTTATACAGCGATGTAAATAGGGTAGCAAAAGTTAGTAATTAAATAAGTTACTGTAAAACAAATATAAAAAAACTGGATAAGTACGAGTTTGACTCGCGCGCCGAGGGTTCCGTAAGCAAACAAACTTGTATGTAGTATGTCCGTCTATTTCGGGAATCAATTATCTAAGATTTTTGCCCATTCTTCCAAATGACTAACTACATTTTGCGGTCCTAAAATTCTCTCTTTCCAACCGCAAAATATAATTTTATACTCAAAAAAAAACATTTTATTTTATGTAAAATAACGATAAATTGACGACTTTCGGATTTTTTCCTTTACTAGTACTGTGAGACCTTACTTCTTACCATATTTCAGGAGTCTAGGTCAATGGGAAGTATCCTATAGGTTTTGATTTATTTGCGAAATGTTCAAATTTGTAAAAGGCATTAACTTAGAAGCTTGTTTCTTTTACAACTTCAAGGAATCGCAGACATAAGTATTTACTGTTAATTCTAACTTGATGCCTCCAAGGGTTCCTGAGAAACTGTCAGATAGACAGACGGGCGACAAAGTGATCCTATAAGGAGCTATGAATCCGGGTCACATAAGGATGCAGTGAAATAAATTGTGTTTAAGAGACAATTAAATAGGTACTCCTTAAATGGAAAATTTATATAGCTCTCGAGTGTACATCACAATGAGTACTCTCTGTCCACCCCCGTAAGCTTAGATGTTAGGTTGAACATACACTAAATGTTAAAACAACGACATAAAGTAATTCCTAAGGCGTCCATGCTCATGCAAACGTCAATCATTACCAAAAGTCATGATTGACGGATGTTCGTTGGTGATTGATGAAATAATATCGACATGCAACCGTCAATCACTGCATTAGACGATAGGTCATTCGTCAATCACCGTTTTGATTGTGGCAAAACTGACAGCAAAACCAACCGTGTAATGGTCGCCTAATATAACCGACAGGTCTTGTAAAGTTCACAGACCTAATTTAACGGACCCGCATACAACAATAAAGGGTCGGTCACATCACCGACACGAATGAAAAAACATTTTACACTCCGTTGCTTGTTCACAACTATTACTTTTGGAATACTGCTTTCATAATTACGAGTATTACGCAATGGAATAAAAATTACTTTAAAAATTATTTAGATATTTTTTTCTTCTGTCAATATTCCGATTAAAGTTGGATTATTGGATATTAATAAATAATCCAATATCTAAATTGGTTATCTAAATTCCCAAATTGAACGTTATTGGTATGGGTGTTGATATATTGTGTGTTGTGAATTCTAGGCGAATCCCCTGATATTAGTATCAGGGGATTCGCCTAGAATAAATAATAATCTAATATCTACTGATTTTTATAACACTAACATTGAAAACAAGCACAATTTTATGCGGTTACTTTTGCCACCGTACACTCCAAAAAACCAGCCTAGCCAGCACCATAAAGCAAAGATGTTTAACTGCGGTCTTCTATACATCCTCAAAACCTCTCTTCTGTACCTGCCTTGAATTCTTCGTCAGAAATTGTCAAACTATCTGATGTTGCCGATAGCTTATGAAAAGTCATACATGTGGGTGTTATTCTACTGTCGTAGATAAAAACGCTACGAAGATATTCTTTAAATATTTTTTTTTTTAAGATTTCATTTGTAAGTGCAGAAAAAGAACCTCAACAAAAAAGTACATACTTATAAGAGAATTAACTAGTTTTTTTTCCAACTCTAGTACTTAGGTACTATAGCAGTCTAGTATTTATTGTTTGTATGGCACCAATTTAAAAAAGGAACGCTTAAAAGATATCAAACTAACTTTATATCATTTACAAAATTTTCAGTATTTATATTTTTCATTGTAGTCCACTAAAAATCACCATTTACAGGCGCGTTTTAAAAGGCTAAAAATCTATTTTTTTCTTAACATTTCCTTATTCGCCGCTGTGAACAGATTTAAGTAATTCTTCTTTTTATTAGATTCGATTACACACTGCAACTCCTCTTATCAGACATAAACTCTTTCCATCCAATCGTTGCCTGGAAGAGATCGACGCGTTAAGGCTGCCAATGTACACAAGGTCTCTAGTTTGTAAGACTGTATAAGTATACAATTTTGTATCATTTCTTATTTTTGTACAATAAAAAGTTTATCTATCTATCTATATCTTCAGAGTGGTCCCAAAAAAATTTAAAAAATAAACCAACCCCAAAATTGGTAAAACAATCAATGAAAGGTTTAAGTGACAAAATTTGGACGCATTGAACTTAGTTTTACTTTAGTTAAAACATAACTAATTATACTACTTTTAATTGACAGCAGCAGATTTAAATCTAAACCTGCCTTGGACTTCTTAGATACAGATTGACTGGCCTGTCAATCAGCAGTGACCCTGACTGCTAAGCCAGAGGTCGTGGGTGTGATGAGCACGAGCATTTGTTCTGTGTCTGGGTATAATTTATCTATAATATGTATGTATTTAGTAACATATAAGTATGTTTATCAGCAGTCTGCTTACCATAGCACAGGCTCTGCCTAGTTTGGGATCAGACGGCTGTGTGTGAGATGTGTGGAGTTATTATTATTATTAGATTTAAGAAAATACAAGATTGAAGGGAGACAGAATGAATAGAAGACCATTCTAAAAACTACCCGATCTCATGCATACTTAAGCGCGAACTTGAGCAACGAGGCAGAAGGACTAAGCTTTTTGTCGGTCTTTTATTTCATCAATTTCAATATGTAATATTGTTTCAATGATCAAGGCATCAATGGAACTTTTGTTTGTTTTAAAAATGAACAAAAAATACATCGAGACTTAAAAACAAACTCAATTTTTATATAACAAGATTATAAACGGATGGATAGACTTTGTCCTGATGGATAGTGTATCTTACACTATGTCATACGGATTCCTCGCTATTCTAATTAATTCGACAATTAGGTCAATTTAGTTTTTTCACTTTAAAGAAGCCATATTTCATGGCCATGCTTTTCGACGGATGTCACACTAATATTATAAAGGCGAAAGTTTGTGAGTGTGTGTGTATATTTGTTATTCTTTGACGCCAAAACTACTGAACCGATTACGATGAAACTTGGTACGTAGATAGCTGGAGACTTGGATTAACATATAGACTAGACTTTTTATCCCGATATTCTTACGAGATCGGGATTTACGTGGGTGAAACCGCGGTGCGCTGCTCAGTCCCAAAAATATCAGGATTAAATTTGATTAGTCCCGGGATTTCAAACTAGCAAACATTAAAAAAAATATTATGTAGAAATGATTTAAGGCAAATCCTATAGATATTCCAAGTCGTGGCCATAATTAAATCATTTAAAACAATTAATTAAGAAATGCATAATGACGATTCCTCTAACTTCGATCGAACAAGAGGCGCTTTCGCGATTCAGAAAAAAAATTACAAAATTCTCACTGATTGAACTCAATGTAATAAGGGAAACATTGATCTCTTAGTATTTTTGAAGTGAAAAGTTCTTGAGGCACATTGGGCACGTTTGGTATGGAGAAAAGCACTGAACTCACGTGATTGTCACGCTTAGATACAATACAAATATCTTTGTTGTATGTATGTATGTATGTATGTATCTGGATGACAGAGCTTTGCTCGGTTTTTTACGTTTTCTGAAAATGAAACCTAGCTAGATCGATTTATCGCCCCCGAAACCCCCTGCCTACTACATTTCATGTATATTCATTGTATTCATATACAAGAATTGCTCGATTAAAAGTATTAGATATAATATATAAGTTTTTTTTTATGTTATAGAGGGCAAACGAACAGACGGGTCACCTGATGGTAAGTGACTAACGCCGCCCATGGGCACTTGCAACTCAAGAGTCAGAAGTGCGTTGCCGGCCTTTAAGGTGGGATTAGGGGAAGAGGGGGAGAGGAGTGGAGAGGGGGAAAGGGAAGGGTTAGGGCCTCCGGTGACCTCACTCACTCTGCGAAAAGCAATGTAAACATTGCTTCACTGCCGGTTTTCTGTGAGGCCGTGGTATCTCTCCGGTCGAGCCGGCCCATACGTGCCGAAGCATGGCTCTCCCACTGTTACTACTGGTACTATTTTCACTTTTGACATGCAGTCCTAAGACTGACAGTCTTTTTCTACAGGTAATATTAAATAATATAATAAACTTAACGATTCCCACCCAGGACAAATAATTGTGTGATGAGATCATTTGTTCTGTGTCTGTGTGTTATTTATCTATAATATGTATGTATTTAGAAATATATAAGTATGTTTATCAGCAGTCTGGTTACCATAGTACAGGCTCTGCCTAGTTTGGGATCAGACGGCCGTGTGTGAGATGTGTGAAGTTATTATTATTATCTATTGACGAACTTTAGCATTATCAATAACTTCATGAATCCGGCCACCATAAGTAATAATAATTTTGTTTAAAATTAACAACACGCAGCTTTAAACTCTCGACAGCGGTCACACGCATCAATTATAAAAATTATACTAGAAAGTGCGCAGGGGCACCTGGCGGGGGTGGGTTCGACTCCCGCCCCAATGTGATTGAATATAAATACACTGTCACATGTCACATGTCTGTTGAACAGAAAACCATAGAGATGATGTGTGGACTTAAAAATTTTCATTCCATATTTAATTTGTATTTTGATGTCGATTGAGATTTTTGGGCGAATTTTGAGTTCAATGTTATTTAAAATAGTAGGTATAATTATGTATTTAAACGGGAATTAACGCGATCACGAAAAAGTATTACATACCTCTGATTTGCCTGATGTTTCCACGTTTCGACCAGGTTTCACTGGCCGTGGTCACAGGCTGACTGTGATCGCGTTAATTCCCGTTTAAATACATAATTATATCACGGAACGCGAAAGTTCAAAAGTTAGTAAAATAGTAGGTTTATCTGTTGATCTAGTGGTTAGTGACCCTGACTGCTAAGCCAGAGGTCGTGGGTTCGATTCCCACCCAGGACAAATATGCAAACTGCTACTATATGTAAGTAATAGCAGTTCGGAGATGACCAGCCCCAACCAACGGCACTCGTTCACGAGCATGACCACTTCAACCATATCAAGTCTGGTATAGTTATAGGGGTTTGTTTCCTCATTTAGACTCATAGACGGTCTATTATGCGTTCAGATAACACAGGCCTCTCGCACTCTAGGATAACGTGAGTAGTGTTCCTCTGCGTTGAGACACCCTCTACATAGAAGACTGTCTGTCGTATTGACGGTAAATAGGTCGGTTTAGGGCCAGGTGGCCCCGTAATTACTGTAAGTCTGTTTAGTAACTCTTTTCCTGGTCGTGTACTTCTTTGTCATCTTAGTATTATAAAAACATGAACATTTTACTACATTTGTTACGTATTATTATTTACTTACTATTTATTACCCCTCGTTTATAGAACGTAGCTAATAAAATATACTCAATATCATAAACCTCTAAATGCGTGATAATAAGCAATTTTGCGTGAAAAAATAACATCAATCAATCAATTCTCATTGAATTATTAAAATTACTATGGATTAAATTAAATGACCTGCTGAAAATACACCCACACCTAAAAGAGGAACCTATTACATTATCGATTACTCATAGTTTACAAAAGCTTAAGCGGCAGTTGAATAATTCTTAAGTGACAATAATGTTTTAAGATTATTTCTGCGTTTAGGAACATATTATGTACGATTGCAGAAATAGAAAGGCTTTTCTTTGTTTTTTATCGCATAGAGTTCATTATCCCTTACCTGTCAATTTAACTTATGTCACTTATGCTTTCAATCTTCGACGTCATTTATGTTCGTTTATGTGTTTCACTGAGTTATTTAAACTTTAATATCTGGAATTTTTAATATCAGAACTATTTGCTTGAATTTTGTTTTCCTGAATAACTGGCAATGTCGCTTTAGCGCTATGCTTTTTACCCTTCAATTGGCTTTAATTGCTCAAGGGTCGAGGTTAGTTAAGTTTTATATGTGCATGTTGTGGCTGACGGTACTGGGAAGCTGAAAATATGTTCGTAGGAAAGTTAAATAATTTCTGTCATATCTTTTTCGGAAGATGATTGTCATTTTTATACTATTGAATTGACGTCACCAGTTCAGATTGACTTACTACTACTTAAAAGAGCTGCCTTTAAAACAGTTGTGTAAACATCTTTTGTTGTTGATTTCGAAAAATTCTGTTAAAATTAGACAAAAAATAGACAGAAGTGATAACTTAAACGCCAGACCGACTGGCGCCGTAACGCGTTACGTAGCGAAGCGGTTGACCCTCCCATAAGAAGTTATCACTTCAAAAATTGAAAGCACAAGGCTAGGTAGTAAGGAATAAAATATCAGAAAATAGTTAGTTAAAAGATCTTTCCTAAAACTTTCACATTTCATATAACATATCAAAATGTTTTTGACGTAACTTCTTTACTAGTAGTATTTCGAAGAACTAAAATTATTTGAATCAAAAATGTGATATCATATTTAGCTTTCAACTTCAGCCTAATCCAGTCTAACTCAAAACGAAACCAGCCTTGAACTTTCAAATCTGAAGAGCTGTTTACGCACTGCAGACCTAACAAAGAAACACCATAAAACCTTTCAACAAAAATGGTTTGCACAAAACAAAGCTTAAAATTGTAACGGAAAAATCGCGCGCTGACATTTAGGAAGTCTCTACTGACTCGCGCCTCGACGGCGCCCGCATGTCATTTCATCGTCCATTATAAAATGTCGGCAGTAATCGGCCTTTATTTTTATTTTATTTGCCAACCACCCTCTCGCCCACCACCCCCGCCCCGCGACCGATATTTCAAAGTTAACGACTCCGCAGTAAAATATAGCACTTGACTCGAAAAAATTGTGAATGAATATTGAGTTGGTAAAATTGAACAATGTTTTGTGATCATTCTTTAGTTGCATTTATATCGGCGCGGCGCCATCTTGTCTCTGTTCTAATTTCAAATTTGAAATAGGAATGGTTGATAACAATGGTAAACATAGATTCTTCTATTTATGAACATAGCCTAACGGTTCATTGGTTTTAATTTAGTTTCATTGACGTAGAGTATTTATTTCTGGTTTTAAATATCATCGCATCGAAGAGCGCAGCCAACATACATTTTTGTGGTATTTGTTGTAGGTTCTTGTTGCTAACGACTAAGACTAATGGACTTAAACTTATGTCTATACTTTCTTATATCGAGAAAAGTATCTTTATTCCTTACGCTAAAAGTGCAGGTATTTAATATTTTTTTTGCTGGACGGTAACGCGTACATGTTACAACGTAGTACGATAGACAAAACTTAAATTTATGAGGAAGAACATAAAATAACTTATCTGCGTCTCAGTGGTATGTTTCTTTAACACAAAAGGGAAGATACTCCGATCAGGCTGGGTGATTTGGCCTAGCTGGTTGAGGCCTAGCGCTTGATGTTAGGTTAGGTTAGATTTAGTTAGTTTTTGTATTAGGTTTAGCACAGCCGATATTTACTAAGTAATTTGGTTGGTTTTCCTATTGATTAAGTATTAGATGCAGTGGATATATAACCTGTTATTGAGAATTCCTAATAGAAATCAATTTACTCGACTTTGAAATTGAACTCAAAACTAATGCCACGTTTATACCACAGCGCCACAAAGCTGGCAATGAAACAAAAACAGTACCTATAAAGTTAAATGATACAAGACTTCTTCAAGTTCTCCAAGTTTTTTAATAAATAAGACTAGAACCACAAAGTTTCTTTACGTAAATAGGTTATAGGCGAGGCTAGTCAATCGTGCCGATTGACAGGCGCGTATCTTAATGTCCCACTTCTGATATGTAACTATGAGGTTCGCAGTTTAGGTCAGGCAATAGTTTGCTCTGTTTTTGGAGAATAACAAATACATTCAATGACTTCACGCAAGTAGGAATAAAAATTAATACGTGTTGCAGAAATATAAAAGATTATTGGCAGCATAAAAAAGTTTATGAAAATTTAATATTATATTACGAATTTAATATAAGGAGAATACTTTCTACGCATGTTTAAGCAAACGCGCACAAACAGGTATGTGAATTTCGTATACCTTAATATGTAGAAGAGGTGCAGAAAGCTAAAATATGTGCTATTACAAGAAAAGAGCGGACTCCCACCTCAAAGGCCGGCAACGCACTTGTGACTCTTGAGGTGCAGGTGTTCATAGGCGACAGTAGTCACTTACCATCAGGTCCACTTACCGTCTGCTCGTTTGCCCCTATAATAAAAAAAAATATTAGGATAAAAATTGTGTAAAAAGTAAAAAACTACAGCATAAACTATAGGGTCCAGAATATATTTTCACCTGTTATAGTACAAACGCATCAGCAATCTATGCAATGACTGTTTATTTTATTATGGTCATTGAAATAAAACGTCATTCAAAAAGGCCGAAATTCGACCGCCCGGCGATCTCCTACTAATAAACTTAATTTGTTGAGGGCTAATAAATAACTTAAGTCATAAATTTTGTAAATAAATGTGAATGTATGTACGCATGCGGATCTTAAAAAATATCTACCAAAAACAATCATGGCTCATTCGTAATCTCGTCCCAATACAAACTCGGCCCATTGGGACGAGTTGACAAGGTAGGGAACAGATGTGTATTGCTATTATAAAAATATCATTAAACGATAATCCATATTACCGAAGGTTATAGTAAAACGCCAGATTTCTGCGTAAACCTTGAATATATCTAGACCGTAGCATTCAATATTTCAGGCTTATTTGATGTCATGACCCGTAAAAATCCCTAAACTGAAGCTTACACCTGAGAAAAATTGTTTCTTACGAACTTACGTATATTTGTTCCAGGAATGCGAACTGAAGGAATTTTTTATTTTAAGTTCGCAGGATATTTATTTATAGGGCTATGTTAAGTTGCTGATTTGACTTTTAATTGTTGTAATTTGTAGTTTCATTTGTTAGAATCGTGTAGCATTGGAACTGATTCTTAATTTTATGTAATATTTTTTTTTGTATATTGTATGGATGTTTGTTACTCTTTCACGCCAAAACTACTGAACCGATTGCGATGAAACTTGGTACGTAGATAGCTGGAGACCTGGATTAACATATAGGCTACTTTTTATCCCGATATTCCCACGGAATCGGGACTTACGCGGGTGAAACCGCTAGTTTAGTAATATATGAATAGAAGAATGTTTACCATAGTACAGGCTCTGCCTAGTTTGGGAGCAAGCCGTGTGTGAAGTGTCTCAAGTTATTATTGTATTATTATTATCACTACACATTATAAAACAAAGTCCCCCGCTGCGTCTGTCTGTCTGTCTGTTCGCGATAAACTGAAAAACTACTGAACGGACTTTCATGCAGTTTTCAGTAATAGACAGAGTGATTCATGAGGAAGGTTTAGGTGTATAATTTGTACCCGTGCGAAGCCGGGGTGGGTTGCTAGTATCTCTATAAAGTAATAATTTCAATCCAATGCGTAAACGCGGTCCTGAGAAAAAGATCTTGAAAGACTAACAATTAATTTGCCGCTACACACACAGACAGACAAAGAAATGATCCCTGATAAATGTTTAGTTTTTCTATATACTTATACACATATATTTGTAGGATTTACCACAAGATGTACCAGAGTATTGCCATAGTATTAAAAGATTTTCGGGGAAATCTATGTATAACTAAGTCAATTAAAATGGCCTATAAGTAGAGCCTTGACATACATAATATATTATATCGACATTACACGCGTATGTTAATATAAGAATTCTTTTTCTTAACTACAAATAGGCGGCGGCAGCGTAATGGCTAAGGCGTCAGACTTGCGATCAAGTGGTTGCGGGTTCGAACCCCACCCAGTGCACTACCGGCGTGAACCCACTCCTTTTTTTTTTTTTTTTTGTGCGTGTGGAAACCTCCTCGGGCCGTCACCCCACCGGGGTTTTCGGTGGGGCGGTGTGTCGGAATCGAACCGACTAAAACCACACGGTGTGCCGTACTGCGCCTTAAGTAGGAGGGATCAGGGAACAGCTTTTATTAAGACATCCGGACCCCCCCTAGCGCCTGCCCGCAAAAGCGCGGGCACCACCTTCGGGTGAAGAACCTCTCAATTAGGCGACGTCCAGGCACACGCGGACGCCGCCTCCTCGCGGGGGGCCACTATAACGGGTGGAGGGGAAAAAAACCCGTCCCGTCCACCCGCGGCCACACTCATTAAGTCCGAGTGGAGGTCGTCCTCCCGGACCCTTTCCGCCGCCTCCTTCTGCGAGATGACTTCCTCACAGAAGGTAGCGACCGAGGTAAAATTCCTGTCGCTACCGGCCATGGAGCGTATGACAGCCGGTAGCGACAGATCCACTCCGATGACTGCAGTGAGGGCCCGACGCTGCGCCGCCTAACTGGGGCAAACCGCCAGCGTGTGCTGAGCCGAGTCCTCACTGCAGTCGCAGTGATGACAGGCGGGACTCAATTCCCTCCTAGCGACCGAGTGCAGGTACTTCCCGAAGCAACCGTGCCCGGAAAGAACCTGCGTCAGTCGGAAGGAAAGGGTCCCGTGCTGCCGCCCTGCCCACTCGACGACGACCGGCTGGAGCGCCTCCACGGCGGCAAAGCCAGCACGTGGAGCCTCCAGCCGGGACGACCAACGAGCCATAGTAGCTCGGCGAGCGGCCTCACGCCACTCGCGTACCTCTTCGGGCGGGGGCCGACTGTCGCTTACCGCCCGGAACTCAGTCGTCCGCCGATAAACTTCGGCGAGCACTTCCGCCTCAAAATCCCACGGGGGAGTTCCGGCCAACGCGCACGCCGCCTCCGTCGACACGGTGCGGTAGCCGCGTATGGCTCTAACCGCCATAACCCTCTGAGGGCGCCAGAGGCGCGCCCTATTCTGGGCGGTCAGAGCCCCCGCCCACACCGGTGCACCGTAAAGTGCCATTGACCGGACAACCCCCGTGTACAGCCGTCTCGTAGCGACGCTGGGTCCACCCAAATTGGGCAAGAGTCGCCCAAGGGCGGACGCAGCGCCGACCAGCTTTGGAGCAAGCTGCAGGAAGTGCTCGTCGAAGCGCCACCTTCCGTCAAGGATCAGGCCCAGATACTTGATGTGGGCCTGAACCGGTACGAGGACCGAGTTGACCTCAATAGAGGCGCCAGGGGGTGGACCACGACGGGGCCCATGAAATAATAGGGCCTCCGTCTTATCCAGGGGCTTGAACCCACTCCTAACACAAGCATTTAGCTTAGCTGGAGGGGTTAACAAGAATACTAGTAATGTGTGACCCACGTTACTAGTATTCTTTATGTAAAAAAAATTGTTCTGTGTCTGGGTGTAATTTATCTAAAATATGTATGTATTTAGAAATATATAAGTATGTTTATCAGCAGTCTGGTTACCATAGTACAGTTTCTGCCAAGTCATCGCAATCGGTTCAGTGATTTTGCGTGAAGGAGTAACAAACAGCCATCCATCCATCCAAACTTTCACATTTATAATACTAGCAGCGCCCCGCGGTTTTACCCGGGTAAGTCCCAATCCCGTCTGAATATCGAGATAATAGCCTATATTTTAATCCAGGTTATCAGCTATTTACTTACGAAGTTTCATCGCAATCGGTTCAGAAGTTTTGGCGTGAAAGAGTAACAAACATCCATCCATCCATCCAAACTTTCACATTTATAATATTATATATATCGTGGGATAGTGGGATTTATAATATTATAGTGGGATAGTTGGGTGTGGGGTTTATAATATTAGTGGGATTAAGTGGGATTAAAGCACAAAACTAAACCGATTTACACAAGTTGTATAATTTTTAAAGTAACATTAGGAAATTCCGAGAACGTCCTTCAGAGATTGTTTTAAAATTACAAGTGGATTAAGTTCTTATAATTACAGACTACTTTCATTACTCGTGACTAAAGGTTAGGGAACATTGTAATGGCTAATGGGAATTGCGACCAAACGGTGGCGGGTTTGAACCCACCTGGTACACTATCAATGTTAAGGGTTGATAGTATACCAGGTGTACCAGGAGTACCACGTTGTGTGTTAGTCATAACTAGTGATGTACCGGATATCTTTATCCGGATATCCGAGGAAAAAAAAAGATCTGTTTTCATATCGTGTCCGTTACCTTTTTAGCGGATTTTGAACGGATCTTCTATATTATTATATTTTATGACATTTATGAGAATTTACGTGTGCCTGACATTTATATTGCCAAAATATATATTTAAACTTTTATTGAAGTGAGTTGTTACAGGTAATTAAACAATATTTATAATGAGATCAAATCTTAAATCTTTGCTATATACTTATTAAAATAATGAATTTAAAACACGTGCGGTCAGTGCAGTCGCGAATGTACTCGAAACATGTCGTGCTGTGTTACTAATGCTCAACTTCGAAACTCGTTCAAGGTCACACAAACTGGGTAATAAAACTGAGGTCCGTATCCGTATTCGCAAATTTGTACACAAAAAATCCGTATTTCTATCCGTATCCGCGGATATACATTTTGGATGACGTGGCACATCACTAGTTAGAAACATAACACAAGCAGTAGATCTTAGCTGAAGGGGTTAACAATAATACTGGCAATGTGTGACCCACGATGCTAAGTTATACATTTTTTTCCGCCTAGGCTCGATCCGCCGATAACGTCATAACGTGTATTCCAATACCGATTTGGTCAGTGTTTGTTTTTCAGGGACAACCCCCATTTTTTTTTTTTTTTTGTGCGTGTGGAAACCCCCTCGGGCCGTCACCCCACCGGGGTTTACGATGGGGCGGTGTGTCGGAATCGAACCGACTAAAACCACACGGTGTGCCGTACTGCGCCTTAAATAGGAGGGATCCGGGAACAGCTTTTATTAAGACATCCGGAACCCTCCTAGCGCCTGCCCGCAAAAGCGCGGGCACCACCTTCGGGTAAAAACCTCTGAATTAGGCGACGTCCAGGCACACGCGGACGCCGCCTCCTCGCGGGAAGCGACTATAGCGGGTGAAGGGGAAAAACCCGTCCCATCCACCCGCGGCCACACTCAGGGCGGCATGAGGCGCTGGTAGGGACAACCCCCATGAGTTATCCCCTGACTACGTTGTCCATCTTTGTTTGTCCATCTTTCAATATCTTTTTCTTCCACATGTTCAGTATATAATATGTATAGCGATACGAACTTTGTTCCAACCTCGTCCAGAAGACACTTCGCGCGTTTTTTATATTATATCGGTATTTCTATTGGAACAAAGATGAGTGACGCCACTGAAGTCGGCACCACTCATCTGGGCACCTTATACAAGTTCATGGTCAAAATAAAAAAGTTGTGCTTATGCGGTAAACAGGGTCTCCAATTTTTTAGTTATTACTAAGGGCTAAAAGGCTCTAGTTTATTTTCAATTAGATTTCTGTTTAAAACATTTAATATACCTACATAGTGGAAAAAGATAGATCTATTGACTGGCCTGTTGGTCTAGTGGTTAGTGACCCTGACTGCTAAGCCAGGGTTCGTGGATTCGATTCCCACCCAGGATAAATAATTGTATGATGAGCACGGCCATTTGTTCTGTGTCTGGGTGTAATTTATCTATAATATGTATGTATTTAGAAATATATAAGTATGTTTATCAGCAGTGTGGTTACCATAGTACAGGCTCTGCCTAGTTTGGGATCAGACGGCCGTGTGTGAGATGTGTGGAGTTATTATTATTATTCTCTTTAGTCATCTTTTACCATATAAATTACATTTTTAAATATGTGCATAAAAAAATATATATATTTAAAAATATAAAAAATAGTAGACCACCGACATCGGGTACCAAGATACCGGTGGTTAGGGCTCCAAAGACAGGCACCTCCTCACTATACGGGCCGTGTCGAGAAGAACTGCCTTCTGCATCAGTCCCTTGATCCAACCGTCTAACGCGAGCCTCCTTAAGGTGTTGATCGAGGCTCTTGGCTATTAATCCATGAGCAGATATGACAATCGGAACAATGATCGCCGATTCGACATTCCACATATTGACAATCTCGTGAGACAAATCCAAATATTTGATTTGTTTATCTTTTTCAACTTTCACGAGATTCTCGTCATGAGGAACAGCGATATCGATGATCATTGCACAGCGCTCTAATCGATCTATCACCACTATATCAGGTTGATTCGCAACTTATTATTATTATTCATTTTATAGAAGTTCGCAATGCCATTTTTGCGTCTATGACTAACAATAATCAATAAAAATTATTAGGTAAAATATTCTGAGTTTAAAACCGTGTAAATCCTAGGTTTCTTGTCGGTTTTTCATGTGAGCTCAACGTCCTTGACGTGTTAAAAAAGTATTAATTTAATATTACAGAAGTAAAATCTTTTAAATTCATGATTCATGCCAAATAAGCTACCTGGCATTAAACGATTACCGCAGCCTATCAAGTGGGTAGTGCCCTTGTGGGGAACATTATTTTTTAATTATACACGTCACCTGACCACGTGCCTACTATTGAATGCGTGTTCATTAATTTTTATACAGAAACAAAAAGTAGCAAGATTATTGTACAATAACACTTTAATAAGGCAAATTGATGTTCGCCCATCCACTTTCTCCAACTAATTAAACTTGTTTTTTGACTTTTAATATAAAACTTTTTTTGTGAAAAATGTGATGAAAAAGCGGACGCGGTTGTTTATGTCAAATAGTACTCGTTTGAACTTTGCGCGTATTTTGTTAAAAAATAAATTAAATAACTCTGTGGTTCGTTTTTTAAAATAAGGTGAAGTTTTTTTTTATTTTGATTAGTTTCGAGATTATCGTGTTTTTAGGGTGGATCAAAACATAGGCAAAGATATCAGCGGGATCTAGATTTCTGTTCGAATGTATTCTCGAAGGATAATTATACACTTATTTAGAAAAACCTTCAAAGTAAAACAGTATATCGTTAATATTTTTATAAAATTTTATTCGAATTTCAATTGGAACGCTTTCTGAGAAACCAAATAATTTTAATGTGCCTCGGAAACTCTCAAAATATTTATTAATAGGTACGTGGAATATGAATAAGAAACTTTATACATTTTTATTAAGCTTTTTTTCTTTAGCGACTTTTCAATCAAATATACTGAGCATGAAGATTCTAATTAAAACAATTCTTCTTCTAAGTCTTAAGGAGGATTTTAATAATAATAATAATATTACTCTTTATTGTACAATAAAGAGTTTACCAGAAACATTAAAAAGCAAAATTTCTTAAAATTACGGTTAATACAATTGGCGGTCTTATCTTATATTTATATTTTACCTCCATATAATGTCCTGAATACCTTCCTCTACCTCTTGTGTTGTATTTGTATGTATTATAATCATAACCAACTTCCATGCGTCTAAATCATGGCAGTAGAAACTTTCATTTGCTTTTTTGCCACCCTTAGGGTTGGCATAATTGAAGTCTGTGCTCAATTGGTCAACGTGTAATTTAGTCATAAAAAATATAGGGAACCTTTTTAGAAGTCGGTTTAAAATGCTAACGATAATGTGTGTGTGTTTAACCTATAATACAAATAAATAAATATATATTTTTAAAACTAAGTTTTATAACACTATAAATAAAAAATATAATGTAGTGTGCGTAGATATAGATATGCTATAGGTAGAGTGAGAGAGAAATATTTTATAATGAGAGATCAGTATGGAAGAATAGTATTGGAAGGAAAAGGACAGAACATGTTTGATCAGGATCACCCTTATGATAGTATTTCCAAATTTTCGGAAAGTGATGTGTATTGTTTGCAGTTCGGGTTGGTTTACATGGCGGGCCTGTTGCATTTTTTTTTTATTTTTTTTTTTTACAAAATTTTAGCAGGTATATTGATTTATTGTGGCTTTCATTATTACTGTTTTGCATTTTTCTTGGGCACTAATTATGTATTTAAATGTAGATTACCCTGTTAAGTACTTAGTTCGTAAACTTCTGAGCAACGAAAGCGGCCATGCCTATTTTCCATGGGAAAAATTATTATTTCCGTCCGATGTTGTGCCGAGAAAGGGTTGGGCTGCTACGTTACATAGTGTGTCCCAATGATTAGCGGAGGGAACATTTGAGCAAGTCAGCGGCCCTGGATTATTTCTAAGCTGTAATGCATGCTCTGACATAAACCATTGCTGGTACCAAACCGTAACCCTACCGGAAAGCAAACGGCAAGGGAAACAGTGGCTCTACTAGACTAGGAGGAAGAAAACAGCCCGAGCCATCATTTTTATTCGTTGTCGGTCGATAACGAATAGCAATGGTGGCTCTTCAGGATTGCGCGCAGAAATACCTTGTAAATATACCCAGACCACCCGATGATGGCGATGCAGGCTCCTCGAGAGGAGAGGAGAAGATTGTTTTGCTTTCCTCCAAGTGGACGGGTTCATCAGAAATGGTAGGCGAGGCCTACCATTTTAGTCTTCATATAGCCGGTAAACCGTTTTCCTGGCAGTAGATCTGATATTTTGGAGGCCGTGTGCTTTAGTCAATCAGCCTCCGACGTAACTACTTTTCTCATGTCCTCATGACTTATTTCACATAAAAAATTGTAGATACCACGACGTTTAGGAAATACTAGCAAGGAAATACTACCCGATCTCGTGGGAATATCGGGATAAAAAGTAGCCTATGCGTTAATCCAGGTCTCCAGCAATCAACATACTAAGTTTCGTCGCAATCGGTTCAGTGGTTTTTGCGTGAAAGAGTAACAAACATCCATCCATCCATCCATCCAAACTTTCACATTTATAATATTAGTGGGATTAGTGGGATAGATAAAACCAAACTATTTCGTGATAATACATATTATTAAAAAAACACTATATTTAGGGCCATATAAGCCCTCTCTGCAAAGTATTGCACCGGCCCCTTGTCAAATAATCGACTCGGCCAGGGGTGACCGGGTGGGGAACACAATTTTTGCTATATTTCTAACAAAAAAAAAAGAAATATACGGCACGCGTTTTACTTAAAACATCAGTTTTGAGCGCACGCGCACGCGATCACACGCCACAGACGATAAAAGAAGAAATTGCAAAATTGATTTGATTGCGTGAATGGTTGCACTTATTTTCGTTGACATTTGACTCATGATTATTTGTGTTTGAACTTGAGTGCGTGAGGTGATTTTAAGTGCTTGTTTTGTGATGGTGGTTAGAACTAAGTGCTGATAATGGAGGCTGTAGATCTTAGACAGGATAATAATAGGTGAGAGAAGCTTCTTATTGGAATCTTTTACAAACGTGATCTACTGTCATAGCAATGATTCACTTAAACAAACTGTTCATTTATCAAACTAATATGTAATGTGTGTTTATGTGATCTCAAAATGCGATAGTATTTTTCAAATGGTTTAAGGCCACATTGTAATTTTTAAATTTCTTTGTCCTTTATTAATCGTCTCCAAATAAAGGAGGTGGTTCTGAATTCGTCGGCATCTAGTCATCAGGTCTGAATCTGATGGTGGAATCCTGGAGAAGTTGAGGGAACTCTTCAAATTTTATGGGCACACTTAAAGTAAATTGGGTGATTTTTATAGTGATTCGTGCTTTTGATAATTGAATAAGTCTTACTCAAGGTTGGTCTTATTTAATGATGAAAAATACAGCTCATTACAATTTATCATGATTTAGGCGTTTTGTAGTCAGCGATACTTTTTTAAAAGATAATTATTTTAGTAGCCAAGCAGTACCAATTTACGCATATCTTTAACGTGTAGGTACTGGGCAATTGACTGGTCTGTTGGCCTAGTGGTTAGTGATCCTGACTGCTATGCCATAGGTCGTGGGTTCGATTCCCACCCGAGTCTGGGTGTTCTTTGTATCCGTTGTTGTATGTTTGTAAAGTCTCCCGCGACACAGGAGTAATTCCTAAAGCGGGATTTGTCTTAAAAAAATTACTACTACTACGGACTATAGTATGGGGTTCTACACAACACGTAGTTGCAAAATTATTATTTTTAATTTTTTTTTTACAGTTTAGTTTTTTAATTCACAAGCTTTTATTTGACTATCAATGTTTGTTAGTATGCGTCAAATATTATTATAGATGAATTAAAACCACTGGCCCTTATCCTGTTTAGTTAAAATGATTGTAGGTATAGGTTAGGTTGGTTCAGTTCTGATGACAATGCAGTTTTATGATAAGCATGACCTGATTCTGCACCCAGGATAGGCACCAGACGAGAGAACTTCTCAACGGTCAGTAGCACATACTCGAAACTATTTTTGCTATGGGGAAAAAGCACTGAACTCGTTACCGTCACGCTAATAGTACATATATAGATCCACTAGAGGGCGCCAATCGAAACATTGAGTTCTGTCAGCTCCTTATTAATTAATGTCACCAACCTGCTAATGTGACGTTTTAAGTTCGTCGTTTCGTTTAAGTTTACACATCTATCGGCATTCCCATGACTGCCTACTTTTTTTTTTTTTTTTGATGCCGTAACGAATACGATGGAATGACTCGTATTTTCTACTTGTTTTTACTATTTTGCTATTTAAAAAAAATAACGTTCATTACACATATTTGGGAAGTATATATAAGTCCATTTATTTAATTATGGTATCAGATAATAAATCATAATTAGACCGATTTAAGAAAAAATGATCCAATCCACAACCTGAAAGATTTGAGTTTTTGTGACCTATATACTCCGAATAAGGTATATTTTAACATATTAAAGACTTTGTGGATTCAAATTCAAATTCAAATTCAAAATCATTTATTCAATTAAGACACTAAGTGACATTTATGAACGTTAAATTGAAGCTAGAGTTAAAATCATAGATCGGCGCAAACAGACGCCACGCATGTACTGGATTGTCAAGGTAAATTAGGTGAAAACACCAAAATCTACTGCCTGCTTGTGTCGATCTATAACTTCAAGTTTCCAAAATGCGTAGGGCCTTATGAGAAGAATACTGGCAAAGAAACTCATGGCCACTCTTTTTAAAAGTCAGATCTTCAGGTACAATAGTGTTAGTGTTACACGAGAGGTAAACAGGATGCAAGCTGATGCCACCTGAATTTCATTTTATTGGATTGGATCATTTCAGCTTAAATCGGTCCAATTACAACAAACATAAACACAATTAACATTTAAATGTAAATAAAACTATATGTTTTTTAATTAATTATTTAATAAAATAGTTTTTGCTTCCTCCTGTAAATAGTTACTAATTGCAGATACCTTACGAAGTTTGATAACTAAGCCATCGCCATGTTAAGTCAGTCGCGTTTCCACATTTGTAGCGACAGCATCCCAAGAGCTAAATTAATAATCTATACGTGACACTCATAGTATTTCACTACAATAACACAGGATAAATAATAATATAAATTAATATAAATATTACGCCATACGTACCTACATAACACATTACGTATTAAAGTACCCCATACATTATCTAGGTACCTACGTAAGGCGTACTTCATTTATTACACTTACGTCATTTCTGTTTATGTTTGTTTAAGTTTTTCTTTTTCTATAGTGACCTTATTTTACTGCGGTTATGTATGCGGGTTAGTTTTAAAATATAACACGACGATGGTAGAGTTACTAGTTTATAATTTCATAATTCTTATATTACTTACTTTAAACGAAGCAGGTAATTAACGATACTTTAGTAAAAATAAATAATGATTTATTGTGCTCTGAAAACAACTGTTATCATAACCGCAAATACGACCAAGTATATTATATAGCACATTATAGTAAACAAGATAATACTTGTACCTGTAAATTTTAACGCAGTTACTTTAGAAATATTATGGAAATTATATGTATAGTAAACAATGGAACATTCTCGAAGAACAAACTCCTGAGTGAGTGTGTGAATGAGTAATAATAAAATAAGATTTTTTTGCTACTCAACACTTATTCTTAATTTATAATTAACTTTTTACAAGAAAGGCGCATTGAAGTCTTCTTCAATGCGCCTTTCTTGTAAAAAGTATGGAATAAGCTGGAATCTTCTTCCCTTCATTTTCTTTTCCACCCTTAGAGGTGAACATTTTTTTTCAAATTGAAATGAAACCAAGCTTGAGTATAACCAATTCTATTAAAAAAAGAATTATTAAAATCCGTTCACAAATGGCGAAGATACAATCGAAGATCCTACTGTTTGTGTGTGTAACAAACACACACAAACAGTAGGATTGAGAATCCTTTTTGAAGTCTGTTAAAATAATAAAAAAAATAGGCCGATTACCGTGCATATAAAAAAAATAAATTATACGGTCAAATTGAGAACCTCCTCTTTTTTCGTCGGTTAATAAAACTAACAAAAGTCTTCTTCTCTTAGAAGTAAAGTTACCTATTGCTTAATGTTATTTATTGCTTTTCTTTGTAAAGGAAAAAAAGCAAGTGCGAGTCTGACTCGCTCACCGAAGGTTCCGTAAGCAAACAAAGTTGTATGTAGATAGTACGACGTACGTCCATCTTAGGAATCAATTCTAGAAGACTTTTGCCAGTCTTTCTCGAAAGACAAATTTAACTTTGCGGTGGCGATGTACGACAAAGTCAATAATCCAACCACAAAATATAAGTTTGTAATCACAAAAACTATTTTTTTCATGTGATACAAAAACAAATTAACGACTTTCGGATTATTTCCTTTACTTGTGCTGTGAGACCTTGCTTCTTACCATATTTCATGATTCTAGGAATTGATTTAGAATTATTAAATGTGATTTACCTGCGCGAATTGTTCAAATTTGGTCAAATATAAGGCTTGTGGCCATATTTTTTGATTGAGTTGACTTAAAAGCTTGATTTTTTACAGATTTACGGGACCGCAAACTTATGTATTTGGTATTAATTTCAACTTGATGCGTCTATGTGTTCCTGACAGATCTTGACAGACTGACTGACAGATAGACAGACAGACAGACAGACAGACGGACAACAAAGTGATCCTATAAGAGTTCCTCTTTTTTCTTTTGAGGAACGGAATTCTAAAATAGGTTAAGTTTGTAAGTAAAATGATTATTCCATTGAAAATATTTAACGCAATGGGACCAAATTTATTACATCATCAGAACGTTCCCATCAACTATGGTCACACTGTCCTCACTAAAACGTCAATGGTGCACAGTAGTAACATAAACTTTGTTTGGTGTTTCAGATGCGGCGGTGACGCGATGTCTGTCGCGCCGGCGGTGAAGCGCGAACTGGACCTGGAGAGCGGCGGCGGTAGCCCCGGCCGCAAGCGCCGTAAGCAAGCAGCACCAACCCGCGCCACCCCACAGCATCTAGCACCTCCGCCGCTCGATCTTCACGCCAAGATGGCTGACATTTACAAAAGCGCGCTCGCCTTTGGAGAGCTCGCAATACCTGCCTTTGACCCTCTTGCCGCCTTCCGTCTACTACCCCGCCATGAACCACCCCGGATTTTTAATCCGGAAGCGTACTGCGATCTTTGTTGTAAAGAGTTCTGTAATAAATATTTCTTGAAGACTCACCGCGCTAACAAGCACGGTATCTACGATGGTGGCGAGATGCAGCCGGCACCACCGCCGCCTGCGCAGCTCTCACCACCGCGCCGCGCCTCCGATGAGGAATCAGGTGGTACACCACGAAGACTCTCACCCGATTCCGCGAGAAGAGCCCGCGAAGCCGGTTTTCAGCCCGATGCTCTGCGTCGGCTCGGCGTAGTAAATCCTGAGGCGTTCTGTGAAATCTGCTGCAAAGAATATTGCAACAAGTACTTTCTCCGCACGCATCGAGAACGACGACACGGGGTACCTGTTCGGCGCTCGCCGATACACGACCATTCGCCACCCTCGGCTACACCTCCGGCAGGCCCATTAGGCACGCCACTTGGAACACCTCTAACTACGCCCTTGGCCACGCCGCCTGGTCTATCGGTGCCACCACCTGATACGCCACCCCGATCACACTCACTACCACCCCCGTTGGAGCCCGAGGAACTGGCTGAAGTCAAACGTGAGTGTGAGGATGAACTAGAGGCAGCACTGCGCGACGGACAAACGAGTCCGCTTAACTTGATCGTAGAGGAGCGTGGCGTCTCGTCACCGGGGTCCGCGAGTGAAGAGCTGCGCAAGCTGCAGACAATGATCTCTCAATTGAATGAACTGGCAGCTGAGCGGCTAGCAGACGAACCCAACGACCCAGGCCCCCGACCGCCGTCCGCGTCGCCACCACCTCAGGATGAGCGCCGCGCATCCTCTTCTGGCTCTAGCTTCTGTGAGATCTGTAATAAGGAACTCTGTAACAAATACTTCATGCGCACCCATATGCAGCGAATGCACGGTATATCGCTGGAGAGCGGCACGCAGTTGGGAGGCGTTACGTGCGACATCTGTCACAAAGAGCTATGCAGTAAATACTTTCTTCGCGTGCACAAGCACAACACTCACGGTATTCCCGCACCACCAGCGCCCGCGGCCACGGCTCCCGCTGAACCGTGCCCACTGTGCGCGCGACGGTTCAGAGGTCCACGTGCGTTGCGCGCACACCTGTTGGCTGAGCATGCACCACCCGCGAGACCACCACCTCCACCGCCTCGCCCGCTCGACCTGCTTGCGAGAGATAAACCGTACGCGTGCTCCTACTGTCCCTTCACTACCGACGTACTGGCATTTTTATTCGCGCACGAACGCGCTCACGCGCAGCAGCAAGCGAACGAGCCACCCGACCTGCCACCGGAGCCTCCAGGAAGCGGAGGGAGCGTAGGAGACATGGAAACTGGTGACATGGGCCCCGAGAGCATCGAGGGTGGTGATGGGAGTGAGAGTGACGCGACGTACTCGTGCTCGCGCTGTGAGTTTCGTGCGGAGGGGTTCGGGGCGCTGGAGGCGCACCTTCGTGCGGCACATGGTGGCGCGGGCGCGCTACTGGCGGTACCGCGGGCGCCGCAGGCCCCACTCACCATGCAGCCCTTCGTGGTGGAGGAGGCGGGCGGCGCGCTGAGCCTGGTGCCGGCGCTGGTGTTCCTGCCGGTGCGGCGCCGCGCCACTCGTCGCGCTACGGTGACGTTGACGCTGACGCCGGCCTAGCCGTGCCTCCCGCGCCCTCGCTGCAGTGAGCGCGCGCGCGCATCGAGATTACACCGCCGCGCGCGCGCGCCTACGATCGCTGAACTGTACTAACTACATTTAACGCTGTGTGCCTTCAAGCGATTGCTGAAATATTATGAGACGTAATTGTAAAGGGAGAAGCTGTCTGCGGCCGCCCGCCCGAGAGCCACACCGCGCGGCGGCCCCCGGCCTCTTGTTTTGTCAGAGTCTTAACTTCATATATTGAGAATTATATTGAACGGGTGATATATGAAACGTTGCCGCTTATAAATTCGATTATTTATTATTATCTCCTCGATGTTCCGTCGGGTCGGTCCGAGACGAGTTTATGAAACGTCGATTTCGATCGGGAGAAGAAATACACCCTAGGAGTAATTATTATTTAATGGTATATTATCGGTGAGTGCGCACTCACGATAGCGTCGTAGTACCGGTGCGATGTTGATCACTGAGCGAGCCGGCCGCGAGCGCGCGGCACCCGCACTACTGGGCGAGGGGCGCCGCGCGGTCCGCCGCCGCCACGGGTAGCGTACTACGACAACCGCTCTACCTCACCACTTAGTTTTTATATTAGCTGTTATTGTATAAATTATATTTTGGAGTTACAATAAAGTACAAATATAGTTAGTGCGTTACTACGCCGCGCCGGACGGAGGCCGCGCGTTCATGTTAGCTACTCGATACTATTTATTGTTGTCTACGAGTGACTTAAAGCACAAAGATACGTACTATTGGGCAGTGATCAACATTAAACGTAATTTTAGTATTAAATTTGATTAGATATGTGGTCGTGGGGCTCGGTCAGACGGGTTTTGTTGTGTAACACACCAATATATACGGGTCCTTGTTTAGGCGCGCTCGGGCTGAGCTCGGCGCGCCCGCCGCCCTGCGAGCGCGACATTATACACTTATTTGTATTGTAATCGTAAACATTATGTGTTACTGCTGACGGCGCGCGTCCCGCAACGCTCCGCTCATCAACTACACAATACAAATGGCCGCTTTACATTTACATGTTTTAACAGAACATTATATGATATATACATTTTATGATAGCTTTACAAAATACCTTTTAAAAGACTGAACGCAACAAAATAACTACCTCATCAGAGCGATGCGAGACGCGCTACGTATTAATATTATTATCTTGATAATCAAGACTTATTTGATGGGTGAAATGGTAACAAAATTTGTTTAAATAATTCATTATTGGTAGATCAGTGTGGGAGTTAGCTTGTACAAACCATGCAGCTTCTAAAGAAAGTTCCTATGTATGTACGTAAGTTGTAATTTAAATTTAAAGAAACTAGAGGTCGCCCTCGTAACGACTCCGGGGTTGTCAAGTAACCTGATTTTAATGATAATAAATGTGATTTTGGATCAGGGTAAACCTTATGAAGAAATGTAGTAAATACGGTTATTATCCAAACGTTTCATAAACGATCACATTAATAAAAATAAATACTGTTGTTACAAAGATAAAATAAAGAAAAAAATAAAATATACGATCACTTACTTCTAAAAGGCAGGATTGTCCAATTCACACACGTGCACTAAATGCCAATAAATAATACACCATGATTATATTTGGTTACTAAGGGATATTATAAAATCAGGAATTTTTTTTAGCGTCACGGGTCAAACCAATGTCTGGTTTTTCCGGGGAAAGTTAATGTCAAGTTGGTCATATGACAAAAGCCGCACCAATGTATGTATGCATGACCCCATAGACTAAGGTTTGGACAGTCCAAGCATATGATAAAAGGCGTCCACTACACAGTAGGTTTTACTGTCAGTTTTATCACAATCAAGACTGTGACTGACGGATAACCTATCGTCTAATACAATAATTGACAGTTGCATGCACAGAACACTACTTATTCTCAGTTCTGTGGTTGCATGATGTTGATTGCGAAACCTGGATAGTTTGTTTTTACATCATGCAACCATTTGTCATGACTTTTGGAATTGAGTGACGCTTGCATGAGCGTGTAATGGACGCCTAATAACAAGGTATCTTTAAAAATTAGTCACGTTGTTCAAAAATCTATTTAAAGTTCCTAGTTTAAAGTTCCAAATCAATTGAGTCCTATTAAATTCCAAAGTGTGAAAAATTGTAAAAATAAAACAGTAATTATTTTGACAATCCATCTTCCTATCAGTCTTCCGGATGCAAAGCCAAACAATCTTTCCCGGAGTCGAGGCGTGGGCGCACAAGACAACAAATTATATTAATAACGTTTTAAATAATAAAAAATTAATAAAATTGTACGCGTGGTAAGATCTCACGTCATCGTCCATTTTCTTAGTGCATTCGTGGAACAATGTAGAGAATGTCGAGTTTTTATTACATGGAGAGAGTGGACGATCACTAAGATCGAAGTCATTGGATGTAGTGAAAAAACTATGTATTAAAAAATTGTGTTCAGACGTTTTGTTTCCTAGTCGCGTTGTACTTGTAGTGGAGATCAGACGATGGTTGAGGTGGTAGCCAAGATGGGATAAGGTACTACATATTATAATTCAATAACGTAAATTATTCACTATTAGGGGTAATTACTTTACGTTTATTATTGTTGGTTATTTCACTATGCAATTGTTCTTCATAACATAAAAATAATATTTGGTGTTCTAAACGCACGTCCATTGTAAATAAGCGTAAATGTAATCATTAAAGAAATAGTAATTTAAAAATAGATAAATACTTGCAAAAGCCAAGTTTCAAATTTCCAATAACTAAAAAAGGGGTAACGGAAAAAATTATGAGTAAATAAAATATATTTCTAGTCTAAAATTCTAGTCAATTAAAGTTATATACATTTAATTAAAACCAAAAAAATAAGTCAACACTACTTAATTTTATTAATTTAAATATTAATACCAACAAATAAAAGTAAAGTGGTCAATACAACGAAAAATTAAAAAGAATACTTTTACATTTTAAATATGTCCAAGGTCACGTGTCCCATCTTAGCTACTACACCAACATGACAATAGTACAAAATTTGTTAACCAAGAATGCACGGTATCGGAGTTTGGTAAACAAAATAATAAAACAGTACAAATTATTATTAAGTGAAGAGGAGAGGAAGGTGTGCAGTAATTGTTAACAAGATCCACTCACGTACAACGCATGTAAACAGTTCATACAGTCGCACCGTACGTTAAAATAATAATGCGTATTATTGTTTTCAATGTCGTATTATTAAATTCACTTATTGTTATTGTAGTTGCAAAAATTATTTTCATTATGAAAGAAAAAATATTAATATGTGTGAACATTGTATTCTATTATTTTTCTTTATTTGTATAATTTCATTAATACTATCGGCAAGTAGGTGCACAACCTAAAGTTGCTACCCATTATTGTCTTCGGCCTATAGATCAGAGTTATGAACAATCTGAGATGAAAAGGGTTTTTAGTAGAATATCTACATCATGAAACGTCTGCTTTATTAATGCCAATGAGCTCGCCATTGTGTCTATGGCCATCCTGATGTTGTGAACTTAAGAGATTTTTTTAAATGACAGATTTTTTATTGGTATGTCACTGTTTTGACCAATTTTCTCTCATTTTTTAAATTATTCCTCTTCATATTTTATTGTCCATAGCTTGAAAGTTATATAGAGCCATGTATAATGTTATATGTATATTAAAAGTGTACTCCTATATCCGATATCGCATTTGTCAAGTCAGCGTTTATGGAAAATAAATTATGTGGAAACGAAATACGTATTGAAAAAATTACCAATAAGTGCTTTAAACAAGACTTAGTTACATTTTGGGTTTGATACATTCCAATATTTGCGAAATATTGAAATGAAAATACTTAACAAACTAATTAATAAGGTAACAAGAAATATTTTTTGCAAAAATAATATGTACAGTAAATAGTGAATAATTTTTAAAAAGTTAACGAATGTTCTCGTGGCTAACTTCGGATCGCAGTTTAAATATTTTGTGAGGGTCTGAAGTTCGCTGCCGATTGCTTTGTTACTATTTTTGTCAATTTCAAATATTGAAGAAGTTTATTATTAATATATATATATTTGATTTTGACAAAACAGTTATGATCTCTTGAACGAAAAGATCCTTTTTTAATTCCAAAAATGTAATTTGTTCTAGTCGTTAGTGTTCCTAGATTATGTTTAAGTGCGACTGTATATTTAAAACATAAAAATGATTTTTCGAGTTGTATTAAAACTGTGTTGTTTCTAGTCAAATTATTTTATTAAGAATTTTACTAATGTGGATTGCCAATAGATAAATACAAGTATATATATTTAGGTAATAAAAATGCATACGGGAGGAAAATACTATACTGGTATTTGTTTAAATTGTGAATTTCAATAGTAAGATAAAAACTTTTGGCGTCCACATTGGATAAAATTATATTTAAAAATATATAAAGAGAATTATATTCAGGCTTTAGGAGAAAGCCAAACCTTATGCCGCAGCCATGTTGTATTTCTTATTATAAAAAAAAAACTAATCTCGGAATTAAAAAAAGAAAACCTACTTCTATTTTTGAATTTGTTTAAAAAGAAATCGCGGTTTATCATTAATTTGACGGGCAGTCTACGAGGAAAAATTTAAAACTAATTGTCCTGTGTTATATTTCAAAATAAATATTCTTAATGATTACTGTTGATTTATAATAAAATTTGTAATAAGTGGTACAATGTGGTTTGCGGTCGGTATATGTTCCTAGCTCCGTCTGTTGGTTATGTATTTGTTTTCCATTAATTACTACGAAGCATTTCTACCGTATTCAATAAATTAAATATACAAATAACTGTTGAGTTTTCTTTCCCTTACCTTGCTTGGTTAGTAAAATATTAGTAACAAATACTCGGTATTACTATTCATCACAAGTTTTAAGTAGAATTTATGGTTAAAACGAAAAGGAGGTACTTCAGGAGTAAAACCAACGTACTAAAAGTAATGTATTATTAGAATGGAATTATTTAAATACATTGTATAGTCACTAGCTTCTACATGTACATGTGCACCTACAAAAAACATAAATTAGATATTTATGTTTTTAATTTATTTACTTTATTTTGGTTTACCAACAATTGTTTTCATTAAAAACTAACACCAAGTACCTACATGCGAGTATACAAATAATAATGTAACAATGACCTATACATAAACAGCACATACAATGGACATTTTATGAAAAGGAAAATTATACTACAATTCTATATACAATACAGCAGTTAACATAACACCAAAAGAATATGTTGCGACTAGACCCGATGCTAAAAATCATTTTACGGTTTTTATACCTCACTCATAAAAAATATTGATTAGTAATCAATTACTAATATATTTTAATTTGATCAATATCAGAGATCGATCCTTGAGAGAAGATTTATCTTTAGCAGTTGAATCAACTGAATGGCCTGTTGGCCTAGTGGTTAGTGACCCTGACTGCTAAGTCGTGGGTTCGATTCCCACCCAGAAATATAATTGTTTGATGAGCATGATCAGTAATTTATCTATAATATGTATGTATTTAGACATGCATAAGTATGTTTATCAGCACTCTGGTTACCATAGTACAGGCCCTGCCTAGTTTGGGATCAGACGGCTGTGTGAGGTGTCTCAAGTTATAATTATTTAAAAAAAAAGCAAAGTGAAGATCAACTTGGTCCCTGTAGCTGTTAATCGTTTTACACATTCTTGCAAATTGGGAGTTGGCACCGAGATGTTTTTGTTAGTTTTATGTTAAAAAAAAACAATTATGTTTTATGTTTAAAACATAAATATCTAAATTATGTTTTTTGTGCATTTTCTTTCTTCAGGGTTTGAATTTTAAAATTTGAATAAAACTTAAGACAACAATTTGTGCTATACATATTTATTGCCGATGGATTAACGATCTGGTATAGAAACCGTTAAGTGCTCGGCATCAGATGTGCCTTGGGCTTGGATACCAATTCAGAAGCATACAAATTTGTCATACCAGCAGCGCCACGCGGTTTCACACGCGTAAGTCCCGTTCCCGTGGGAATATCGGGATAAAAAGTAGCCTATATGTTAATCCAGGTCTCCAGCTATCTACATACCAAGTTTCTCTGCAATCGGTTTAGTAGCTTTGGCGTGAAAGAGTAACAAACATCCATCCATCCAAACTTTCACATTTATAATATTAGTGGGATGATTTTTTTGATTTTGATAGTTTTTTTTCGTACTATATGGAAAGCATTAATTAGCATTTTATATGGAAAGCATTTCTTAGCATTTATTACAACAAAAAAATTTAAATTACTCTTGCAAAAGTTTTTGGTATCTTAGTACAGCAGCTTATCTTTCTTTGATGGTCTACCATTATTATTACCAGGTCTTTTCGTGCCGATATGGCGCAGGACCTCCTCGTTGGTTATTTTCTGAGTCCAAATTATTTTTGACATCCGCCTGAACGCCCGTACATTTCGAATGTTTCTGTACGTTCCCTGACGTCTTCTTTAATAGTCCTTCGTATAAAAGCATAGACATAGAGTCATGTTCAATCTCTGACTAGTAAAAACATTTTTAATTGTAGAAAATGCACTCCTGCCGACGTCCTTCTAACAAAGCAGAATAAAAACAGCACTAGGCCAAAAGTGCTGAAGTACCTCATGCCAACCATACCTGCTTTACCATACCTACTTAAAACATTACAATGGACTTCAAACAAAAGAACAAAGATTGGCAGTAACACAGTTTCCCCAAAGTTTTGCCAGATTAATTTAAAAACAAAACTACAACAAATGCTAAGTTCAGTCATCAATGTAATCTATAAATAAATCATACAATTACAACCCTAACTGGAAAAAATCTCCACCAAAAATAGTCTTAATTAAAGATTATATCCGCGTCAACTGTCGGCTTTAGATTAATAAAAAAAAACTTAACAAAAATGAACGTTTTTGTAAAAAATCGACATCCATTAAAAATCGCGTTGCGAAGGGTCGCGCAATGTCGCATCTGTCAAAATTTATCATAGGGGAAATGCAGTGAAATTGTTGAAAAATGGGTTAAATGTTAAAAAAACATGGCAAAACATAGCGCGTGCAGGCGAGGGGTTAAGTTTGACAGTGTCAACATTACACGCGTTTTAACCCTGCGACTGATACGGACACGCTTCGTTGTTCTTTGAACTTGTTGAACTTATGTTATTAATTTAAATTCTATTATTATTTTGATATTTTCTCGTATTCATGATTTCAAACCAGGAATTGTTGATTTCAAATCAAAAATGTTGCGTTAAGAGTTCAAATTTATTCATATTCTTTCACACTTTTGCCAGCTACGTGGTTTGGTGTCTATCTCTCATCGTCTTCGGTAACGAGACACCTCATCTCCATCTGAAATTCCCTTTCGTCCTAAGGAAATTACGCTTTCGACTTCATACCTAAGTACCAAGAGATTTTCGCAATATTGGAATAAAAAAAAACAAGGTTTAATGATAAAAACATTTGTTTCGTGACATTTATTTACTTGTTTTAATATTATTAACTTGATAAATGCCATTGTAATAACGACTATGTACTCGTACATATAAAATAATCACTACATATTATATTTGACTGGCCTGTTGGTCAAGTGGTTAGTGACCCTGACTGCTAAGCCAGAGGTCGTGGGTTCGATTCCCACCCAGGACAAATAATTGTATAATGAGCATGATCATTTGTTCTGTATCTGATCTCATTTAGAAATATATAAGTATGTTTATCAGCAGTCTGGTTACCATAGTACAGGCTCTGCCTAGTTTGGGATCAGACGGCCGTGTGTGAGATGTGTGAGTGAGAGTTATTATTATTACTAAAATAAAGTCCCCCGCCGCGTGTGTCTAAGTCTGAACGCGATAAATTCCAAAAATGCCGATCGGGTTTTCATACGGATTTCACCAAGTGTTGATATCAATAAACAGAGTGGACCCCGTAGCGGGATCGAACGGTGAGAATAAATCAAAATAAAAACCATTTATTTCAATTAAACCAATAATAAGTATTTTTGAATTGTCAGGAGTATGAGTCAGTCAGACTAAGTCAGTCGTGGAGCTAGTTGTCCAATACGTAGATCCTATGGAGAAGAACAGGCAAGAAACTCCAAGGACACTCTTTTTCAAAATGTTTTTTTGAAATTTCTGGTTACATTGCTTATAAGCGTAAATGAAATGTGAGGACAATGTAACATACCCATTATTCTAAAATATAATAATAATAACAGGATGGATATGAGGCGGCTGGATCAAGGGACTGATGTTGATGGTTCCTGTCTTTAGAACCTGAACCACCGGTATCTTGGTCCCTGTACCCGATGTCGGTGGTCTACTTTTTTTATGTACATATTTAAAAGTGTAGTTTTATATGGTTTAAAGATGAATAAAGAGAATAATAATAATTTGAAACACGTAAGGTGTCTCAAGTTATTATTATTACACGACCGTCTGATCTCAAACTAGGCAGAGCCTGTACCATGGCAACCAGACTGCTGATAAACATACTTATATATTACTAAATACACATAGAACCCACAACCTCTGTCTCATCAGTCAGGGTCACTAACCACTAGACCAACAGGCCGTACCGGTCTATTAGTAACCACGTTATTCTTTGGTCTATGCTGTCTTACGGACAACAAAAATGGCGTCTTAACCTTTTTTGGTGCTTTATCTGTAATCTAGATCAGAAGCACGTGTATCTTGTATGTTTAGTTCTAGATTGTGTTCATGGGTAAACATACGATGTTATGATATGAAGTTCTAACGGTGTTACGAAAGGGGACTTTTTTAATCGAGGTAAATGAGGAAGTTCTTATTCAATCCGTACGTCCGTAATTTTCTTAAAAAGCTATGAACTAATTTTCAAGATGGCTTCATTAGCGTATTCTACATATTTTTGTATGTTTTAATATATAATACATTAGGTATCTATTAGTTAATTTTTTTCACAATATTTTTTTTAAAGTCGATTTATTGTTTAATATTTTTGTAAATATTATGTGTAGGTGGGGTGGGGTATATATGCTATGGTGGGGTATGCTGATAGGACACATTCAACGTTAGCACTGAGCAGGAATCGTTGCATAAGACCTGCCATCGTGGATTTACTCATTAGAATCTGTAAGATCTACCGTGGTTAGCCACCAACAGAATCAACGAATCCAATCCGCTACTACAAGGAGGACGCGGATAAGGAATTTTACATTTTGACGTGACAACGTCTTATAATTCGATGGAGCCGGCTGCACGCACGAAAAAACATGACTCATGCGGCGTTACCTCGTTCTGAGGCGTTCCTATTACGTTGTCACGTAACTATCTTCAATAAACCGACTTTACAGACAACCGATTTTTTTTTTTAAATATGGAATGACTGATGAATATTTTAATTTTCCAGCAAATTTGAACTTTATTATGTAGGTGCGAGAGAGGCTATTTATAAGGCCTTCAACGAACTTGAACATAACAATATCACTGGCGTTAGGGCAGCACAGTTCCATTCAATGTGAGTGCGTTGCGATAACCTACGCCGCTACCGCGGTCATGTCAAGACGTATAAAGGATTACAACATCCGCATACTGTCAGACAGTATGGCCGTCCTAAAGGCCCTGGAGGGCAACACCATGAACTCTGGTCTTATTTACGAATGCCACCAGACACTGGAACGTCTAGCCTTTGACAACAGGCTAATCCTTCAATGGATCAAGGGGGATAGCGACTCACTCGGGAACGATGTCGCCGATGAGCTGGCTAGGAGGGGATCTGCAGCGCCAGTAGCAGGCCCAACGGTACTGCTACCACTCCCCTTTAGTCAACTCCGCTCATGAATAAGGCAACGGACTCGGGAAACGCACAACAACCGCTGGGCTGACACACCCGGCTGTAGACAATCCAAACTGGTGCTGACGAAGGTCTCACCACGTTTGACTTGCAGACTGCTCAGTCTCAACCGACTTGACATCAGAATAGTGATAGGAACTATTACGGGCCATCTGGCCCTAAATCGACACCTATTCACCATCAATGCGACAGACAGTCCTCTATGCAGAGGCTGTCTCAGCGCGCAGGAAACGGCCGCCCACGTTGTCCTGGAGTGCGAGGGAGTGGCCACACAACGGGCAAATACCCTCGCGGGAGCGAGGTCGCTCCTAGAAGCCTGTGAATGCCCCAGGAGGTTTCTGCGCTTCTGGAAGGAGCTAGGCTGGCTCAAGTAGTCAGCCTACCTGCACGCATAATGGACCGCTTATGAGTCTAAATGCGGAAACAGGGCCCTATACCAATACCAAGGCCTTCAACGAGTGAGCTTTCTGTACGGTAGAATACATTCCGACATGAACAAAGAATATATAATATTGCAGTAGGTATCTATTTTGCCTCATGTATGTGCAGTATATGACGACATTGAAAATCGATAAAAACAGTCGCTGGTCACATTGTCTCTTCCCTTAAATGAGTAGATCACATTACAACGATGACCCAATCTTAATCATTATTTTAATATTTTATTGTCTGTTGCTTATATTGTATTGATTTAATCACTTTAACTTATTAATGTACAAAATATTAATAATAAACAAAATATTGTAACAACCATTTAAAATAGCCCTCCGTCTTACGCAGGCGGGCAATGAGGTTCCGTGAGTATTCATTATCTTTACTTAGTTTCCAAAATAAATGAATACTAGCCTTAATAATTTTCATTTTAGTTTATTCCATACATTACATTCAAAAGTTAAAAAAATACCACGAATTACTGGAATTGATGTCTGCATATTCTCATTACTTTTTATTAAAAACGAACAATACGCGATCAATCACGGCACACTCCGACACGCATCGCTGCGACCTTATTATTTACAAAACAGTAAAAAATTGTACACTTTTCCACAAAAAAATGTAATTTCGTAAATCTCCCGCTAAAAAGACTTCTCTAAATCATTTTATAAAAAGCCATTGTGTTTTTTAAAACCCTTGCTTTTTTTGAAAAGGAGACATGCGCGGGCCACACTTTTTATGTCTAAAAAAAAGCTTTAATTCGGTAAAGTACACCCAGTGACCTACATATATACACTTTTCCCCATTTCAAGTAAAAAGACCCCTTTATTACCAGTTTTTTTTTAATAATTGCATTCAATCCTTTGGAAAAAAGGGTTGGATAAATTCTCTATAATTTAGTTTTTTTGACTATTTTTCGTTCGCGGCAAAAATTATGCGCGTTGTCAAAATTTCGCGCCATTACGCTTGGACATCTGCCGAGAAAAAAAGTTAACAATGCAAATAGGGGATGTTTGACATTTTTAGGGTGATTTCGTCGTTTTCCTGCTCAAAATGGAGAAATACATTTAAAGTATAACGGAACGATGTCCCCTCATTTCAATATTAATGTCCGAGTATTTTTATTGATAGTATAATGATCATTAATTTGATTAGCTTAAGATCGAAATTCGCGTAACACATTTTTTTGTTGTTTTGCATTTTATGGGCTTAGATTTTTATTATTTATGGATCTTACAAAAAGATTTAATGCGAAAATGTATTATTATTCAATTCCTTTTATGGATTGACTAATAAATGTACCAAAGAGCAATATTTCGATTCCTGTTTTGGATTTTTGACTTACCTATTGCAGAATTGAAAATCATTTTTTGTGTAAAACAATTTTTATTAAAACTAAACTGTAAAAATGTTTCAAAAAGTGAGTAAAACGTAAATTCTTCATTACGTTCGAGTCCCGCGTGTTTTTGTAGACACCTTTAGAGTCCACTACCTACCAGTACCTATTAAAATTTAATTATCTAATACTGACAAACAAGCATAATAATAAATAATAATCCGTCTGACAGTAAATAAAGATTTTTTGTGCAGACTTCCCTTCTGTGCAACACATACTTGTTTCACAGAAGATATGTCTGCAGTACCTACTCCTGTTTCAATGAATTAAATTTGTATATAAATCAGAGCAGACTCTAAAGGTATTCGTATTTTCATTAAGTACTTATTTTACAATTAAAAAAAAACGAAACCGAATCAACTTCTTCCCAGTTTCTTGTCTCCGTGAGCTCTCACGAGTCATAATACATATAGTCCAGTAGAATCGTTACAGACATCAACAGGGCTTTTTCTTCTACGGTGAGGCTCTGCTCGAATGCGACGCCAAACCTGGAAACTTATAAAACTATAATATGATGTATAGGTACTACTATCAGTCGGCATATGCCGATATCAAGACTGAAAAACAGTATAGTAGTAATATAAAAGCAGGTACCCAAGAAAGGGCCAAGTAAAAAGGACCCGCAACCGGCCGAGCGTGTATGACAATGACAGGTATTTTGAATCTAAAAGGCTTGGCGCGCACTATGAGCTTTTTGCCGCGTGGAGAAACACCGCAAAGAGTTGCAGTCGACGCTGCAGCGTTTTTTCCGTCAAGTGGGTGCAGTACATTGTGAATCGATTTTGTCGCAGCGGTGTTTTGCGTGCAGCGAAAAACTCGTAGTGCGTGGCAGGCCGAAGGAAAGTGATTAATAGCGTTCTATAGTCTCTGACTACCTTGAACGGGAATAGGGAAATATAAATGGACATCTTTACACAAAGCTATTTAGGCCTAAACTGAGAATACCTTGTCGAATAAAACTGGTAAAGGAAGAGTGGGATTCGTGCGACTCTCACAATCCATTGAAGATTATCCTTGGCTGTTGCTATCGTTAGGTTTGTCCAGCCGAGAATGATTGGTGTCATTTACTCAATCGTAGTTTTAATAAAATATCTGTATTTAAAAAGGTTTTAAGTAATATATACTAATATTATAAATGCAAAAGTAACTCTGTTCCGCCTAAATCGATGAACCAATTTTGATGAATTTTGGCATAGAGATAGAGGTGACATTGAAGGACACAGGCTAAAATAAAACTTGCAGGGGGTGAATAAGAGATGTAAAATGCTAAGCAGAGGAAGTTGCAGCCACATTATATTTCCACAACTTGTGCCTCTTTATTTAAATTAAATAATCTTACTTATGATGAGAAATTGTATTACAAGTAAGACTATTGCCTACACATACTTCGGTCAACTGGAACTTTGTAAGTTAAACTAGATGTCAAGGCCGATCAGTCATCGCAGCACCTGTTACGAGGATGACTCCTATTTGTTTACCGCACTGGCCTTTGTCAGCCACCTCCAAAGGGATAGGTTTAAGGCAACTAAGTAAAATCACAAAACATTTCTGTGGCGAGAGATAGGGACAACTCATTGAGTCGAGCGTTATATTTTATTTTAGGGTAGGGGGCAAACGAGCAGATTGGTCACCTGATGGTAAGTGACTACCGCCGCCCATGGGCACCTGCAACTCAAGTCACAAGTGCATTGCCGGCCTTTAAGGTGCAAGTAGGGGAAGAGAAGGGGGAAGAGGGGGAGAGGGGAGGGTTAGGGCCTCCAGAAACCTCACTTGGCAAAATTGCTTCCCTGTCGGTTTTCTGTGAGGCCGTGGTATCACTCCGGTTGAGCCGGCCCATACGTGCCGAAGCATGGCTCTCCCACACAGTAAAATCTGTGGCAATTCTTTGAGGTGTCTACGAGAGTAAGTGGTGAACCTTAACCTTTTGAAATACTATACTACACAATTTTTTTAAATATATAAGGTTTAGCTCGGACCTGTCAGTGACAGGTGCAAAAAACAGTGCATGCGTGAGGCCCTGCCAGCGCTTACATGTGGCGCCAACGTGCGCGCCATCTGTCCTTTGGATCTCAAACTGGACGTCCTTGAAGCAGGTCAACGTATTAACTGGACCTGAGTAAGATGAAGAGGGGTTTAACAATCTATGGTTAGAGGTGAGTATTTATCTAACATGTCATTTTTTTGTGACATGTTAGATATAATGTGGAATTAAAATGTATCATATGAGCCAACACTCGAGGGGTTTACTAATAGCCACTGAAGGCCTTCTGACTCCATCATCAGATCAGCCGCAGGATGTCAAATAATAGTATTGCCATCCAAACTATATATACATACAAAGTTTCATTTCTATCCGTTGGAAGTAGGTTAAAATTTACTTCCAAGATTTGAAATTTGTTAATGAAAGCAATACTAATGGAAATAAAAGATTATGGTTATAAGTGATGAGGACTGTGACTTGAACCGTACCTATGCCTAGCTCTAAGTAAATTCCCATATTTACTGAGTTGACATTGGTGCCGATTCTATTGTACACTCGACTAAACTAAAACCTGAATTAATTTCTTGATATGAAATCAACCTTGTGTTTTTCGTAATAAGGTCTATTTAGGAGAGTCCCCATTTATTCAAATGCCGTATAAAAACTTGTTCAAAACGAACTAAGATGACGTTATTTTAATCGACACCTACGAAGACGCTTACTAAAAACACAGAGCAAAAGAAATGGCATTCAACGGATAGCGGCTCTCGCTACGTAGTTTTAAAGTTAATTTAAGCGTGTCAGACTTTAGTCGACAAATAAATTGCTTATTTCGATAGCAACAAATGTTACCTACTTGTTACAATTTGAAATAAGAGCTTGTTTCGAAGTGTACAAGCTTTACATCTTATATGAAGAAAATTTAGTGAATTTTAATTTAGCGAGTGGAGTAACAGAATTGGGACCATTATCTCATCATCAGCGACTAATCTACGTCTTTAGTTTCTGAGTAATATCCATTTTAATATGTAAACACTTACCACGAATCCAGAACAAGGAATCACCCCTTTCATTTAACACCAAATACAAAGGCTTCAAAGCCGTCCATTGCTGCTGCACAGTCCCTATAAGGTGTCCAGGGGGGGAGAATATCTCCAGGGTCTGCAATTGGCAAGGCAACACCCGGGACGTAAAGGCGAAAGGTCTGTTTATCGTCATGACTTCATTGCCGTGGCAATTCCTGACGCGGAGCTGGAGCGGACGTAAACCGTAGCAGAGGTAGCCAACCCACCAACTGTTTTAGAAATAAATCAACTTATAATTTCCTTAAAACGGATGAAGGAAAGGGAAGATAGATGTTATGTTATGTTGGAGTGTCTACAGAGGCTACATAGCTTCCTTTTCTACGATCTCCTGCAAGTACTCTTGAGACGGTTATTTGGAAAGGGCCTTTGTAAATTGGAAGTGCAATGACGGTGGAAAGATAGTACGGTAGTAATCTTTCCTACTATCTGCTGAGACCGCGTCAATATAGTAAATACAATAAATTACTCTTGGGACGAGGCCTCCAATCGCTACATTGCGGTGAAATATTTTGAGGATTCTAAAAGGAAACAATAGGCCAAGTGCTAGTCGAATGTAAATAAATGAGTTCCTACTCTGAAAGTCAAAAGAGTCACTGCAACGCATGCCAGGCACATTCATACAAATATACACTCAAGCCTCCTCAAAAGGGTACGCAGATGCGTATTAAACACTCACACTTTGCCAACCATAATTTAGTCTTACTCTAGTGATAGCAGGCATGCCTATAGCTGTCAAGCGGGGATTTGAGAATGATAGATAGAAACATTTGGAGAATATTGAAGGGCAAAGGTACGTAAGAAGGGAATGAGAAGGAAATTAACAAAAAAGGGGTATATTAGAATGGATAGTATAGGACAGGGGTCGGCAACCTTTTGTCGCAAGAGTCAAAATTACAATGTACAAAATTTAAAGTCTTTAAAGAGCCAGTTGTTCGTCGTAAAAAGAATTTGATGACCTTTTTTTTAAAACCTCATATACAAAATATTTTGGGACATCCTATACTTCCATACTTGGAGTTGTTGCGGATAAAAATACAAGTTACAACAAGTAAGCATAGCGAACAAACTCAAACAAAAGAAACAGAATTAGAAGATAAAAGTGAGGAATCTTCCGCTCCATGGCAAAACGATAAAGTGCCTCAGAAAAGACAAAAAAGAAAAGAGGCAAGCCCAATTCATAGTGAAAATACAAAGAAAGCGAGGAATACGTCAACTTTTGCAGTACAGACACACAACCAATTTGACATTAACTGACTTAACAATGAAGAAACAGAGGAACCAGTTACGAAATACATACCCAAGCCTGTGTCTATTTTCGTGACAGGAGTCATAGATGTTACGTTACTAAAAGACACGCTGAACAAAATTGTTGACAACAACCTATATAAAATGACAACACTAAGATCAGGCCATATCATTAAGTTAATGCCAAATGACATACAAACCTACAAAACAATAAGAGAACAGTTCATAAATAGTAATATACCGCATTACACTTACAAACTAAAATGTGAAAGAGCATATAGAGTCGTTTTAAGGGGATTGCATGCTACAGAAGATATTTCCTTAATTAAACAGGAATTGAAAGAACAAGGACATGAGGTCAGACAGATAGTAAATGTTTTACACAGGTCTACTAAAGAGGCATTACCCGTTTTCTTTGCGGACTTAGAACCAAACAAAAATAATAAGGATATATTCAAATTAAAATACTTAAACCAAATGAAAGTAACAGTTGAAGCACCCTACAAAAAAAAAGGAAAAATGCAATGCAAAAGATGCCAACGGTTTGGACACACTAAAAATCAATGCTTTAGACCTTTCAGATGTGTAAAATGCGGTAACGACCATCTGTCTTCAACTTGTACCAAATCACCAGATACAGACGCAACGTGCGCAAACTGTCAAGCTAAACATCCTGCAAGCTATAAAGGCTGCACAAAATACAAGCAGTACAAAGAAAGAATACTTAAAACTAAACTAATTACTAAAGACTATTTTCCAACTGGGAATCCAACAGTGACTAATAGAACTGAGCCAACAGCTAAACAAAACTCAAGGCAGGATAAAGAACCTATAACTAGAAGCTACGCAGATGCAGTAAAAGATCAGCCACCAACAGAAGGCTTAACTAACTCGGAAAACTTTCCAGACCGACTAGAACTAATGTTTGCTAAATTTCAACAAATCATGATCAACATGATGGACAAAACGATGAACCATATGGTTCAGCTTATTAAAAGACTTTTAACAAAATGAATAACGCACTCCGAATCGTCACTTGGAACGCCAATGGCTTGTCGCAACGTCGTCAAGAGTTAGAAATATTCCTTCAAATAGTGAAAATAGACATAGAATCATCTGAAACAATGTTCACTGCAAAATCTTACTTTACAATAAAAAACTACACAGTTTATACGACAAATCACCCATCAGGAAATAATCACGGCGGTACCGCTGTAATTATAAAAAATAATATTAAACACTACGAACTCGAAAAATACCATACAGATAAAATACAAGCAATATCAATAAAAGCACTAGTTAATGATAAAGTGGAGATAACCATGTCTTCAGTATATTGTCCACCCAGACACACAATCACTAAGGATGACTACAACTCGTTTTTCTTCCCTCGGCTCCAGGTTCATTTGTGGTGGCGATTGGAACGCAAAACACACTTACTGGGGTTCACGCTTAATGACTCATAGAGGAAGGCAACTATATGGCGTAATATAAATAAATAATGGGAACTGGGCTAGATCAGACACGGAGAAGGCGGAAATATTCGCTAAATATCTAAGCGAAGTTTTCCAACCTTTTCCCCAGTTAAGACCTGAGCACGATACTGAAATTAGAAGCTTCCTAGAAAGTGCAGAACAAATGTGTCTCCCATTAAAATATTCGAGCCCTGTCGAAGTATCTGGTGAAATAAAACATTTAAAAGATGGCAAATCACCGGGTTATGATCTTATTGACAGCATTCTTCTGAAAAATCTGCCAAAAAAGGGTATTGTAGCAATAGTCAATATATTCAACACTTGTTTAAGACTTAGCTACTTCACAGGACAATGGAAGATAGCGCAAGTGATAATGTTACCTGAACCCGGTAAGCCACCAAGTGACATCGCTTCGTACAGACCTATAAGTCTTCTGCCCGTAATAGGCAAACTGTTCGAAAAAACTTTACTGAAGCGAATGAAAGTTCATCTAAATGACAGAATTCCAAATCATCAGTTTGGCTTTCGGGAGAACCACGGTATGATCGAACAAGTACACCGCATTGTCGACGTTATAAGTAGATCATTTCTTTTTAGACATTAGTCAAGCCTTTGACAAGGTATAGCACGAGGGTCTACTATACAAGATTAAAAAGATGCTACCACACTCCTTCTATCACATATTACATTCCTATCTTAGTATGCGATGTTTCGAAGTTAAATTTCAAGAAGAGTTTTCGGATTTGTACGAGATCAAATCTGGAGTGCCCCAGGGTAGTATACTTTGACCGGTTCTTTACACCATATTTACATGTGATCTACCTACAACAGACAATACTACGGTTGCAACATATGCGGACGACACCGCCTTACTAGCTACACACACGAATCCACACACTGCATCTGAACATCTACAAGAACACATTGACAGAATAGAGGAATGGCTAAAAACCTGGAGAATCCAAGCAAATCAAAGTAAATCGACAGACGTGATATTTACTCTCAGAAGAGACGCAAAACGACAGTGCAAAATACCTAGGCATGCATTTGGACCGAAGGTTGACATGGCAAAAACACATATGGGCCAAGCGGAAGCAACTCGATCTTAAATTATGCAATCTATACTGGCTAATAGGGCATCACTCACAAAGAGCAAGCTGACAGTATACAAAGCTATCTTGAAACCAATATGGACGTATGGCATTCAGCTCTGGGGTACAGCCAGCAACATAGAGATACTTGAGCGATTCCAAACTAAAACACTAAGAGCTATCTTCAGCATTCCTCAGCACATTAGTAATAAACTCATATATCATGACTTAAAACTACCAACTGTCAAACAGGAGATTGCAAGATATAGCACTAACTATCAGGATAGACTATCCAAACATAAAAATGAGCTTGCCATTCAAGTGAGCGGAGACAAGGGTCTTCAACACAAGAGACTGAAGCGACATAGTGTACCAACTCTAATGGATATATTTATCAGAATGGATGAGGCACCTACCTGAGAAGTGTCTCGATATGCTTTAAAACCATAAGCAGATATAAAGTTATCAGACCGAGCAGTGGCTTATTGTTGTATTCAACAGATTGCCATGGTGCAGAAAGAGAGAAAAAAATAATAATAATAATATTTGCGTATTGAACTAAAGAGCCACAACTTCACATCTAAAGAGCCGCATGTTGCCGACCCCTGGTATAGGGGAATGGATTGGAGAGCGTAAGCAGCAGTGCGAGCATCACATTCAGAATCCTGTAATATAGGTCATTATGAGTGGCTAATTGGGGGCTTACTTATTCTCTTCTTCGATAGTATAAATGAGATTTTGATCTGGAGTTCTAACGAAGAATCTGTTCTTCTTGCCGCGCATGCAGAGCACATTCTTGACGGGAAGTCGCTTCGTGATCAGCAACCTGTCTACTGTCGTTAGTTCGTTCAGCAGGGGTGGTTCTACAAACTCCTAGAATTATACGACACATATGTATTCGATTGGTTTTTCCCATGATAATTATTTTTTTTTTTGTAAGAATTTCAGCTGTAAGGTTTCCAAATGTAAAATATAAAAAATAAATGACTTTCTTAGCAAATAGATGGGATTCTAAAGATTTTCTTAGTTTGTATTCCTCATGTAAAGAGTTCGCATGTTCTAGTGGAGGGAGATGTTTCCTTGTAGATTTATTAAAGATCTAACACAGCCAGGGCCGAGCCGACTCTCGGCAGCGCCTGTGTGCGAAACCTATGAAGCGCCTCTTTTTTTTTGTCATCGTGTGTCGCCATGAAATGTTTTTTTTTTAATTTTCGTCGGAAATGTGTTCTCTCGTTTTATATTATATGAGTTAATAGATTAAAAGGTTAAATTATTAACATACATACTTCGATCCAGTTTATATAAAATACTAAAATGGATATAACTGCTGGATTCATTCACCCGGCGCCCCTATTGCCCTGGCGCCTGTGTGGGCCGCACACTTTGCACATCCATATGTGCGAAGTGTACGGAACACAGCATATTTTATCTGAATATGTAAATAATATAAAATAATGTTTCTACATTAAACTTTCATTATCCTCTTTTCTTGGAGTTTCTTCTAGGTGCTCTGATTTGACTTGAATGTTCTCTTAGAGTTGCTTCCACCCTGGAGGTAGTGTACTTTTTCATATCACTACATATTATAAAACAAAGTCCTTCGCCGCGTCTGACTAAAAAACTATAAAAAAGTACTGAACGGTTTTCCATGCGGTTTCACTAGTAGACAGTGATTCATGAGGAAGGTTTAGGTATATAATTTGTACCCGTGCGAAGCCGGGACGGGTTGCTAGTGTTATATAATCTCATTATTCGAAAGCGCATGAGGTTACTCATGAGTGCACATGCTTGCGTCTTGCAAGAACGAAATACCTCTTGTTTATTTGGAAAAATATGACAACTTTTTAATCTTATAATTTTGTTGCTGGATTTCATAAAATGTTGTTTTAAATGTTCTTGTTTATTTACAGAAATTTTGTGAATATTTTGATTAGTCTGATAAATGTGTCTTATGGACTGAAATAGAGCAACCAAGTGTCGGTGACACACACGTTAGGCGTAGGCGCCGTAAACACGTTTGGTAGGTTTTACTGTCAGTTTTACCATTATCAATACTTGACTGACGGATGACCTATCGTCTAACACAGTGATTGACGGCAGCACGCTTTTGGTTGCACAAATTCTGGATAGCTTGTTTTAACATCATGCAACCATCAATCCTAACTTTTAGAATTGATTGACGCTTACATAAGTGTGTAAAGGACGCCTTACAGGGTGAGTGTACACTTTAGCAGCTCCTTTTCTTACGAAGTAGGCTAACACAAAATGAACAACACACAAAGTATAACTTATATATTATTATATAGTAAGATACTTTAATTGTGGTATTCGTGCGTCAATAACCTGATAGTACTCACAACTAGAACAAATCACCTTCCAAGTCAATAACAAAGCACAAATTGACGTCACGTTTATTATAATAACTTGATACATCTCACACACGGCCGTCTGATCCCAAACTAGGCAAAGCCTGTACTATGGTAACTAGGCAAACCAGCCATAGCCTGGACTATGGTAACCAGACTACCGATAAACATCATCATCTTCCTACTCTTTTCCCAACTTTATTTGGGGTCGCATTAACATTCCAAAAGCTGGTTTCGTTTATGGCCGACCGCCTGCCTGACGCCAACGATGTTATCGTTTTCAGGAAGGACAAAGAAGGTAAATTGGGGTAAGGATAACCCTCTGGCTTTGCAGTCAGGACCACTAACCACTAGACCAACAGGCCAGTCAAATAACATACCTGTTGCAAAGAATCTACCACTGTCGGTTCAATCTTCACGGAGGGTATAATTTTAACCTCCTCCGGAACCGAGAGGGATGGAACCGCGGGGATCGGTGTGGCAATCATCGTTCACGCTGTGCACTCCGGGACTACTGGTTCCGAACACGGATGCACTTATGTATGCATCAACACCGATGTGTTGGGAAAATGTTTGACAGACAAAGTCTTGACAGTAGACAATTTAAAAATGTGTTGCAAGAAGTTTTGCTGCTAGAAGTTTGTGATAGAACCTACTTTATCGAGTGCACTTTCTATATTTTTGTTCTCAGAAATGTATTTTTATGTTATTTTAGATTTACAAAGTTATTGAGCAAACGAAGCGAGCTCATAAAACGAACTTCTGCAAACTTATGTTAAAATTTTCCCGAATATTAAAAATAATTTACGAGTTACCCGACAGTAAATATCCCCATTTCGTAATCCGTATTTCGTGAGTAATTAAATAACACATTGACTGTGAAAATGACTAATAATAATCTTTAAATGTAATTATTCAAAAGATTTAATGATTTTATTTTTAATTTTTTATTGCTGATATGTAATAATAATCAATGAGGGTAGTTTGTAATAGTTACAGTATTTCTTAATTTCTATTAGCCGAGTCATTTTAGGAGTTTCACCTCGGAATGAAAGATAATAAGCTGTAAATTGGTATAAACCTTTGTTTTGTCGTTCTAAATGTTGTCTCAAAAGACACAAATGTTATCGTGTCCGCGTCTTAAGATATTGAAGGTCAAAGGTCGTAAAAATTGGTTTTTCGCGAATATCTCGCTTTCTATTGCTTAAATGAGATTTGCACCTTTTATAAAAATTGTAGAGTATAAAATTCTCTACAAATTTTGGGTGAACTTTTTTTTCATACGATCAACCGTTTTTGCGGTAGACCGCGAAGAGTGCGCCGCGTACAGTCATAAATGGCCTAATTCAAGGTCAAGCGTGAGTTACGGTTATCAGTACGTTGTATAAAGTTAATTATTTACTAAAAAATTATTATTATTAAACAATGCCCATTATTAAGTATACTATAAGTAAAGATGCGTACTAGCAACCCGCCCCGACTTCGCACGGGTACAAATTATACACCTAAATCTTCCTCATGAATCACTCTGTCTATTAGTGAAAACCGCATGAAAATCCGTTCAGTAGTTTTTTCAGTTTATCGCGAACAGACAGAAATACAGACAGACAGACGCGGCGGGGGACTTTGTTTTATAATATGTAGTGATTACTTAGCCACAGCAAATTTCATTCTTCAATCTCTTTGGACATAATTCTATATAAAGTCACTATCACTGTCTGTCTGTCTCTTCGCGATAAACTCAAAAACTACTGAACGGATTTTTATGCCGTTTTCACCAATAGATAGATATTTGTTAAGGTTTTGTCTAAATTGGTTGAAATATGATGATGATTGTTTAAGATGTCTCTGCTACCCGAAGAAGCCGGGGCGGGTTGCTAGTTTGATATAAATTATATTTTGACTATAAACGTCCATCTCTCAAGTTGAATCTAACTGCAGACATTGTGGAAAATTTTATCAAAATCGGTTCATTCATTTAGGAATTCATCGCAAACAAACAACGTGACACGAAATTTTTATATATGTATTGATAGTAGTAGATTGTAGGGATTGTCGAAAATACGAGTTTTTTCCAAATACTAAAAGTGCCCAACGGGCCCTTTTGAAGAGCTTACACTTCAAAGAAAAACAAAAGAAAATGTTTGATTATTTCTTTCGGACGTGTCACCTGATGGTAAATGACTACCGCCGCTCATGGGCACCTGCAATTCAAGAGCCACAAGTGCGTTGCCGGCGTTTAAGGTGAGAGTGGAGGAAGGGGGCAGAGGAAGAGAGGGAGGGGTTGGGGCCTCCGGTAACCTCAGTCACTCGGCGAAAAGCAATGTTAGCATTGCTTCATAGCCGGTTTTCTGTGAGGCCGTGGTATCACTTCGGTCGAGCTCCTGTTTGAGCATACATCTGCTCAGGGGCGCAGCAACTCAAAAAGTAGGGGGTGTCCAAAATATTTTTAATGAACACTAAAAAAAATAAGGTCATCAAAACACTTACGATAAACGATTGTGAACAACATTTTATTTTGTTTTGTTGTGATTTTTCTGGGTTATGTGAGGATATTTGGACACCCTCGAAGGGGGTCCACAGGTTTTTAGGGGGTGTCCAGACACCCAGGACACCCCGGTGTTGCGCCCCGTCCCGCCCGTATAAAATGTGTAGGATAAAAAATTATAAGTAGGTAAGAAATTATCTATTTACTTGATCAACTTTTAAAACTTCTGCAGTGCAGTGATCACCCAGTCTAACTCAGAAACTAGTTATTTATAAAAATTGTCATAAGACTTTAATATTAGCCAACTCTCCCAAACAAATGTTCAATGTATTTTATTAATTTCTCCGCCAGCCGTGAAATAAAAGTGCATTAACGTGATACTTCATGCAAATGTCAGAATTATTATTGCGAATGGGGGAATTCATTTAAATTTTTCTGAAAAAAAAACTAGGAAACTGTATCGCTTTTATCAATCGCTTGCAACAATATATGCTTAGTTACAATGGATGTAGGGTGACTGTCATACGCTTTGGAAAACTTAGGATAGTCCGTTTATGAAGAATTAATGAAGAAAGTTCTTTTTATATTGATTTCAAATTCTTTTTTAGTTTACGAATTAGACTTTTCAAACTGCTGTCGGTTGTAGAAGAAAGCACGAATGTTTTTTAAATAATGAACACAGGGAATTTGTTGGCTGCTGTTGGTATTGTTGTTAAAACACAATTTGTACAGAAATAAAAGCATGTTACACCTTCTTTATTTCTCTTGCCATCAAAATGTAATGCTTTTATTATTATTTTTAACTTTTTAGTTCTTTTTATTAACGAGTAATAAAAGCTTGTTTTTTTTTTTTTAATTTTCAACTTTTTAGTATTTATGATTCGGAATTTACTATGAATCAAACGAGTCCAAATTCGATGGGATTGCGTCGTTTCATTACAGAGTTCCTATGGCCAACTTTTAGCTGTATCATCAGATCAGCCTAGTCATCATAATATTGCATTGTCACGCGATTTACACACTTATGCAAAATTACAGCTCAATCGGTAACCGGGAAGTGGATCAAATTTAATTTGCAAGATTTGAAGACAAACATCGGGACAGGTGAAACTAAATAAAAGCTTGTAAAAAAAACTTATAACACCAAAAATAGAGCAATTTTGAGAATTACATTTAAAATTAAAAAAACATCTCTACTACCACATAGCAATTCTCCACTTTCTTGCATCGTGTGGTAACTACATATTTTAATGGGAATTGCGCACGCGCTGGGCTGCGCTACCATTTTATGCAAAAACGCAAATTTCGTTCGAAATTTGAAACGCTCCATTGTGTTGGCAGCTTGAATGAATAAAAATAATTGTTGCCAACTTTAGTTTTTGGGGGAAATGCGTTTTGCGCAGGTCTAAGCCATTGTGTTCGCAGGAGTGTGCCGAATACAATTAACGACAGTTTTTATGCAAGCGACATTTTGAATGAATAAGGATTTTTGCATGGTCAAACTGGGTATTGATTATATTGAGAGTTCGGAAATTGGGGCAGTGTTATTGTGGGTCAGTTTTACAACGTGCTTACTCGAATTTTATGTAACATGCAAACTTACATTTTAATTGTATTTTAACACAAAACTATAATTTATTTTAAGCTTTCTGCCATACTGTAGGTACATAAGACGAATTAGAACAAAGCTGATTAGTAATCTGCATTAGGAATCATACATAATTTTTTTAAAACAGTTAACTCCGCTAAAAGATTGGATCGGATGTTTCAGAGCTCAGATCACACACAGATCAGGAACAATTTGGACCCGAGGATACTACAATTGCCCCATTTCATTTTGGGTGCACCTATAGTTAAATACTTATAATATGATTTATTTTTTTGCTCCTTATCGCAACAAATTGTCTAGTAAGGTCATACTTTTCCAGTCTTCTTGTTAGCCGTGGGAGAGCCATGCTTCGACACGTATGGGCCGGCTCGACCGGAGTGATACCACGGCCTCACAGAAAACCGGCAGTGAAGCAATGATAGCATTGCTTTTCGCTAAGTGAGTGAGGTTAGCGAAGGCTTTAACTCTTCCCCCCTCTCCTGCCCTTCCCCTACTTCCACCTTAAAGGCTGGCAACGCAATTGTGACTCTCGAGTTGCAGGTGCCCATGGGCGGCGGCAGTTATTTTCAGCCTATGCGTTAATCCAGGTGTCCAGCCACCTACACACCAAGTTTCATCGCAATCGATTCAGTAGTTTTTACGTGAAAGAGCAATAAACATCCATAGATCCTCACAAACTTTCACGTTTATAATATTAGTAGTATTCGTCCAATTCTTATATATCCCGTTATTTTCCGAGTGTCGCAGCGTATCAACGAATCTCTGCCAAGGATGCCATGATATGTATTCAACAATGAGAATGTGGGTGGAATTACTTACTACAAAGGGTAAGTGTTCAAAACAATAAAAGACGAATATATTCTCGTAAATTCATTGTTATTCACGTTTTGTACTTCAACATCTTTTTAATCTCATACAATATTAAATAACATTCATACAATAAAGTTTTTATATAATTTCGCTCGATAATTTGAGCCCTATTGGGATCTGGAAAATCAATTTCTCTTATTTTATCTCAATATTTTTGAGATGTTTTGGTGTTTATCAATTAATATAATTGACTTTATGTTGCTTTTAATTAATAACGTATATTTCCATCTTATTTTAACTAGTCTATTTTATTAAATTTTAGAATTAATGGGTATAAATTATATTATGAAAAAATCCTGAATTTTCTGAACAACATTTTATAACGATTTCTTTTTATTCTGACTTTAACTATAGGTATAAAAGTGATATTTATAATACCTACATACTTTACAACAAAAAAACTAAATAAGAATAAAATATTACAATTATTATAAATAGTTACTTTTGCTAATAAACTATAAATGTCTAATTCGAGCGAAATACAGAACCCGCAGTACACATGCGCACGATTCAATTTAATTAAGAAACTCATAAGAACTAACGATACAGCGACCAGGCTCACGGATTCGTGCCATCCATCAACTTACTTACTTTAAGGAAATACATTTTGTTCGTAATATTATAACAGTAGAACCCTGCATGGGGTTACCCAATTTAAAATTTGAATTTCCTCGAAACAATTTATAAGAATTACTTAAAACTAATAAAAAGTAACATTTTTAATAACCCGAACAGCTTTTAACTATTGAATTAAAGTCGATATCGACTTAGTTTACAATATCGACTTTATTAAAATGATCTTTTGTTTTTTAAATATAGTTTCAAAGGAATAGTCGATAAGTCAACTTACACTTTAGTCGATAGTCACATAGTCTCAAAAATATCAATAACGTATTGAAATATCGTAAATTCATCGGTAAAACTTAACAATACAGTGTTTTCTTAACCAGTGTTAGGTTCTCAACAAATCTATTTACATTAAACCATTTATTTTAGAAAAAAATACAAGCTTTTCCTACTAAGTTTGCTAAAAAGCAAGGCACTTTGTGAACTAACCGCTAAGTATATTTATACAAAAAATATATTTTATATCTAAATAAATATCATCTAAAAATATATTTCGTATCACAATTATTTATTCTGTACAAAAATGGTCCATCTAAGTAGCATCCCAGTTTATACTTATTTAAAGTTAAATCAAAAAAATATAGCACCTCTTACTAACACATTATACATTTGTAAACAACAATAATATAATACTTGAATAACACTTATATAATACTTATATAAGACTTGTATAACATATGAAATATAATTATCGACATGTTTTAAATATATATAAGACACACGTAGTGATTAAAAAGTTGTAATATTATTTTGTATAAGAAATCTTGATTTTAATTGAAGTGTGCCCGAATGAAGTCATCACATTTATAATTGAGCCCCTACTAATATTTATATAAACGCAAGTTGTTATAGATATACAATTTTGCTCACAATACAATTTTGTATAAGAAAATATAATAGTTATATAAGATAATAAATTAGCTGCGACTTTTCCACTGGGGTTTTAAGTGGCCTCAAAATTTAGTTGTAATTATTATTATAATATAATACAAATACATTTTGTACAATAAAAACAAGTCGGTAACTATTTCATCACATTCGTTATAATATATTCCTTAGCTAATTAATGTGAATCTAAATTAATATTAAATACTGCTGGACTTATGTAAGTATGTACATCTTATAAAGATCTATAATAATCTTATATACTTGTAATATCATAGTTTGAATTTGAAATTTAAATTGTGATGTAGACAATATTACAAAAAAAAATAGACTTTTTAAATTATAGAAAAAGTACGTTATATTTTATACAACAAAATTAACATCTCAAGAGTTTTATATTAAACTGTTCGTTAAGTTTATTTATATTGCATCTTAAGTAGCAACATAGAAAATGATCGACGTGGTTATTGTCAATTAAAATAAAATTGATTTGAATAATTTATCAAAGCTAATGGACGTTTACGTTTTACTTTATAGATTACCGAACATTTCGTAAAATATTATAAATTTTTATACATTTTATATAAAATTTAAAACTAATTATAAACTAGACCTCGTGACATCAGTTATACATTTTATATTTGTCCAGCAGTCGTTTTAGTGGTTAATAATAATTTTCCTAGTAACTTGATGTAAGTGAACTCTTTGGCGTCTCAACTGGGATTCGGTTTGGGCCTTAATTTGAATAAAATATTGATATTTGTGTACGTAGATTGTGAATCATCTCAAAGATATCACATTAGTCTCTTAACACTATGAAATATTTTTTTGTGAAATGTTCAATCAATATATGTGTATATAGAAAATACGATAACAATAACATATTGTCGCAATTTTTTTTAAGAGCAATTTAATATTGTTGTGATGAATATAAATGAATAGATAACATATTTCGGAAGTATAATATTAAATTGATATTAATAATATTTGTAGTCAACTTTTTTTTTCATATTGTTGTTTATTAAAGGGTTTATTTAAAATACATTGAGAACCACTGTAAATAATATATATTTTTTTTTTGTTTCAATACGTATAATCGACCTGACATAGTCCATTCATTAATATTTTATCATCATCGATTCAAATTCATCACGGTTAAACGTTCCTTATCTGTCTATAAATCCGGTACTCAACGCATCATCATAGAAACACGTTTTGAGTTCCGTACCAAACAATCTAAAGAAATGTCTCCGTGCATCTTAAGTCTAAATGTTTATGCGAATAGGAACAACGTCGTTAGGTACGGAACATTTTAGTCTATTTAGAATTAATTTCAAAATATTGACCATTAATACTCAACAAAAAAAAAATTAAGTTCTATTTTTAAAAATACGGTCGTATTAAGTCAGCCATGATCACAAATATACTGTCAGTTGTTTTGTTTTACAGTTTTTTTTAAATTTATATTTAAGTATAGAATCTAGGCCTATTTTTTTTTTAATTTAAATTGAAAGACGAACTATGGCAGAACAAAGAGTATAGTGTAGAGACTTTTTATGCTCTGTGTGCGGTCCATAACGTCAAGAACCACAGTAGATCTACCCGGGTTGAACCATCGAAAATAAACCCCTATAGCACCCCGCTATGCTCAAAAAGCGCGCAAAATATTCATTCTAATTTCCAAGACGTATAGGACAACTTCAGTAAGAATCTTATTTGTGATCATGTCTTGCTATTTATTTGTTAATAATTGACAATATTGTAAAAAAAAATATTCTAAATAGAAATTCATATTGTAGATAATAAGCCACAATCTTCCGGTCTACGAGAATTTTATTTAAATAAGAAATCCTCGTACTCAATGTCATTCAAACTTATACAAGAGATCTCTAATATTTGTGTTAAAATGTTTTACTAAGCTGCCCGTACCTACTGTTACAGCCGAAATTATAATACAAAACCTAAAGTATACTGTGCGTCATAGATGTCAAGTTGTAACCAAAGTGGATAAACCAATCGATGAACCTATGACGCAATGTATTTCAAACTTAGATTAATATTACAAATGAAGCAGTACCTTTAGATGTAATATACAAAATATAATAAATAAAATTGTAGTATTTAATAGGTTTCAAAGGTTTTGTCGTCGTTTTTATTAATTATTCATAGATTTGTAAGTATATCATACATATTTATAATTTTGTAGAAAATGGGGCTTAATTATTTAAGTACTAAATTGTGTAATAAATAAATACTTACTATTAATACGAAAAAATGCGTTATTTTATGTCTATATGTTATTATATTGGCTATGTTGTGGGTGCATCTGAAGGTACTTCATTTTAGGATAACACATGGAAATCATAGTTGTAATCTCTATATTTGAAATTAGGCTGTGTATTAATTTTAACTGTTGGGCAGGCAAATCTAGATTCTTAATACAATAATTTAATGTTGTACAACGCCATCTATGGGTAGAGCTTGGAATTAAGTTAGATCGAGATACATAAGTTTGGATTATGCTGTGTAAAGAAAATTGTTTTAAACCTCTGTTACACTTTCACTTTAATGCATTTTACAATATAATTTTATATACCTACTTCATTTCAAAACTGATATTCTGTCAAAGTTGCCGTCGGTGTTTTATGATTAATTATTATAGAAAAATAGCATCCATAGAACGGATAATATTAATATCACAACATCATAAAGTCTACTCCAAAATCACACTAAGAATTATACGGCAACCCGAGACAGATGTCACTGTTAAGGTGCAGTTTAGATTATTTTATAGATGGCGTTGTACGTCGACGAAATTCGTTAGAAAACCTGTAGCGGGTGAAGTGCAGCAGAGGGTCGGGGCAGTCGGGGCTAGGCGCCGAGGTCCATGTCGAAGCAGTGCTGGCGCGGGTGCGAGTGCGGCGAGTGCGGCGCGTGGTGGTGCGGGCCGCCCAGCAGCAGGCTCGGCAGGCAGCCCTCCGCCAGCGACAGCAGCCCCGCCTCCGACATCAGAGACGACGAGCCTGGAACGCCACTTACTGTTACAATTCTTGAAGCATATTAAATAGACTATTATTTATCATCACGTACACGTTATAACTATTAAGAACGAAGCGATGACTGTAAACAAGGGTGACACTGTTAGACCAATGCAGATAGCTATATAATAGGCAAAACAAGGAAATGGTCATGAACTTAAAACGACTCGAAAATCCCTTCAACGATTACAAAAAAGCTGATGATCTTCAAACGGCTGAACAGTTTTTTTTGGATTATGTCTAAGAACACTCTCGATTAAGTCACCTTTCAAGCAAAAAAAAAACACACTCAAATTAGTTCATCCGTATGGAAGCTACGATACCACAGACAGACACACAGACACGTCAAACTTACAATACTACTATTTTTGCATTCGGGGTTAAAAATTAGTTTTCTGTAGTAATGTATTTTTTTACACGATTTTAATTAAGCATTAGGTTTTTTTTTTTTTTACTATTTCTAGGATATGTGATATTTTCGGCTGAAACAGACTTCTTTTTTGGTTAATGATCAAAATAAATTTATTTGGGACATAAAAAGGAGGACACAAAATTAATTTTTTTGTCGGAAAATTTTAAGGTTATGTGAAAATTTATTTTCTCAATAGATTTTTTATTATCTACAACTTAGACTTCATCATAAAAAGTTTGTTTTTTTTTTGCTGACGTTTTACGCCTCCCATTTCATGGGATGTAGGAGGTCGAGGAGGACAAACACTGAACACAAGCTACCTGCGGCGTGTGAGAAGGAGGCGGAGTCGTCGTGCAGCATGGCGGCGATGTTCCTGTCGGCCGCCTCCGCCACCACCGCGCTGAGGCACAGCTGCGACGTGGGCGACGAGCACAGCATCGGGTCTCCTGCACGGGACGGAGAGGAACGATCAGCTACAGTACGATACTATATTTATTAGCGTATAACCTGTTTTATTGATTACAATTTTTTTTTTAAAGGCAACTTTCGCACTAGGAATGATTCCCTGTGTCGCTGGGGACTTTGCAAACATACAAACAACGGACACAAAGAACTGTAGGTGGACTTAACAATTTTTATCGGAATCGATTATAGTGGCCAGGCGACCACTTAAACTATTACCCCATCTAAACAAAAGATAGAAATTTGGTTGACAAAAAGAGGAGAAAAGGGTGCAAAACTGTTTTCTTATCTAGCCCCTTTAGTGCTCACAACAATTTTATTTCATACATCTAAATAAATATTTGCATCTATTTGCTTTGGTGTGTTTATAATTAAAATATTCGCCAACTGTGTAGAAATAATTTTGGAGCTAATTTAAATATATATCATATATTATCTAAAAGGTAGATACTAGCGCCATCTTTTAGCGAATCCGGATAAACTTAATATCATATTAAAAATAATATATTTTAAATTTAAAATAAAAGTATGCAGACTGAAAAACAATATTACGAGTTGGGCGATAATTCATTACGAATAAAAAATAAACCGCAGACTTGTAAAGCTATAAGAATGTACATACCTTGCGTGACGGGGTTGTGGGAGTCGTCGTCCATGAGGTCCTCGATCTGCGCGAGGTGCAGCGCGGCCTCGGCCTCGCCCACGAGCAGCCCCGGGCTCAGCCCCGGGCTCATCCCCGGGCTCATCCCCGGGCTCGGCGACAACCGCATCTGGACACGCGCACACTCGGTCACTACACCTGACCACTACATTGTCACTTCCAGCTACGCTAGATGCTTGTGTTAGGAATGGGTTTTTAACACGTTCCATTCCGACACAAGTATAAGTAGTGGGGTCGTCCATTAATTACGTCATACATTTTAGGAACTTTTTAACCCTTCCTTCCCCCTGGTGATACGTAGTGAGATTATTGATTAATCCCACCCTACCCATAATCAGGTGTATTTTTTGGTAATGGTATCTTGAAAATTTTCAGAAGATTATCTTTAAATACAGGTAGGTATAATCTAATGCTGGAAAATTAAGAACGTGATAAAATTTTCCAGGCTGAAATTAATGTCTGTCTGATAACCAATTTTCCCCGTCTGGCGTTTGTGATACTTCGTGATCTTTTCTGACCCCCTGCCGCTTTTCCAGCCTCACGTGATTAGTGGACGATCCACGATTAATACGCTCGCAGTCACATGATAGCAAATTAAACGATTTAGCTTCTAATGCGCTGTCTTTTTACTTTTATCCTATAGTGGAAATACAAACTTCCTAATATATTTTTTTAATTAGTATATTTTAACATTAATTATTATGTGTTTTTCCTTCATAATTCATCGATAATCGATAAAGCTAATATTTAAGTAGTAATAGAGACGTATTTTACGAATTAATAAACACTAAGGATGTTGATGAAATATCCGAATTCTCCCGGAAATATCCGTAAAAAACAAAATTACAAAATCATTGAAATTGATAAGAAAATTAATACTGAACTGCTTAAGTGTGAAAGAAATGTGCAATTACAAAGTATTTTTCATTTCAAACCTATTTAGTTCATCTTTTTATCATCAGTACATAAATGTTCTATGTTTACCTTAATATCTTTGTGGTTGAAGAGATGGTCGGTGACCGGTTCGAGGCACAGGTCGGGCTCGAGGCAGCCCAGCGACAGCCCGTCGTCCCGCGACAGAGGCGAGCACGAACCTAGTTTTAGACCGTCTGCAAATTATGTACCGTCGTAAGATATATAGCTAACGATTATTTCGAGGTATCCAACATTAAAGGGTTATATTACATTCATTTGATTGAATTTATTTACCAATGGGTTTCATTTTTCTGTGATAGGTATGTGACACACAGTAGTCTGTGACTATGTGACACACATTAGTATAGATTCTACAGTACGGATACACATGCGCGTACGCAGCTTTTGGGCAAAGCTTTTGGAGGCAAACATTATTCTAGATGTGTTACTTGGGACTTAATCGCGACAATATTTATAAGGTGCGAGTTCTTTTTGAAGTGAAAACTTCTTTAGGCAGGTTTGTGCATTTTTGCTATGGGGAAAAAGTACTGAACTCGTTACCGTCACGCTGATAATACATATATAGATCCACTAGAGGGCGCTAATCTAAACATTGAGTTTTGTGTTTATGTGTTTTCACTTCAGACGTGTAGGCCTTCGACTGACAGTTTTTTTTTGGTTACCCGACGTTTCGATCGAATTGCACCGATCGTGGTCACGGTTATCCAAAAATGTATTGTACTTTGTAATTTTATCGTGATTCAATCTCGATTTACACATATTTTTTTTATTTTTTTTTTTTAAAAGACAACTTCCGCATTAGGATTTACTCCTGTGTCGCGGGGGACTTTACAAACATACAAACAACGGACACAAAGAACACCCAGACTCAGATGGGAATCGAACCCACGACCTCTGGCTCAGCTCAGTCAGGGTCACTAACCACTAGACCAACAGGCCAGTCATCTACCTCTACTACATTGAATATGTAATAATCGCGAAAGTTTAAAAACAAAATTTTTTTGTCGGCAAAATCTCAAGTTGACAAAATGTTAGTGTTTAATAAAGCTCTGCCATCCCATTTGGGGGTACAAGCGTGAGTGTATATTCATATGTATGTAACAAGTAGTTCCTTACCGAGCGCGTCCAGCGCGGAGAGACACTCGGTGGAGGGCATGTCGCGTAGAAGGTCGGGAGGTTGCTCACCAAACTCCATCAGAGATGTAGGTTCGGTTTTTGGTAACACCAGCTCCTGTAATAATCAATGATATTATTGACGGATCCTACGTATACTGATATAACCAGCAAAATGACGAAAAAAATATTTTTAAATATCAATTAGTTTCAACTAGCAAAACTTCGCACGGGTAGCAGAGACATTTTCAACAATCATCATCATATTTCAATCAATTTACACAAATGTAATACCTTTTCGTGATCGCGTTAATTCCCGTAAATACGTAGATAATATTATATCATGGTACGCGAAAGTTTAAAAGTTAGAATTTACACAACATCTTAACAAATTATACACCTAAACCTTCCTCATGAATCACTGTGTCTATTAGTGAAAACCGCATGAAAATTCGTTCAGTAGTTTTTGAGTTTATCGCGAACAGACGGCGCGGCGGGGGACTTTGTTTTATAATATGTAGTGAAGATACAAACGGAACATTTCTGTTTCATTAGTACAAAGTTACGAAATTTAGAATCTTTGAAACGCTCTACTGTAAAGTTACAATTTTGCACTTGTAGCAGTACACACGTAGGACCCGTCGTTATGACCTTGTAATGAGGTAGATGACTGTCAAGTCAATTCGGTATCTTATTAGTGAACGTCAAAACCGGAGGTTCGGTAGATTTTGTATTATTTGCCTTATTGTTATCAAATCATTCACTTTTAATGGTAATTCAACGATTATAAAATAAATTATCAATGTTACAGTAAAACTGGACGACAATTTTATATAAAGCATCTACATCTACACAATTCTTACAAACGCCTATAACAAAAACAGACTTCAACTCCATCTAGCGTAAATTACCTAGACTACGCAGTAACTACTGATCCTGGATCGCACAGTAAAAGTTCTCGCACTGATTACTATATAATACAACTCCCAAAAATCATTGCCATCACCTAGCCTGCTCGGAGAGGCATAACATCCATTCTTCCATACACTTGTAACTCTTTTCATGTTGAAAGAACGATAAAGGATGAAGGAGACCGAAAGATGGGAGTAGAGAAGGTTGTTGCTAACCATATTTTCGTTCCGAAATAAACAAAGGCGTCCATGACTGTGTTTCGAAAGCAAAGGTTTTCTTATATAACCCTACATACTGTTGCACATAATTGATGCTGGTTCATCGGAATCTTCTGTAGCGAGGAGGCTTATCTTCTTTGGACAGGGATTCTAGTAAGAGTGTCTTAGTCTAAGTCAATAGTGCCTTGCCTCCCACCTACCTTAAAATTTAAAACTTGATGTGGCGACTACTACATATTTCAGATACATACTTTAATGCCACCTAGCGAAGATAAGCCGAACTACATATTTATTACTGATCCTGTATAGCGAAATGAAAGTTCTCACGTTGACAAGAATATATATATAATTTGCCAAAATCCACCAGGAATGAAGACCTAGTCGGAGGATCCTCCCTTTGTGTCGGAGGGACACAGCAATTGTTTCACCATAATGACTACTTTTACGCCAGAACTACTTAACCAATTATCATGTAATTTTGCATACTATGTTGTCAGGGGTAGGTATAGCAACGAGCATAGGGTTTCATCCAGCAAAAAAAGGAATATTCTCGAAGGATTTTCTAACTACTTAAAAATTAATGTTTCAGGATATAATTGGATTGCAATCCCTACTAGGAGCAAAGACTCACCGGTGCAGTAGTGGGTGCAGGCTGTGCAGGGGGTGCAGGGGGTGCGGCGCGTGCGGGGGAGGAGCGGCCGGGGGGGGGCTCGGCGCAGTCCACGCCCGAGTCGTCCGTGTGGGGGGGGGACCAGCCGCTCTCGCCGCTGGATATCGGCAGGCCGTGCACTCGCGCGAGCCGCTCTAGTTCCTGGAACATTCGAAAATGTGTGTGAGTTGTTTCTTTTTTTATTCAGACACTCGTGACTGACCTTGAAACTTGCTAACAAACTGGTCTAAGTAACACAGTAAACTTAGGAAGCCAGGCTCGTAGCTCATACAAAACATTTATCTTTTGCATAATACATAAATGGTACAGTAACTTTGCCTCCCTCGTCAATATAGTGGTTGGAAGCGGAGTAGTGGTCGCTGGAGACCACGATTAGGCTAATGTAGTGTGGATGCCCTGCGACATAATGGACCGACAACTTGAAGAAGGTGGCTGGCAGCTGACGGATGCGGACTGCCAAAACGGGGGTAGTTGCGTCCTTGGGGGAGGCCTTCGTCCAACAGTGGACGGCGATAGGCCACGGCAGAACATTACCCAGAAGTACAAACTTCTCCCCTTAAAGAAAAGAAATGTCGCTGCTTCCATTGCGTATGCCATTGCAACAGAAGTAGAAAATCTTCTTCTGAAATTGTATATTGACTATACCTTCTTCACAATGGCTTCGAATGGAATCCACAATTCGTATTGCAAGCGTCCATAAGCTTCGGTAACCACTTTCCATCATGCAAACCATCTATTTTCTTATCACTTCAGCGGTATAAAAGAAGCTTAGCCAAGATAGAACGATGAACGTACCTGTATTCTTAACATAAGCTTCCTATTATGTATTTCAATTTGTTTTCTTCTCTGCTCACTGTGTTTGAGCCTGTTGACCTCATCCCTCAGACACTTGATGTAGTCCACGCTACTCTTCAGTATGGTGCCCTTGTTCGGCCTCACGTCTCGTATGACCTCGTAAAATGGATCGTTCGTCTTGGGTAATAAGGTCCCTAATTCTTTGATGCGGTCGTTTATGTTGAAGCGGCGACGTCTTTCAACTGAAAATTGATTATCAGGTTGCAAAATAGTTTTCAATAGTCATGATGGAGTAGAGTATGACGGGGCGCAACAACCCTCAAAAGTAGGGTGTCTGAATTTATGAGGACTAAAAAGAAAAAAAAACACTTGACGTATTTCAAAGTATTGTAAGGCTTCGAAGGGGGTGTCTATAGGTTTTTAGGGGATGTCCGGACACCCTGGACACCCTCGTTGTTGCACCCCTAATGATGACCTTGTCCTTATAGAAACTTTGAGCAAATTAAGTCGTTAGACTTACTCGAGTAGGTGGTTCAGAAATTTTTCGTGTTGTAAGTATGTCTGAATATAATTTTTTGTTCGTAGTTCAATATTAATAACTGAAAGTTCATAATAAAGAGTGTTCTCTTGATTTCAGTGAAGTCAATTTGAGTATGACCAAAATATTGCCTTTTAGCTTTGCACCTATACCTTTAGGAATAAATACATACAGAAACACTTACTCATATTGTGATTGTCTTTCTTCTGTCGATCTTTGGCGAGCGCGTGCATGTCCGCGTCGGAGAGCAACGCGCAGTCGCCCGCCACCGAGCTCGCGGCCGACGGCGGGCCCGACGACGACAGCGGGCCCGCGCCGCTGTCCAGCGACAGGATATCTTCTAGGAACTCATCAGCCTACGAATTACATTACACAACATTAATATTCGAAGAGACCTTTCTCTGCAATGGGCAGACGACCCTGTGAAAGTCTCAGAGAGCCATTGGCATGGATACGGATGATGACCGCTCTTTTGCTCTTTAGAAGATATATGTAAATGTTCTGCGACTGAGAGGATGTTGATCATAATGATGATCACATGTCATGCTTTCATTTGAGTACATTTACTTTTCAAAAAGCTGCAAAGTTTATTTTAGTGGTAGTCAACTACCGCTGACTATCTTTCGTAGAGTATTTCGCTTAAATGGAACATTCTTTCCAATTATTTTTATGGATATACTACTCTTAAAGTAGTAAGTCCAGTAAGTAGATAAGTCCAGCCCCCTTCTAAGGTACATCAATGTTCAGACCAGCAAAGGTCAGGAAATGCGACGTTCCCGACGTTACTAGTAATAATTAAAAAATGTCAACGTCCTTCCTAATGTTATAAGGAATGACTTTTATCTTTCGATCATACCATAGATTTTTGATCGGCCAAGCTATTTGATTACGGCTATTAGAACTATCCAGATCAATCTTAGGATAGGTGACCATTCTTAACACATCGAGACCCCTCCGTGCCTCGGAAAGCACGTTAAGCCGTCGGTAACGGTTGCCATACGAACATCTGTGGCATCCGTTACAGGTAGTTGGAGCCCTAAAAAGCCGACAACGTGGTCTAACTTCGATAGCGCCTAGTACTTGGGTAGTGGATGTCTGGTGGCAGTCGCTCCAATCGAAGTTCCGCCGTTTCGTAGTTAGACTGAAAACCGACCCCAACTTATTTGGGAAAAAGGTTCGGAGGAATACATTTTTGATCGGCGCTCAAAAATGGCATCAACTACACAGTGCTTAAATGCAGGAGGGGCAAAACCTAGTAACTAAATAATTACTATCTCGATGAAGGAGTATTTGATTTTAATCTAATCAAAATTTTACACGTAATGGCGCCACTTTGTACAATGATCATGATTCATGACTGTCAATTTAATTGATCAAGATTATCAACTTTTAATCAACACATATCAAATAATGGATTATCACGCTCGTTATACTCTTTTTGAAAGTTAAAAAGTATAGAAAAGTAGAAAAATAATATTATAATATAAAAATTAAAGACATTTTAGGCATTCGTTTTATAACAAATCATCGCGAATTTCGCTTGCGTGGCGTGCATGAGTAGAGTTGAGATAGCAACCATTTTAATTCCAGGTTCCGAGGTGAGGTTTACTCGACTAGTTCTCATACTTTATAATCTATACTAATATAATTTAATAAGGCTGAGGAGTTTTTTGTTTGATTGTTTAAAAGCGCTAATCTCTGAAATGTTGTATTGAATAGAGTATTCATTGAGGAAGGTTATAAGCTATGTAACATCACGCTAAGACTCTTACGAGCAGAGCAGTGACCATAGACGAGGGTGAAATTGCTGCTGGGTATATACCTCTGAGTTATTACTGGCAGAGGGTAAGGTCGGTGACCGCAGGCTGGAGGAGGGCCGCTCCGGAGACGACGCGCGCCGCGTGCTAAGCTCCAGCTCCGGCGCTGACTGCACGGGCGCTCCTCGACCTGACACCTGGAATACAATAAGTATACGTACGTATAAGTACTATAAAGCGCTTGGAATTTGAATTACAATGTATATTTTATCAGAAAAATACATTTTCAATTGTAGAAGTCCGGCGTAGTGAATAAATATTTAATACAGAAAATATTGTTTTCTGATTTTCCTTGGCGAAGGAGGACTACTCTCTGTCGCGAAAATACTTGAAGGGGTTAAAAAATAGGGAATGAAAGTATACAGTGATATCAGAAAGCTGGTGGAGAAGTGGAGGTTTTGTAAGTTGCAGGTGGTGTTCAGATAAAATAAAGGTGTGTTGTAGTTAACGTGAAACCCGATTTATTTCCATTAACACACTACGCGACATAGGTCCATAGGTCCAGCGATCGATATTGCATACTGCTTATAAAGTGTTAGAATGTTGTAAAGTGTATACTTAGTCATCAAATTATGTACAAACGTACCGAAAGTTTCTATGGGAGACCAATCATTTCTCAAGTTTTGGGGATATAAAAAGCATCATATCTATGTTTTTGTTAAGAAATGTAGATTGGTTCTGCTTTTTGACCAATCAAGGTGAAATAGGGAAAAGATAATGACCGAAAACTTGGAGAAAACAATAGACAACTCAAGTACTGATTCCACTATTATTTTTATTATACAGTCGGGAGCAATGAATCCGGGTCACATAAAGATACCTGAAAATCTCGGAAGTTTAATTGTCTTTTAAACACAATTTATTTTACGAAGCTCGCATTCTTAGCTACCGAGATTTCCAGGTATTTTTACGTGACCCGGATTCGTATCTTTATGTGACCCGGGTGCATTCCTCTCCAGTGTAAGTTTCAAGTATAAGTAGCGTAGTAAAAACGTAGTGCTGGCGTAAGAAGTAAAATACTATGTTCTTATGCATAAATATAGATTAGTTAGCGTGGCTTTACTCCAAGACAATTACAGCACAACAACTCAAGACCAACTATAACAACAAAGACGTTAAAACGAGGTTTTGAGATGAAATCTCGTACGCTATTAATTAGTCTACCTTCGACCAAAATCAAGGCCTGTTTAAGTCCACTTGGTAAAGGAGTGATAGAAGTCTATCTCAAGCGGCGCACGTCCCATACTTGAAATGATGAATACAAAATGAAAAGATTAAAATCTTTAGATGTTCTTTGCCTCATTAAAATAGGACCTAAGGTGTATTTATGCATGAATTACTTGGAGCTCTTAGTGTTCAATTTATGAAAATAATTTACCATCAAGGTGAGCTCAATCACATAAATATGAACAGCTCTTCGCTGGATGCACATTTCTAATTCGGTTGTTTAACTACGAACATTTTGACTGACTCTAATATTGGTAAAATAACTAGAATCGACGGTAGATAAGCCTGGATGTCACAGAACTTCTATTCTTTAGAATTTTTTTACGAAGTTTTCTCTACGTTTCTTCCTTTTTTTATTGTGTAATGGAATAGGCATTTGTCTTTCAACTCACCTGATGGAAAGTGACACCTGAAGACGAAGATTACACGCCTATCCAAGAAAAGAGAAACCTATTTACTCTACTTTTGAACGATTCTAAGCACAGTGGTCTAATGGCCTGTTGGTCTAGTGGTTAGTGATCCTGACTGATAAGCTAAATAATTGTGATGAGCATGATGATTTGTTCTCGTGTCTGAGTGTAATTTATCTAAAACGTGTGTATTTAGAAATATATAAGTATGTTTATCAGCAGTCTGGTTACCATAGTACAGGCTGTCTAGTTTAGGATCAGACGGCCGTACGTGATGTGTCTCAAGTTATTATTATTATTCATTGAAATTGTGCCGAAGTTTCTCCACGACGCCCCTTAAGCACAGTGGTAGGTATGTGCGTCTTAAATCAAGATAGTAAATCATAAAACAATCAAATGAAAAGAAGATTTAGAGCTTACTAACCTGCACTTGGGGTTGAAATGATTCACTGAGGTACTGGCGCACTTGACTCTTTTGTTTCTGTATCACGTGATACCTGGTGGGGTTCTCCAGAACTGTTCGCACCTGAAAAGACAGAAATAATAATTATCTATTGCTCTTTTAGATACAACTGATACCCATGTATGTAACACCGGGATGAATACGAAAATTGACCTTGTATGTTACTATATTCGTTAACTTTTCTCGTCTAAACTACTGAACCGGTCTTAACGAAATTTGTCGAAGAAGTAGCGTGGGACCTGGTGAAGGATATCCTAAGGTTCCTAGTATAGCCTCTTCAGATATACAGAATTAAGCTGAACTTTTGAGAATAACTTGTACCTTCGTTTAATATACCTTTAAATATCTAACCAATATTAATAAAAATATATTACAATCGCTGCTTTTCATTAGGACACGCAGTGGCAAACAGCGATGGGTATATTTTTATTATACATACATTTATACTCACGCCTACATTCTCAATGGTATTCAACACGCACAATTTGACCACTATGATATGGTCCTACTCTCGTAATAGGGGGCAAGCCTATTGTCATCACCCGAGTGTATATTAAATGGAAAATCTATATTTTATATATATTTTCCTTCTCTTCTTACCTATGTAAGAAGAGAAGGAGTTGGATATGACTTGTACGGATGGAATGAGGACTGTATAGCTTGAGCAGGTCAGCAACTCGAAATAGCTACTGCCAAGATGTCCAAGAACTCTAACTCATTTTTATTACGCACCACTATAATTCATAGACCGGTCATTATGAGCACTGCCGGGCACAGCTAATGTATGAAAGATGATGAAGTAATTATATATTTCTTCACAAGGAAATTTATGTAACTTTTGCATATAAAAATGCGGGTGTGTACCCGGCGTTTCGATCTAATTACCCCGATCGATGTCAGGGTCACCACGATCGGTGCATTTCGATGTGTACTTTACCTGTAATACTTGTGGCGGTAGTTCGACGTGAGGCGTGATCCGCGGCACCTCCGACGGAGATGACTTCTTCTTGTCCTCATTATCTTTGGACTGGCCTGCTTGTTGTGCCTGGAACAATATTTATTTATTTATCTTTTCATTGTACACAATTTGAGTATAATCATAAATTACAAATTTAAAACACCCTCGACACGAAATCCCTTCAACGATTGGAAAAGAGCTGGTAATCTTTGAACGGCTGAACAGATTTTCTTGAATGAAGTAAAAAACACTCTCGATCAAGTCACCTTTCAAATAAAAAAAAACGCACTTAAATCGGTCGATTCGTTTGGGAGCTACGATTCCACAGACATACACATGAAAATTATAACACCTCTATTTTGGTTCGGGGGTTAAAAATAGCACGGTACATAACGTCTGTCTTAAATTTGACAATATCCAAGAAGATGTGAGCAATAAGAAAGTCAATGGACCATTTGCAATGATATTGTCAAATTTAATTTAATATTGTATTATTATAACTTATTTAGACGACCTATGTGGTTGTGTGTGGACGACCTATGTATTTGTATGCATGAATATATCTCGAAGAACGAAACCAAACATAGCCAATTCCATAAGTCGTTCCGCGACTTTAATTACTTTATACTAACAGCTTTAACATCATATCTTTTGATAATTATTATTTACTTTGAAATAGCCCACAATCTTTTAGGCTAACAAATGTTTAAATTGTGACTAATTTATTATGTTTGGAATTTCGTAAAAGCCGAATTTGACGCAAGATGTCGCAATTCGACATCGTATTCGTCTCTATCGGCGAATTTAATCAAAAAATTTAACAAATTGTGCCAAAAATATTTAAACGATACTGAACTGGTTTCGAAGCGGTGAAACTGCTGATACTCATTATCTCCACTATACCTGTCTCCATTCCATACTCCCTTTTACCTACCTACTACTACACAAAAGACAACAAACAACCTTGAACCTTGGTTGTTGGTTGTTCTTTTCTGTCCAGGATTCAAGATGGATATTCCCTGCAAGGGTATAAGGTATAGAATTATAGATAGTAAAAAAAAACAAAGTTTCAATGGGTACATTTTATAGCGTGTTAACGCTAGTAGATTATGGCGTTAAAAAATCAACAATAATTATCTTATTAAAAAAGCATCACCGACTTCAATGTGCTTTTTAGTGGAAAGTAGATGTATTTTGTTTAAATATAGTGGTAGGCCAACTAAACGCACTGCTCCAATGAGACATTCGGATTAAACAAAAATATCATAATGTATACAATTTTTTAGATATTTATCTACTACTTTAATTAAATCGTTATTATTTTTGTTAAAGTTTATCAATAAGTAGTAGAAAAAAAACTAAAAAGCAAAACATAAATAAACCTTTTAAATAAGCTTAATACTTAAGTAGATAAAGTATACACAGTTTATACATTAATTTTATCTATTTCTATATTTATTTTATTTTTATATTTCGACTGATTTTGATAAAATTCAAGTGGGACCACCTGGGAAGCCCTTTGAAACACAAAAAGAATTTTCCAAATTGGTTCAGGCGTATTCGAGTTATCAGTGAACATACTTAAAAAAAAAGATTCCGACGAATTGAGAACCTCCTCTTTTTTGAAGACGGTTAAAAACAATAATTAACATCAATTCAGTACGGCTGGGTTCCTAGGTATAAACCTATTTTCACTCGACAATATGTGTCAACGCGGTTTCCTAACAAGCAATTTTAGTAGTAGCTATTTCGTAGCAGCTCTGATAGTGTTCATATTTAATGTGTTTGGATGATGTTGTCTCCAGTAATTAAGCAATTACACATCATATTGTAGGGCTTAGTTACATCATGATACTGTTTATCAGAGTTGCCAGTTTATATAGTTGGATACTAAATTACTGATGTTATTATATCTGCATGAGAAGGTACTCGTATGTGCTTTGTATACAAAATAAGATACATCGAAAGCATGTCTGGTGTAGAATGTTAACGTACGGGGTTAAAGTAAAAATAACTTACATTTAATCCCTAAAATTGTGACGTAATATAAGTTTAACACTGATTCTAATAATTCTGAGACTTAGCTGTATTGACCCTACAGTTCAATCACGAGTTTAGGATGTCGATGAGGCTGCTACGCTATCATTGAGCATCAGGCATGTTTGCCGAAGTAGCAGTAGTCTTTGAACAATTCTAGCAACTTCGTGTTGGCTAATAATAGTCTGACTTTGGCGCAAATTTCAACGGAGATATCTCTATTTATTTCCTTTAAATCGTATGTATATATAGTAATACTAACTTGTAAAGATTCTCTTCGCAGTTGCTCCTGCGCATGCTCTCGCATCAACTGTTGCTTGAGCTGTGTACGTGATGTCGGTGTCAGGGTCTTGAATGTGGGGGGGCTGCAACAACAGACAAACATACTGTTAGTATATGCTTTGTATGAACAACTTTTCTAAATTGATTTTTTTCGATTGTCATCTAGTAACACTGATGCGGGCGTAGACTAATGCCTAGTGCGGGAGATAATAAAGAAAGAAAAAAAATGGCTTAGGAAACGAATTTGAAATCGAGTAGATAGTTGGGAGATCGGACCCCACCCAGTGCACTACCGACATTGACCCACTAATAAAATAAGCGTTTAGCTTAGCTGGAGGGGTTAACAAGAATACTTGTAATGTGTTACCCGACTATGGTACTATGGGACTAACGTATGCGTCAATTACACTATGTAAGTTAACCACAAACCTCAGACAGAATATAACGCAGATAAAACTTCAAGTACTTACAGCAAGAATATCTTTACTAATCCCACTAATTTTATAAATGTGAAAGTTTGGTTGGATGGATGTTTGTTACTTTTTCACGCCAAAACTACAGAACCGATTGCGATGAAACTTGGTATGTAGGTAGCTGGAGACCTGGATTAACGCATAGGCTACTTTTTATTCCGATATTCTGACGGGGTCGGGACTTACGAGGGTAGAACCGCGGGGTGTTGCTAGTACAAAATATGTTAGAGCTCGAACTGCATGGCATGAACCAGTCCCAGTTGCAAATATGCGATCCCGACCCGCATGAGCTATTAATCTATCAGTATAAACAATATCCCTTTGACTCCATTGCCTTTATTTCTTAAATAACTTTCCCTTTTAATATACTCCAAATTTCCCAATTACCCAACTGCCCAATTGAGCAATAGACTTGCCCTCTATTACGTAAGTGTGGCAAAATATGCGTGTTTAACACCTCTGTCTATCCTGTCGGAGATATAGACCTGAGTATATGTATGTGTGTATGTATACAGAACAAACTGTAAGTATATAGGTTCTAAAGTTATTAGCACTGCATTGATGATAGACAGAAACTTGACAATGTGTAATATACATACATTTAATGGTAATAAACTCAAAACATATGACGTTGTTTGTCAGTAAGGCTATGCGTTGTTATAACTGATTACAGTAGAGGACCATTCACAATGTAAATATCCTCCTCCAGTACAAAGATTGTAACATTATTGTACCTATACGTAGAACCGCAAAGAGACATGTCCAGAGGCGCGTTTAAGCATACTGATTGGGGATACTCTACACTGTGCGGTATGGTAACTTAATAGTGGTCAAGATTTATCGCGATAGCTGCCACTGTTGGCGGGAATATCATATAGCGACAGAACAGAAACCGAGAAGAAACCGAAAACTTTTGAAGTTTATAATCGATTGCTTGCTCTCTGAAACACAACGACAAACCATGGCAACAAGTAACGGCGTCGGAACTAAGAAACAGTGTTAATATTTTCATGTCCCTTGATAAAGGTTCGTAAAACCGTATATTTTAAATAAATATGAATACTCATGAAAGATTTTACATCTTTCTTATTCTTATCGATCAACTCTCAAAACTGATTGAACAAATCAATTTTCAAAAGTTATCCCAAGGCAATTGGCCAAAATAAAGTAGTACACAGTTTCTTAGAAACCGAAATGGGAACGAAATTTTTAAATAATAGATGAAAACCCATACTGACTGACTGACTGACTCATAACTACTCATAATACACAATCTCTTACAAAATGTAGGTGTGCATCGGCTTTAACGAACTTAAGATATACGTGTGAATCGGCCTTAACGAACTCAAGATGGCATCCGAGTGGCCAGTATGGCGACTGCCATTTGCACCATTAGAATTTAACAAAATACTAGACAATCAATTTTATTATTCAGGTAAGGTTTTAATCGAGCCTACCGTACCCCTTCACCGAATTAATAATATAGAAGAAGATTATTCTCAAATTGGCTTGATCACTTAAAATTTTATATGCTGAAATAAATTATGCGGATTTAGCGAACATAACCTCATATGCAAAATGGATGTCCTTGTCGTGTCTGCGCCGTCTCGTGCAGTGTAAGATGCCTACAATGAGGTCTGAATCAATAAACATGTGTTAGAAATGTGTTATTCTAGCTGGGAATGTTTTCTTTGCCTTTAATGTGTGACTAGTGTGCCTGCAAAGTGTTTTAAATTTATTTGCAAGTTATATAACTACTCTTGTGTCTAGCAAGCGAAAGTTTTTCTTAAATTATCAAAGGTGAGGCAGAGCTCTATGGGTTCAGTGGGAGCAGAAGTGGTAATAAAACCTATGGAGTTGCAAGTATAAAAAATACCCCTGGTCTACCATACCATGGAAACCTGGAAAGCAATAAAAAACAAATAAAAACAAAATTTTCTTTCTTTCATCATTTGACTTTCACAAGCAAGCGCAGGAGGGGTAACGCGAATGCCATAACAACAGTCGTTTCCGGATCTCCTCCTATTTTAAGCGCAGTAAGGCACACCATGTGATTTCTAGTCGGTTCGATTCCGACAAACCGCCTTACCGAAAAATCAGGCGGCGGTGATAGCCCGTGAGGGTTACCACACATAGACAAAAATGTGACGCCAGTGATAGTCACTTTACTAGTTAGATCTACGCGATGGTCACAGTGTCACTGACTTGAACATCCGATTGATTACAGTTCCTAAATGTAGGTTGAATGCAATTTAATATGTGCATTTAAAGATTTTTCATGCGAAGATATCGTGATAGTCTATGATTAATATCACCTTCGTGAATAGCTGTATAGCAGGAGTTAAGTTCGAGGTTTGATACCTCGCGTGCATTAAAGTGCTGTATACGATTCATTACAAGGTAATTGAGAGGAATTGTGACATTTTTTATTGAATGAGGAGTAAAATGAAATAATTCAATTTATGAAAAGAGAAACACCCATCTCCACCCGGGATTATTAACCCAAACGATGGCAACTGCCAATTATAAGCCGCAATGAATTGCGATAGAAAAGGAAGACATGCAGAACTCCGTCAACATGTCTTTACCGTCTGATTAACAGGTTAAGAAAATGAGAACAAGCTTTTTACAAGCTATGTTATTTATTTGAAATTAAATATTGTCAAACATAAAACAAACTTTTGAACGACCTTCATTATGTATAATAGACAGAAAATTGCGGTCATATTTAGATTTGTGGTCATTAGCTAAAAAGTGGGAATGAGCTGATTTTATTGTTGGACACACACAAAACTTATGAAAAAAGTATGAACTCAACAATGACGAAGAATAACTATGACAAGATGAAATAATTAAAAATATATTCACAACACCGCCCATCCCAACCAATCCTGCCCATGCTCTCTTCAAAATTATAATCAAATGCCTTTTTCTCTGCAAAAGTAATACACTTTATTTATAAGCAAGACCTGCCTTAGAAAAAGTATTTAGGAGAGTATGATACCCACAGGGCTTGATATTTCGACAATTAATAATATATTTAGGACGCGTGCAAGTATCGCGAAACCGCTCATGCGCAGAATTCAAAATGAGCATTCGCCATTTTTCCTAACATTGACATTTTTGCATTGTGTGTTTAGTATTAAACTGTTACATGAATTTACATCATATATAAATCGTTTGCTACATACGTAAAGGCCGATGATGATGACATGTATTAGGTAGTAAGGGTTTGGATTACCAATTGTTTAATATAATTTGATCTATCTGCAACCTTCGTTTGAATAAACAGATTAGATCAAGGGAACTCTCGTACTGAGATAATTTGTTAAAAACGGTAGAACCTCCAGAAGGTAGGGTTGAAGAGCACCTTTAGCATTGAGTATTTCTGTGGGAGACAAGGATCGCCTAAGCTCTGTTGGAAGTTAAGTACGATTCAAACCGAACGGGCCGCGCTGGAGCGGAGCCATATTAGTCTTGAGAGTATTTAGCATGAGGTTGACTACGTAGTTTTAGCCTTTTTCTTTGAAAAGAATCCTTCACAACAAAAGTTTTAATGACATATCTAATATGACATACATTGTGACACGCCATCACTGTTTGCCGTTTTAATAAAAATGCGTGATGTCCACATTAACGGGTCTCACAAGCAAGGACGTGACGTCTGGTCTCTTACTGAAGGCATTGTTGCTAAGTAATGTTTAGCATCCTTGAGAAATACGACGTTTTATTTGATGATCGTCAGAATATTCAAATATTGTCCTATTTATTCATTAATAAATGTATGTACTTTCAATGATGTGATGAAAACTTTTAAACTTTCACGTTCCATGATATCATTATGTATTTATACGGGAATTAACGCGATCACGAAAAGGTATTACATACCTCTGAATTACCTGACGATTTGACCAGGTTGCACTGGCGTGGCGTGGCGTCATGCCAGATGCACGCCCGTGTGAATACATAATTATACGTTATGAAAAGTAAAATAGTATCCTGGCAGGTGTAGGCACCACAGTCCCCTTAGATCTCACGTAGTCTGTAGACATGTCTTTGGACTAATCTAACCGATACTCCCACTGCTGTGACTCCTACGTCAGGATCAAAACAATGACCCACGACATCACCAAGTATCACACTCACCGACCCCCAGAGAAGATTAAAATTATCTTTGGACCCTCAAGGAATTTACTTAGAAGTAAATTGGATTAGTTAAAAATATTATTATTCCCTCCTTATTAAAGTAAATGATATTTATAATGCCAAATTATAGTAGTCATACGAACTACATCTACATACTGTTTCATTTTGATACGACAGTTAGCAGTAGGTTAAGAACCTCCTCCTTTTTGAAGTCGGTTAAAAATTTACTTCCAACTTCCAAGATTTATTAATATTAGTTTGTTACAACGTTACTAATAAAAGCGTGTTAAAAAAGACTAATAGCGAAAGAGAGAGAAGTCAATACATATTTAAACATTATTTACATTAACTGTTTGATTATAATAACATGCAAGGAATTCCCCCCCAATTCACAAAAGCCGCATGGTATTTCGTTCGTTTTTTCCAAAGACTCCCAGTCCCAAAGAATATGATAAGCAATTTTGCTAAAATTAAAAATCGAGTGTCGAGCACTATCATAACTGATTCGACTAGTTTAAACCGATGTAAAAAGAGAAGTGTCAGAAAGATATGGCGCCTTCTTATCATTTGTCAATAAAGTTTTGATTTCATTTAATCCTCCCACGAATAGGATGACATTCTGTTAATCCCATTCGTAGGAAAACTAAATGAAATCAAAATTTTATTTAAACTATAGTAAAGTTTGCTAGCTTCGTTAATACCGGTATTTCAGCAAATCACAAGATTTTATAGTGTAATAAATGTGTTTTAGTGGAAGTACTTTATTTAATTGCTGTTATAATAGAATTACCGCGACCCTGGCAAATAGAGATTAACTGAAATCGGTACAGAGAACACATAATAAAAATAACAAATACATATGGGTATTATACTGATTAGCTTTCCATCAGGCGGTTTGAGATCATTCTGACATGTCATAATAGAAAAAAAAAATACACACGTAGATATGGCGATATAGTTTTTTGACTTCAATCTGAAAAATTAAAATACCTATAAGTAACCCTATCGGAATTTACATAATCATTACATTTTTTTTAAGACAGCATCATGGACATCTTCAGCATTCAAATTTTCGTGTAGTAACATTCCTAGAGGGCACAGTACCTACAGTAAAGATTATAGTATAAAATAAATTTTACACCAGACAGCGTTGAAGAGAGTTATAGCGACTAGGCTAATTCGTACTATGTTTCACAAAGGGAAACACGATCTTACCATTCAAATTACAAGAATAAAGTTGAAGATTTCCGTTCAATGCATCCAGTAACTGGGGATTGAGACAAGACGGAGTAGCCAGAATGAATGACTACATAAATGTATAATACTCTACAAATACCTAGATAAAGAAATTTCGCAGCATTTGGTATACTACTGCTGGAAAAGAAGGAAATTAGCTGAAGAGATACTTATGCTCAAAATTAATTATTTCAGCAAATCCGGCAATAAAATAACTTAAAATAGTGCACTAAAACACATTTTTAAATTATTTTATAATCATCAAATTAATATTAAAAGTAATTGACTTGACAACAGCAAGGCGTGACGTCATGCCATGTCATTTCATACAAAATTGTACTAAACCTACAGTTTTGACGTTTACTAGAAATAATACTGAATTGACTTGATAGTCTATCTACCTTAGTATGACGAAGTTAACACGGCTCTCTTCCTGGGCCACTGACAAAAGACATGGTCAAAATATTAATTATAGCATTGAGGTGGCAACAAGTATACTTCTTAGCGTAGACGACAATACTCTATTTTCTAAAACTTTTTAATAATTAGTTTTCTTTTTTACATTTCAACCTTGAACACGCGGTCATAATTGTATTGTACTTTGACCACAACGTTACTGTAACCGGCGTGTGACGAGAATGACGTATGTACAATGGATGACGTGACGCATCATCAGCAAATAATGGTGTTAGGACATGACTAGTATTACTCGCGGAAATCACGGCTTCCCGTCATTACCGTGGTTGGCTATTACGTGAAATATGCGTGAGACGAAAATACACATTCATTTAATTGTACATAATCACTACTATACTTCTTTGACACTACTGTAGTTAATCAGACTGCGGCTGGCATAGATTACAGGGTCAAACATGGCCTGTTGGTCTAGTGGTTAGTGATCCTGACTGCTGAGCCTGAGGTCGTGGGTTCGATTCCCACCCAGGACAAATATTTGTTTGATGAGCACGATTATTCGTTCTGTGTCTGGGTGTAATATATCTATAATATGTATGTATTTAGAAATATATAGCTATGTTTATCAGCAGTTTGGTTACCATAGAACAGGCTCTGCCGAATTTGGGATCACACGGCCGTCTGTGAGATGTGTCCAATTATTAAAAATATATATATATATATGGAAAATAGACCCCATAAAAAAATATTTCGTCGCATTTTGTACAAAATGAGAGGGACTAGGTAGTACAGAGAATCACTTCCATGGCTTTGAATATAAATATCGATATTGTTTTTGGGGTAAATATATTTATTACGATCTCCTTGAAAACTTTATCATTGCCATGGAAAATTCTTATTGAAACCGAAATCTAAATAAAAACAAAGTGCCGTCATAAACATGGTAATGACCCCTGGAAGTCATCACTCACCTTTGCAAATATAGTACATTCTACAACGAAAATACATGAACGAATGAATGAGCAGAACAGTTCCCACAGTCGGAGTGATGACAATTAATTTATAATTTGACGTGTGGCCTAAGCGACAGGCAACCGCGGTCTAATCATAAGTCACACGCAATTGCGGTATTGAGATGGGGCAAATAATCTGTGACAAACTCTCTGTTATGTTAGTCACGGTTAATGCTTCTAGCATAATGTCAAAGTACAGCTGTAGCTTGCTTCTTACTAAGATCTTAAATAATACATTGGCGGGGTGAATTTATACTATTTTTACAAAACCCAATTTCTGTTTTGCAAGTGTGTAGGGTTTAAAAGTAACATCAGTAATTTTGCGAGTGTTTATAGACCATTATGCGGGTCGTGTGCTATTTTGCTGACATGTTAAATAAAAAAAAAACATTGCATGAAAATGCTTAAAATCTGTCGCTAACTCTTTGCCGAGTTAACTTACACGACTGCATTGTGTATTCGACACAACTCATTGGGAACGAGGATTTTTAATTGATCAAAGTAATCTTCATTGGGACGATATAAGGTTACGAAGATTTAAGAGTTTAAACTTTTATATAATGTTGTGACCTATTTTATAAAGTACGACTCTTAACAAGGAACGTTAACGATGCGATTCTTGGTATGATACGTCGACGTTACACGAGATATTTTAAGGTACGATTCTGATCACAAACCGTTGACCATACATGACATTATTTAAGATGTGATTCTGAAACGAACCGTTCATAATGCCCGAGATATTTTAAGGTATGATTCTGAAACCGTTGATGATGCCCGAGATATTTTAAGGTATGATTCTGATCACGAAGCGTTGACCATACATGACATTATTTAAGGTATGATTCTCAAACGAACCGTTGATGATACCCGAGATATTTTAAGGTAGGATTCTGATCACAAACTGTTGACCATACATGACATTATTTAAGGTATGATTCTCAAACGAACCGTTGATGATACCCGAGATATTTAAAGGTACGATTCTAATCACGAAACGTTACTGATTCCTAAAACGAAACATTGATTAACATCAACTATTCTCAACACGAACTCTTGACCATAAAAGACTTAAGGTAAGATCTTAAATATTGACGATATACGAGATATTTAGAATTTGATTCTAAACAAAAATTTTCTAGAATATCTATTTCTCAGCGCGACTAAATTTCACTAAAACCTGTCAACATATACTCAACTTTATTTCAGCGCAGCAAGAGTGCCCATTTATTTAAATGCCGTATAAAAACTTGTTCAAAACGAACTAAGATGACGTTATTTTAATCTACACCTACGAAGACGCTTACTAAAAACACAGAGCACAAGAGATGGCATTCAACGGATAGCGGCTCTCGCTACGTGTTATTAAAGTTTATTTAAGCGTATCAGACTTTAGTCGACAAATAAATTGCTTATTTCGATAGCGACATATGTTACCTACTTGTTTCAATTTGAAATAAAGCCTTGTTTTGAAGTGTACAAGGTTTACATCTCATATGAAGAAAATTTTGTGAATTTTAATTTAACGAGTGAAGTAACAGAATTGGGACTAAACAATGAAAAGAAGGCTTAGGGTCCTTAACTCGTGAATGACACTTCTGATGTTTATATCTTTTAGCATTAGCGAACAAAATAGCGAAAAGAATCGATGTTTTTGCTAAATCGAAAGCGAAAATCGATTGATGTTGAAAGTATCCTGTGTGTCAACGCCCTTACGATTGAGAATGGAGACAATTCGCCCAAATACACGTTACACTAGAAGCCCTTGCTCTCACGATGTGACCTTCAGACCACAAATGAGGCTCTTCCTCTAACCAAGGACAGTTCCACTCGCGTGAGAGTGCTGTCCGCCGTGCCGTGACGCCTCTACACTTCCGCGTTCAGACCAATCATTACCTGCGTTTTGAAGGATGGCCACATTCGTTAAGACTAATAGTGGATAAATATAGGCTAACAACTCTAGTATAAAAAATGTATGTTTATTTTTCCTTCGTCTTCTACGCGTTAGATTTATTTTTATAGAATTGTCTAACAGGGATAAGCTCCGCCTAATGATAAGAATTAATCGATGAAGCTTGGGCAACCCTATATAAACCGATTTTAATGAAATTTTGCAGTTTGGTCCAACTTAGATTGATAAATAATAACTTCACACATCTCACACAAGGCCGTCGATCCCAAACTAGGCAGAGCCTGTACTATGATAACCAAACTGCTGATAAACATACTTATATATTTCTAAATACATACATATAAACTACACCCAGACACAGAACAAATGATCATGATCATCACACAATTATTTGTCCTGGGTGTCAATCGAAACCAGGACCTCTGCCTCAGCAGTTAGGGTCACTAACCACTAAACCAACAGGCCAGTCGGATAGGATAGTTTTTATCTCAATATACAGTCACAATATTATTTTTAACTTAAATATATCGATATCATGTAAAATAATATGATTACTAATTACTAGTATCGTCTAGCGATGCGATAGTGTTAAGTTCTACCTATGGGCCAATTGATATAAAAATTCGTCAGTTGATCGTAATGATATAGATAAATTACAAGTATGGGTTACTATAATTGAACGTACACCGCGTAGTAAGATTTTAATCTTTAGATATGAAATACTGAAAAAAAAAAACACAGCAAGCCTTTTAACTGTTAATTTCGTAATTTAAATTTGATTGATTGGTGTTCATTTATTTTTTTGTAATTGACTTTTTCTTTTCCATCGACACAGTTACTTTTTGATTTGTATTTTTTTTTCTTTCATGTGTGTTCCCCAACAAAGGATGACCGGTGATTGATAGTTGGAACACCCATGAAAGAAAAAACAATATAACTTTTTTTATAAACAAATAACAAACAATATAAAATGTTATTAAATATTAGGTGTTGTATAGTAGCCTAGCCGTTTCGTTAGTTCAAGAACTATTGTATAAGAGAAAAGTAATGAACAGTAAATAATTTTTTTACCTTACGCCCATGTGAGGGTAGCGAGACGGCCAGACCATATATTCTGACTAAGGTTGTGAAGCTAATTGTGAAGTTACGGCTTGCAGAGTTAGAAGCTTGGTTCGACATGAGATCTGATAACTTTTTGACAGTGCGAGCCATATGGTCTCGTTTTGGTAACTTTTTACATGAACATGTTTTTGATAGGATAAAATAGATAGACAATTTTACTACACCGGTGACGTACGAAATAAGGACAAACGTCAAACAACTAACAACTTACGTCACAAATCGTACAAAAACCAGAACACAATTTTTTTTTTTCATTTGATTCGTTCCGTTTATGGGCACCGACCCTGAAGAAACCTAGACCCACATAACGCCCTCATGATAACACATACACTAGATACTTGCAATAAACTTTTTGTTGGATTCCTATCAATGGTTAATTACAACAAAAATATCGTAGATATGTTTGTTTTTACTGTCATTACGAGTATGTTATGTGGAGAAATATATATGTATAGCTGAATGACGTTAAATAGGAATGGAGGAAGAATGCAATGGCTATCCTCACCCCCCTAATCATAGGCAAGCAGCGGCACACCGGCATCGGTAAGACAGACTCCTTCGCCGGAGAACATCCATGAGGACCTTCCACTCCGTCAATAAAAATGCTAGTCCAATTATCTTAGTTTTTGAGGAGGTATAGGGTTGAGTAACGACAGTGATACTGTTGTAGGTAACCAAATACCATAAAAAAGATATAGTACCATAATTAATAATTATGACAAAGCATTGTCACTCAAGTGGTAATTTTTACATTCATATTTTGTTTGATTTGTTGAGTTGTTTGTCAAAGTAAACGTATAGGAAGAGCAGACCAGCAAGAGACAGCGAGTAGAGTAGAGCTGGTTAACTGTTTCCTACAGAGTAATTCTCATCATTCTGGTCTCAGGTCAAGGAAAATTATACAGTGTCTTACTTCTGTATACTTTATAGGGAGAAGACATTACGTTATAATAATAACTTCAGACACCTATACGGCCGTCTGATCCAGAGTCTGTACCATTGTAACCAGAATGCTCATAAACATACTTATATTACTAAATATAGATATTATAGATAAATTACACCAAGACACAGAACGAATGATTGTGCTAAACTATTTGTCCTGAGTGGGAATCGAACCCTCGGCCTCTGCGCACTAGTCAGAATCACTAACCACTTGTCCAACAGGCTCGTCCGGAAGTAATATTGGTTATCAGTATTATTATTCCGTAGGTGGAGGAACTTCCATAGTTTCTGGTTCAGGATCTCTTTATACCTTAGTCACGTGGACGTTAAAACCTTCGTCCTTCATATCATTAACTTCATCAATGGCCAGTTTACTATATTTACAAACATCCGAGCTACACGGCACTTGAATGGAAATAATGAATGAACAGAGTCGACGATTATATGCAAATGCTATCGGAAAATAATCTTAATTGTACAAGATAATAGGTGGAAAATTAAAGGCATCCGGCGTGAAGATGTCCGCTAAGGATGACCGGTTTGTCGTTTATTTAATTTGCCGTAATTCTTTTTTAAATTAAAATTTGAAAGTGGATTTTTTTAAAGTACTCTAAAAAAAGTCGTGAAGAATTGACAGCAAACTGTGAAATGACTTTATTCTATAAGTTGAGGATTGAAGGTTTCGTCAACCGCTCAACATCTCCAGCTACATGTATCGGGTGGAACATAGGCCTTTCTTAAATATAAATTGAGACTGAACAGGGAATATGGTCTGAAGAACCAAACAGCGCTAAATGAACTGACGATTTTTCAAATATTATTTAAAGATTCTAAAGTGTTTAAATTTATTTTAAGTATCAGTTAGACATCACCACAATATGCAGTCCATGCCACTAACCAAAATGTTCTAAACAGTTATGTTGTTAATCCCACTATCCCACTAATATTATAAATGTGAAAGTTTGGATGGATGGATGGATGTTTGTTACTCTTTCACGCCAAAACTACAGAACCGATTGCGATGAAACTTGGTATGTAGATAGCTGGGGACCTGGATTAACATATAGGCTACTTCTTATCCCGATATTCCCACGGAATCGGGACTTACGCCTGTGAAACCGCGGGGCGCTGTTAGTTATTTATATTGAAAAATTATCGCATGTACATTAAGCATCTGTGAACGTAAGAGAATACAATACAACTACATTTCAATTTATTAGTTTCTTAAGTTTCTATAATTTCAGCAACACGCGAATGCAGAATTAATAAATTTAACACGAATTCGCAAACAGCACGACCACCATCATTGTGCCTTAGAGTTTAGATGATTGTCGGATTACCTTAGATCACTCGAGGTGGTCAGATATCCTACTAATATTATAAACGTGAAAGTTTGTGAGGATGTATGGATGTATGTATGTATGTATGAATGTTTGTTACTCTTTCACGTCAAAACTACAGAACCGATTGCGATGAAACTTGGTATGTAGATAGCTGGAGACCTGGATTAACATATAGGCTTCTATTTGTCCCGATATTCTAACGGGATCGGGACTTACGCGGGGGAAACCGCGGGGCGCTGCTAGTCAAACTATAAGAGTGGAATGTGACCAAAACACGAGCAAGCTCTCTTTACAAATACACATATTCATACACTCACTTACTTCATGTCAGAGCAAGATTGCGCTCTCTTGTAAGCAGATCTTTGTTGCGAGAGTTCGATTTCCTTTTCCTGACTATGGCAATTCGTCGAAGTTTATTCTTGGTGGTGTTAACTAACAAATGGTGATTCGTGTGTTTTGTTTTTAAACTCAAAACTTAACTAATCCCACTAATATTATAAATGTGAAAGTTTCGATGGATGGATGTTTGTTACTCTTTCACGCCAAGACTACTGAACCGATTGTGATGAAACTTGGTATGTAGATTGCTGGAGACCTGGATTACCATACAGGCTACTTTTCATCCGGATATTCCCACAGGATCGGGACTTACGCAGGTGAAACCACGGGGCGCTGCTATCATAATATAATCAACCTGGAAGTTATATATGGAAGCCACTACGAAGATCCAAGTACACAGGTATCCTCACAAAAAGTCATAGTAAACTGATTTTTTAAAAGATACAAAAAAAACCTGTAAACTTGGATGATTTTGTAACGTTTTGTTGAAGAGTTGTAGGGGTTTACGCTCTTCTGTTAGACTAGATGTAGGTCAGACACACTGACCTACTTTTAGAATTGGCCTACTTATATCCTTTACAGTTTTTTCGTGGGAGAGCCATGCTTCGGTACGTATGGGCCGGCTCGACCGGACTGGTACCACGGCCTCACAGAAAACCGGCAATGAAGCAACGTTGCATTGCTTTTCGCCGCATGAGTGAGGTTACTGGAGGCCCTAATCCTTCCCTCTCCCCCCCTCACCCCTATTCCCCGCCCTTCCCGGCGGCAACGGACTTGAAACTCTTGAATTGCAGGTGTCCATGGGCGGCGGTTATCATTTACCATCAGGTGACACCCGTCTGTTCATTTGCCTCCAAAACCATAAAAAAAAAGTATGTAATGGTGACCCATCTGCTCGTTTGGCCTCCTATACTATAAAACAAGAGTTAGACAATCGCGTAGCAACATAAAATTAAAGTTAATTAAGACGTACTTACTCTTTCTTATTGTTGACTACAATGACTAGTTTAACTTTCCGAGGGCCCTTGGTCATTTTGCAGATATCCTTGCTGCTATCCACCGGGCCCTGGGATAAAATTTTTAGGAGGGGAATGTTTTCGTAGTTCAGTCACCTCAGCCTAGAGGCCGCTCGTCTCGTCACCTCACTGACATAATCACTTTTATCGTCCACTGTACTCTTAACACATTTAATTTAATATCACTGTTTGTCCATTAATACTGATATGTTCACTGTCACTTATGAAAATACTGTTTTTTTGCTGAAATAATAGGATAACGTTAATCAAGGCGCTCTGTTAACTCATTAACATTGTTAATTATTATCCGTCTAAGCATTTTTTGTGTTTTACTATAATCGATTTGATTATTTTACAGTTATTACTGTATTTTTTTCAAATAACGAACAGTTTGTACGAAACACACTACATTCCTCACAAATTAAAAATCATTAACAATAATAGTTCATACAAAAAGATTAATTATACACAAATACATATTTATTTTGCACAATTTTAAAAGAAGAACCTTTTAAAAAATAAACAACTGCACTATTACACCGTTTATAACTAAATTTAAAAAAGAATACTATTTCTTTTTAATTATAAATTAAACTCCACTATGTGACTTCATTGAGTATTTCACATAAGACGTGTTACGTAACAGAGTTATATAATATAAACTTACATAAAGTCACAGTAAAACATTATATACACATGCTAACCCGATGACAAAACTAAACAGAATGGCACACAAATTTAGTTCAGTGCTACGTCAATGTGGATGATGAACGATGATGTATGTCCCTGTAAGTTAAGATTTTGATAAGAATTTATCACGAAACGTTTATGTGGACAAATATTTAATATAACGAAAATTAAACTAGTGACTCTCCTTTTAGTTGTAAAATCGCCAAGCATTTTACGTGTCTGTTGTTATTAGTTTAAACATTGAGAGCCATGCTTCGGCTCGACTTCACTCCATACCACGGCCTCACAGAAAACTGGCAGTGAAGCAATGTTGCATTGATTTTCGCCGCGTGAGTGAGTTTACCGGAGGCCCTAACCCTTCCCTCTCCCCTATTCCCGTATTTCCCCCTCTCCTCCCCTTTAATCCCTCTTTCCTCTCTTCCCCTACTCCCATCTTAAAGGGCGGCAACGCACTTGTGACTCTTGAGTTACAGGTGCCTAGGGGCGGCGGTAGTCATTTACCATCAGGTGACCCGTCTGCTCGTTTGCCCCCTATACCATAAAAAAAAAAACTGAATGTCTACTCATAATTCAAACCTGTGTTTTCTATACAAACCCGGGGACAGTAGCTAAACCAGTAGCAGACAAAGCTCACTCTATGTATATGTACGGGATTAATGTACAGTCTGTGACCACGGCCAGTGCAACCTGGTCGAAACCTCAGGCAATTGAAAGGTTTGTAATACCTATTTCGTGATCGCGTTAATTTCCTTTACATAATAATATACGCGACCGTTTAAAAGTTAGTAAACCTCACTCCGCTAGTGTTACTAGGTAACTAAGGGGACATTACCATTGTACATATCATCATCATACAGCTCTCATTTAAAATTGGGCGAGTAACTAAGCCATGCATTATATTATTTTGTTGACGTACTGAAAGTTGTACGTAGTTGTATGTGTGTACGTAGATCGACAACAAAACGTGGTTTTACTCGATTTCCTAGAAAATAGAATGTACGGTCGTAGAAAAATGAATTGTTTAAACTGTATACACAATCCCATTAAGTTATTTGTTGCAAAGAAAACAACGTTATCTTTATAAATGAAACACAATTTAAACAAACATCTAAATAAATACAAAAGATAAATAAATACGAAACGAATTTCAAGATTTTTTAATGTACCATCAAGGCCTTTTTTTAATCCATTTAAGAAATCCCGGACAAGAAAAATAACAACATAACTAAACTCTGTCACTCACTATCCAAACAGAAACAAAAAGATTACATATATTTAGGTTTTACAAATACTTGCTCGCATTTAAATTATTTAGATAATTATAATCTCAGACGGCTTAAGCGATTGCTTCATTTATATCCATGGATAAGATAAAACATATAATATTTAATAATTACAATGAGAAGGACATTAGAGGCGCCGTAGTTACCCCAGGATTCAAAAGGTTTCTAAGGAGCTAAGGAAGTTATAATTAATACATACTCACACGGGAATTAACGCGATCACGAAAAGGTATTGCATACCTCTGAATTGCCTGACGTTTCAGCCTGCGACCACGGCCAGTGCAACCTGGTCAAAATGTCAGTCAATTCCGAGGTATGTAATATTTTTTCCTGATCGCGTTAATTCCCGTGTAAATACATAATTATATAATGGAACGCGAAAGTTTTAAAGTTAGCCAAGGAAGTTATGTTTTCGCTTCTTTAAGCACTAGCCATGAAGGGGGTAATATGCTGATTTGAAACCTTAAAGGTATAAAAAATTACTACAGCAATATTATGCTAAACATTTAATAAAAACTATCGCTTTTATACTACGATTTGGTTTTGTGTTTCATTGCTTGAAGTCCAAAAGCGACAATCCTCGAAAAATTAGTAAATTGTCTTCCTTTCCTAGTAATATTAATTCACCTGATAGTAAATGACTACCGCCGCCCATAGGCATCTGCAACTCAAGAGTCACAAGTGCGTTGCCGCCCTTTAAGGGGGGAGTAGGGGAAGGGGGGAAGAGGGATGAGAGGGGGGAGATTAGGGGTTAGGGGCTCCGGTAACCTCACTCACTCAGCGAAAAACAATGCAAGCATTGCTTCACTGCCGGTTTTCTGTGAGGCCGTGGCTCTCCCACGAACAAAATTTTTCATTGTGAGCAAACTACGCAAGGTCCTACTAACCTAAAGTGGAAAACGTGCTGCTCAATGATAAAGGATCATTTGGAAAGCAGTTGTATGGTGGAAAAATACTCGTAATTTCATGCAGGAAACTGTCTTCATTGAAGCATAAAATATCATTATTGAATAATCACCTACCATTTTTATCAGATATCTTTGCGTCACATCAAGACGTAATAATTATGGATTATAATGATCAATCTTTTTGATAATTATGTCTTTATAAATTTTATTTAGGTCACTAAGGAAACACGCATACATTCATATCTCTGTCGGTCTGTGTGGACTGGGGAGGTGCAAACTTAAAGAAACGCGAATATAATTAAGGTGATGATGGCAAGTGAATAACTAAAGTGATTACTTGGACTAGATATAATAAAATCTATACTACGATTCAGATTCGAAAAAAAAGTGTGTGTGTGTGTGTACGAAGATTATAGGAAACACTGTATACTTGTAGTCTATCTCATTCTCTCGCAAGGCTAAATCCTATTTATGAATATGTTCGTCTGTTTTTAGTGCTGTATATTTGTATTCTATCTTATTCTCTCGCAGGCTAAATCCTATTGTATTGTGTTTGTCCTTTTTAGTGTGACTTAAGGCTTCGTAGTATGCAGGCTGCAAAGACAAAGAATATAGGAAACACTGTATACTTGTATTCTATCTCATTCTCTCTCAGGCTAAATCCTATTTATGAATTTTTGTTTCTAGTGTGAGTTTTTCATTTCATCGAATTTCAAATCACAAGGATTCTAAAGAAGTTTCACTTCAAAAATTCATGTACCCCATTTCGCGATGATGGTTATAGGCTACTCAACGTTACGTCACAACCCCTTGGAGGGGATTAGTGACCATAAACAAGCGAGAAACTGCGGGAAACGGTGTCAATTGATAAACTAATACGAGTACAATTATTTTGACGGGAATTAACGCGATCACGTATTTAAAAGGTATTATATACCTTTGATTTGCCTGACGTTGCGACCAGGTTGCACTAGCCGTGGTCACAGGCTGATTCGTCCAAAGCCTTTTGAATGCGTAATCGCGTTAATGCCGTTGTTTTAAAAGTTAGTATTCTATAGTAACTAATAAAATGTAAAATTACGATTAAGAGCCTACTGTTAATCGTAGTTTTGCAAATGCAAATGACATAATCATATTACTGAAGTTATTTCAGACAATTTCTCATGTATTTAGCAGTTAAATATATTTTTGAATGGTCTAACCAAAATATTGTGATCAACTACTTATAACTTTACTATAAATAATATTATTTATAAATATAAAAGTGACGTTTCCTTGGCTAATATTTATTTTAGTTTAGTGACGACGGAAAATGTTTAAGGCAGTGTAATCTAAATTGTGATATTACGCGATATGATCGCAATAACTTAATGATTGGATCAGATTTTTTATTGGATAAGTTATATTTAAAGAGAGGTCCCGTGAAAATTAAAAAGATTTTCGTAATGTAAGTGGCACTTTCAAACACTTATTAAGAATTTCTAAACCGTTGTGGCGACTTTCACATACAGCAACAAGAAACATCTACAACCTACTAATCTTGCATCGCGCTATGAGAGTTCTCGCGCCGATTAGCATATATACAACCTCCCAACATCAACCGTTGGGCCGCGGCCCGCCAGGCATGATCACCTCGCCTGGTCGGAGGATCCTCCATTTGTGTTGGAGGAACATGACACCCGTTCCTCCACAACCGTAGTTAAGGATAATATAATAAATACATGCTTAAGTATTATCATTCTAATCCAACATTATTTTTCAATAGTATCTCAATTAATAATAACAATGGATATTATCAGACTGACATAAAACTTTGATTAATAACTCGATAATTACTATCGACGGTAAAGTATTATAATATTAACATAGGATTTAGAAATAAATCATGAAGTAAAATATTAATACATTAATCCGAAAGAAAACCAGACGGCTTAAAAAATAATCATGTATCTATCCAGGATACCAATACTCATAAATCAATTACGGCTGTATCGCAGTCAAGTATTTGTTCATCCTACTAATATTATAAACGTGAAAGTTTGTGAGGATGTATGAATGTGTGGATGTATGAATGTGTGGATGTATGGATGTTTGTTAATCTTTCACGCAAAAACTACTGAACCGATTGCGATAACACTTGGTATGTAGATAGCTGAAGATCTGGATTAACACATAGACTACTTTTTATTCCGATATTCGAACGGTATCGGGACTTACGCGGGTGAACACGCGGGGCGCAGCTAGTTGATGATATTTGTTAAAACTTAAAGCACGTTCTTGTAAGGCTGAAATACTTAGGGCATTTTTACCAAGCAATATTTCAATACTTCAAGGTCTTAAAGGCACATACAACTACGGTTAGACTCATTGAATTGATAGGGGGAAACGAGCAGACGGGCCACCTGATGTAAAGTGACTACCGCCGCCCATGGACACCTTCAACTCAAAAGTCACAAGTGCGTTGCCGGCTTTTAAGGAGGGAGGAAACGGAAGAAGAGAAGGGAAGAAACGGAGCGGGGTTTAGGGCCTTCGGTCACCTCACTCACTCGGTGAAACACAACACAATCATTGTTTCACGCCGGTTTTCTGTAAGGCCGTAGTATCTCTCCGGTCGAGCCGGCCCATACGTACTGAAGCATGGCTCTCCCACGATTAAAAACTTATTAAAATATATAATAACTTATGATTTAAAATAATCTAATGACAATTTCTGTACGCCTAAACAGTAACAGTTTTAATTATTTTAATTACCACTCACGAAAGTATTTATTTGAATAAAAAAAAGACAAAAACTGAATTAAAACGTTGTCACATTGCGCTAAATTTTAAAAACTGCAACCACAATTTAGTGTGTTAATGATACGATACGATATGATACGAAATAATATCAGATATGGCCGTGATTGATCACTTGAATAGTCTTGTAAGCGAACCACTACCTACTTACTACTTGGCATGAAAAAGATAGCTACTATGTTTATTTACAATCAGTATTTATCGAAATTAAACCTGTTATGAAAATATATATTTTGTCCCTATTTTAAAAGTTTTTATCCTGCCTTACGTTTCGCAAATGAGCGGTGCGAGGCTGTGTACAAATGTACAATGCACATCGACCTCTAACAAACACTGTCTAGCACACATCCCTCGCACACATGTCTCGCACCCATCCCTCGCACACATGTCTCGCACCCATCCCTCGCTTGTTTTGTACGTACAATAATTATCTTTATAAAAAAAGTATCACCGACTTCAATGTGCTTTTTAGTGAAAGGTAGACGTATTTTGTTGAAATATAATACGGGTAGGCCAACTAACGCACTGCTCATATGAGACAGCGATTTCGGAGCAAACGAAAATATCATCGATGTATACAATTTTAAGATTTTTGTTGATTTGAAATGGAATGGGAATGAAATGGGACCTGGGAAGTATATCTTTTGAAACAATAAAATAATTTTCCAAATTGGTTCAGGCGGTTTTGAGTAATCGGTGAACATACATAAAAAATAAGATTCCGACGAATTGAGAACCTCTTCCTTTTTTGAAGTCGGTTAAAACCCCCGCTCCGCTAAGCCGTTTCCACAGGAGCTGCGCTGAGCGAGGCAAGGCTAATAAATGAAGCGATTCCATTGGTTCTTGACAAACACATCGCTCGCTACGCATCCTCGAACATCTCTGGCGGAAAAGCAGCCTAATTGGAGGGCCGGGCTTGGCCGAGTGCAAGTGTACTAACTATTTTATCCGTCTGTCGCTTGTTATAAGATAAAAAAATGGTAGAACGGCTCGGCAGGTTCTTGTGTTAGGAGGATATAGTGTTCTCTAAGAACCCCATACCACGTGAGTGGTGAGTGTTTATAGGCATCGTTACTATTAGGTGAGCCATTTGCTTGTTTTTTTTTTATTATTGCAAGTTCAAAAAAGACATTGGCCTATTTATATTGCCAAAGAGCCCATTCAAAAACGCTCCTTGTGCGATTCAGACTGTGATGCGAACAGCTCGTGGTGTAAAACAATGAAGTACCCGGCGTTTGTCTACCATCTCGCCTGATGATAAGTGAATTCGAAGATGATACACGCCTATCCAAAAGAAACCTAATCTGTCTATTTGAACGTTCCAGGACTATATTTGTCTCGAAAATATAGTGGTATTGTAGTGTATCTATACTAATATTATAAAGCTGAAGAGTTTGTTTGAACGCGCTAATCTCAGGAACTTCTGGTTCGAACTGAAAAATTATTTTAGTGTTGGATAGCCCATTTATCGAGGAAGGTTATAGGCTATATAACATGACGCTACGACCAATAGGAGCGGAGCAGTGATAATAAACGCAGGTGAAACTGCGGGGAAGGCTAGAGTGTTATACGTGTACCTACATATTATAATGTAATGGCTTCATAAATAAAATATTTATAGACATTTTATACTTTTAATTTAAATTATTAAAAAAAAATTATCATCATTTTGAGTTTAATTAATTATATTTTAATTTTGGGGCGTTTTTTCTTGTAAATTTTCAGTTGAACCATAGTAAATGTATTACATTTTATATAAACCTGGCAGATACGGCAGTAGCTGAAAAATGGGCGGGCAGAAGATAAATTTTTGTCTCTTTTGTTCACTCTGTGGAAATATATTTGTTGCTATCTCATCGTTACGTGCGTGCATCCCCTCACATTTCCGTAAGCGACACTACTGATAAACGTCACCGTGACAAGTTAGCCGTACCGTAAGCGGTAACGCTTATTTGTACAAAGTAGTTTAAGAAATAGGTTAGAATTTTTAAACAAGCTTGATAGCATACTTCCGCATTAAATACTTCTAGTACAAAGTGAATATACCTACGAGTTTATTTTGTAAACTATCTTGTTGTAACATATACAAGCTATTACGGGTCATTCAGGGGCTCGTGGCTAAGTGCGAACCAAGTAGGTTAGCATATTAAAAAGTGAAGTAATACTAGCCAGGTCAGTTATTTCATTTATTTATTCCATTAACAAAATACAATTGTATCGAAATATATTGAGACCCCTCTGTGCCTCGGAGAGCACGTTAAACCGTCGGTTCCGGGTGCCATACAAACATCTGTGGCATTCGTTACGCGTAGTTAGAGCCCTAAAAAGTCCGACAACTTTCTAACTACAGAGCTTCGATATCACCTAGTATTTAGGTTGTGGAGGTCCGAAGGCAGTCGCTTCACGTAAAATCAAAGTTAAGTATTACGGGTCATTACCTCACCTGGGGCGGGGAAATAACAGAATCGATCCTACAAAAACCACACGATGTTTCGTCACCGGGACCTATGATGGTTACAATTTTATGTAGGTAATTTTTGGACTTCGGACTTGATGTGTTTTGGACTTAACCGCTTTTATCGATTTAAGCACCGATCGTTACAAGTATTTTAAGCGATGCTAATGAATAAATTGTTAAGGTCGATAAATATAGCATAATTATATTTTATAGCTGATTATGACACATGTGTTATATGCAAATTGATTGGTTTTATTATAAGTCCTGCTCAGGCATATGATTAGTTATAATAGCCCTTTAAAGTTAGGTATATTTTATTATAAATGCCATCTTAGACAAAAGTCATAGTATATTTGTAACTCCAGATTCAAGGGGCTCCATGTTACTTATTAATCCATATCCTTACTTACTAATATAATAACTGCGAATGTGAGTTTGTTTGTATGTTGGTTACGCTTTCACGCCTCACCTGCTCAGCCGAATATCGTGAAATTTTGCGTACAGAAAATGACATATATAAGAAAGGTACCCACCCCCCTTTCATCCAAAGTACTACTACCGAGGGGCACTATTACAGGGGGGATAGAAAAATAACTTTTACGCAAGCGAAGTCACGGGCTAAACGTTAGACTTGGATATGAAAGGCCTCAAATAATTCAGCAAGGCATTCGTGTCTCCAGATTTAGGAGGATCAATGTTACCTATTAATTTTATATAATTCATTTATCAAACAAGCACATGGAATGTCTGTTCACTGTTGCGGCGTTCCAATAAACATAAAACGATTCGTTTTGCTTACGGACGGTAAAATTTTCGTTAATAATTCAACGAAAATTTCCCGTCCGTAAGCAAAACGAATCGTTTCTTGTTTATTGGAACTCGACATGTGCCGGTAAACGCTCGAAGTTTAAGTTACTCACGCCTTGTCTAATCCCTCCTCTCCTACCTCGCTGGATCTCTGGCACCCCCACCAACAGAAATACAATATTGCTGGTATTGCCGGTACAAATACCAGCACGAGTCGTAAGCACAAATTTTCAAAAATAAACTAGTTAAAAAGTTGTCACTAAAATTGCACTCAAGTATACGGTAGCCGAAGGATACGTGCGAACCCAATAGACGACTGACGAACCAATCACGTGCAGCGTCAGCGTGGTCAACGTCGTATCGGCCAATAGACTGCACGAGTGTGCTCACGACCACGACTCGTAGAGAGGTTACTTTACGTTCTGAATGATCATCTAGTAACTACTTAGTAATCTGTGATCTAAGTAACTTCTATTAACTGTGACCACAGTGACATGCTTGTATAGATTACACCCGCTTCTATATGTCAAAGCGTGATGTTATAATTATAGCCTTCTTTAATGAACGTGCCATCGCAAAGACAAAAATTTGGGGTGAGAGATTAGATTCATTGGGGTGAGAGATTAGATTCATTTTCTCAAACCCAGAGATCTTCAGAAAACAAACAAATTTTACGTTTATATACTAATAGCATATATATTAGTAATGCATTCCTGATTGTGCAATCAGCTTTCAAATAACGAAGTATTTACGCAAAATACGTAGGCAAATTGTTTGCAAGCGAGCAAAACAAGTTGTACGTCTGAAGAAACCAAGTCAATCTTATCACAATTATGTCAGGATGTTGACAAATGATGATAAATGTGTCAGTGGAACATTGAACACGAGTCACGAATAATTTGTTTGCTCGAATATAAAATTTCATGACTAGACAGAGACACTAAATTATACAGGACAAGACGCCATGAAGGCTTGTTAGATCTTTTCGCGTTAATTCCATTTTTGGTACGGACGACGAACTTCAACTTGTGATAAAAAACAATTGACAAGCGATTTCCCACCAATTTTTTTTAAAATATGACATTCGAAATTCAAACATTTATGAGCAGCTAGGAGCGCAGACCTTTCACTGTGCCCTATGTATACTAAAAAGTACATAAGTAGGACTCTAGGAACTATCTCATAAAAATATCTGTTAGGTAAATGCTCACTTATTTTAAAACGACGATAAAAAAGGAGGCTCTCAACTCGACCTATATTATATTTTTTTTATTTTATTTTATAATGTATTTATTTACAACACATAATAAATTCTTCAAGTTGTGTATATCGCAGGACGAAAAACGAGATTCGCTGGACCTCGTAGCAGAAGACTTCATAACGCTGGAATGATAATGATGATGACTTTACTCTGCCTACAAGTGGTGCTCCTTTGTTGACGCCTTATACTAACAAATTTTCAAATGTTCCAAAACTACCTTTTTTCAAGGAAAAAAAAAAACAACCAATATTGTCACCTAAAGCTTAATGAAATGACGCGATTTGTAAAAAAAAAGCCTGATTTATGGGATTACCAGTTCATTAAAAATCTAAATAAATCAAATTAAAACGCCTCACCACAGCAAAGCCAACCAATTGTAATATGTATATAAAAGTATAAAATATGGCTTAATGGATTATTTGATATGCATTGATTGATTGGCCAAAATCCACACCAAAGCCTCAAACATTATCTGATTGTCTTTTAAATTTACAATAAAATGTTACATTGTATAGTAAAAAATTAACTGATAGCCGCGATTAAGATTGCGACATGTTCAGAAGCTCAAATGAATTAAGTTTTTATAAATGTGAATCCATGTGAGCACTTACGTCGAACAATTCATAATTACATGCAGACAATTGTCTTCATAATAACGTGTCATGTATATTTTAGGTTATTTATTATATTATCGTATTTATTTACATGTGTCTATATAGTAGTAGTATAGTTATGTATTATAGCATTTGACATATATGTATTTGCGTGTGTATGTATGTATATATATATATATTATATGTATATATATATACGGTACTTATTTATGTGTGAGATAATCCATTTGTCACTTCTCTCTCTGTATATATATATGCACCTGCCACGTCCTTCTCTGCACCACCCAAAGGTTGACTGGTAGTTAATGCCACTAGGCATTAAGTCCGCCCCATGCAATTTAAAATGCAGGAAGTATTAAATAAATACATAAATTGTGCGATTTTTTAAATAAACAATTGCAAAAGTTACGAGTAACTTATTTATGACCAACAAATGGCAAAAAAATTGATTTAAAAAACGATTGTTAGAGATATATTGGCTTCGATCGTGGCTTACCTGACTTTGTGAAGGGAAATATAGATAGTGTATTTAATAGCAGAAACTAGTGCGCGTTTTCCATCCGTATAATGTTTTATACACAAACATCCAGTCTCTAAGTTCTACTGACAATTTTCTAACACAGTTTCCCTTCCGTATCGAAACAAGAACCTCACGATCGCACACAAACATAAGCTAACTTATACCACGTTAGTAAAATACGATACGGACATTTTCATTTGACAGCTAATTTATCTCAAATGCTTGTACACTGCAAGTGTAGGCGCCAGCCAGCCAGTAAGGATGAATACTCTGACGTATTCAGTCGTGCTTTTAGCTATAGCAATTAGATAAAGTAATCAGTTGCTCCAGCCAGTTGCCATGTGTAAACGAATCTGCGTTACTATGAAGAATGACGCGAATAAGTTACCTTGAGTTGCGATGAGCGGAGATGCATAGACTTTTTTTTGACAACGAAACTAATTCAAGTTGCATGAATCTAGCTGTCAATGTAATATTTTTAACTGGCTTCAAAAAAGAGTATCTATTTTCGGGTATATGTATCTGCCGTCGTTTGAAGCTCCTTGCAGGAATCAAGTACCTATTTGATTTGGCACCGACTTCAAACAGACCAGTAGTTACCTAGTGCCTTTATAATGTTGCATAATATATTAAAAGTGTCACATGTATTGTAGTTTTTAGGGTTCCGTACCATGAAAGGAAAAAACCGAACCCTTATAGGATCACTTTGTTGTCCGTCCGTCCGTCCGTCTGTCTGTCTGTCAAGACCTTTTTTCTCAGGAACGCGTGGAGGTATCAAGCTGGAATTTATATCAAATACTCAGGTTTACTGTCCCTTAAAGCTGTGAATAAATCAAACTTCTAAGCCAACGCAATCAAAAGATACAGCCGTTTATGCCACACATTTCCGCAATTTTTTGACACTCGCAAGGGTGGCAAGGGTATCAAAACCTACAGGGTGCTTCCCGTGAACTCAGAATCTTGAAATTTGGTACGAAGCACCGTCTTATGGCACAGATAAGGGAAAAATTGCAAAAACAGTAAATTTTTAGTTACATTATTTAATAAAAATATTTTACCGAACCCTCGGTGCGCGAGTCCACTTGGCCGGTTTTTTTTTTCAATTAAGTTTGTAATCGATTATTTTTCACTTTTCAGTGCCCTTTGTTACTGCTTTTTGAAGAAAACAATCAACAACAATTTATTGATAAAAATACAACGGAATTTAATAAATAAAATTTATAAACATAAAAATATATTTAAATCGGTTAATTAATAAATATGTTTAGACTCTTTTAGACACTGTCATAATAACGAATGAAAGCAATACCCCACATGTTGCCCTATCTTTTTAGATGTAGTTGGTAGATTTAACTTGCTATTTTTTATGTTCACCCTCTTTTAAATTTTTTTTTTTTTTAATGAAAAGACAAATCCCGCATTAGGAATTACTCCTGTGTCGCGAGGGATTTTACAAACATACAAACCACGGACACAAAGAACACCCGAACTAGGGTAGGAATCGAACCCACGACCTCTGACTCAGCAGTCAGGGTCACTAACCACTAGACCAACAGGCCAGTCGAATATAACAGATAATACAAAAAAACCGCAAACAATTCTTAAACGTAAACACTTCTAGTACATAGTAACGAGTAATATGTTACATTATTGAGTTGCATTGTGATGTGTTGGTCGGCATTAATATAAATACGCTTGCTTCAGCCTCGATGCACTCCTTTCAGATTCAAGAAGAGACATAATCGCAATACATGAACGTTGAAAAGCCTATTATTATATTGTATATATGAGGTTCCAGTTAGAATAATATTATTAGTTTGTATACAATTAAGGTAGTACAGAAGTATACCACCCCGTCATGACCAGCCATTACTGTAACCTAAGGCCCGTCTTTCCAATTATTGCCTAATGTTCATGAAAGACAACTCCTTTCTTTGCCGCACTATTAAAATGTGGAATGCATTACCATCACACGTGTTCCCTTCGACATATAATCCCGGGTCCTTTAAGCGGGGCGTGAAGACGCATCTCTCGAGGCCGTCAAGCTGAGGGCCACCATTATAGTATCATCCGTATCTATAATGGTGGTCCTCAGTCCTTAGACCTCACTCTAGCTTTCCATCAGGCGGGTTGAGGTCTCTGACGTGTCACAATAAAAAATGAAAATAAAAATTCTTTGCACACGTGGTTAACTGGTCTGAAGACACAAACTCAAGGTTGTTTGCACTAAAATCCCCTGTAGGGGGTGAGTTCTGGTCTCATTTTCTTTTTTTTTATATTATAAGGGGCAAACGAGCAAACTTACCTGGTGGTAAGTGACTACCGTCGCCCATTGACACCTGCAACTCAAGAGTCACAAGTGCGTTGCCGGCCTTTGAGATAGGAGTACGCTCTTATCTAATTTTTTTTTTAACGAAACTGTTGATCATGATTATAATTCACATAAATTTTCTAAGTGATCTGCTGTTGATTTGGAGAGGACCTGGCTCATTTTAGTCAGTTATTAAGTAAAATAGTTTATAATTTTTGAACACTTGTATGATATATGTAGTGATACAAACAATAATAAAATTAAAGCTAATCTAACTGAATATCAGAGATGTTGTTTTAATTTGAGTAGCTGAACACGACTGTTGAAGAAAAACAAAAACCCGTTCTATACAAACGAAACCGCTCGGCTATGATAATTATAGTGAAGATTGTTATTTAATAAAAACTATATTTACTAGCATGGAATTTTTTTTAAGATTTTAGGTACATTTTTCTAACGGTTGTGGTTGTTCCGTAACATCAAAACCAAAAATATTTATTTGCTTAAAACATGATAGTTCTGGTAAACATCTTGTTTAACATTAGGATGCAGTGCTATGACTAAAGAATATGTATTTAATGTAATATTTGAGAAACACTTTGAAGCTTACGATGTAATCGATACTATCATCCATCTTACTTGCTCTTGTGTCTTTTGTATATTTTTTTACTTTTCATTTCGATCTGTGTGCAAGATGGGTGGAAGAAAAATCATATTTTTTTTAGCTATAAGTATTCAAAGTCCTTCAGATTCAATGTCACCATGGCAGCCCTGGAGTTCCGACCGTCGCGTCGTAAGACAACTAAACAACCACAAAGCTTAAACAACTAGGACTCGCACAGATGTGATTATATATTCAAACAAAAGGTCCTCACTAACGAAGAACTTGACATTGTCATATTTATAGCTACTTTAACTGAAATCTTTCAATACAAAATAGCACAACGATGTTTCTAGAACAATAACAATCACGACCGAGTACTAAAAAACGAACGAAACAAAATAATGGAAATGCATTCTGAGCGAATTAGTGACGTGAGGCGAATCATTGAAGACTTTGTCTTAAGATGTTTATTTTACAATATTCATGGTCAAATGCAGCAAGGAATATAACATTCCAAAGCGTTCCAAATTAATTGTGAATCGTTGTGAAGTCATAATTGTTTTTAAAGATTTCGCGACTTTGATACCACTCGGGACCTAGTCGCGATGGTTTCGATCGAATTGACGTTGTGAAGCCCATGTTAGCGTTTAGGAAAAAAACACCGGTCGAATGCGAGTCTGACTCGCACGCCGAAGGTTCCGTAAGAAACTTGTATGTAGATAGTACGTACATCTCAGTAATCAATTCTCGAAGATTTTTGCAGGTATTTATTCAAAAGACAAACTTAACTTTGCAGTTCTAAAAATAACTTAACTTTCCAACCGCAGAATATAAGTAACACAAAAAATACTTTTTATATGTGATATAATAACAAATTGGGGATTTTCAGATTTTTTCTTTTACTTGTGCTGTGAGACATGATGAGAGATAGATGTCCTATAGGTTTCGATTTACCGGCGCATTGTTCAAATTTATTAAAATGTAAGGCTTAAATGGCCGTATCTTTTGATTGCATTGACTTAGAAGCTTGATTTTTTTATATCGTCAAGGGATTGCAGACATAAGTATTTGATGTTAATTTCTACTTGATGCCTCCATGCGTTCCAGAGAGAAAGGGTCTTGGTTGACAGACGGACAGCAAAGTCATTTTATAAGGGTTCCTTTTTTCCTTTTGAGGAACGGAACCCTAAAAAGTTAAGTCATGAAGGGATTCGGTAAGCATCCATCAGTCTTATAAATATCAAGAACACAAAACACAAGTCTCTGAGTACACTGAAAATTGTTTCTTATTACTTCAGTCATTACGTGTTTCGACATGGAGATTTAATAACGCCAATTTTACACAACTAAGTAAACAACTATTGTTAAGTGCGTATTTTAAACTACAATCTTATTAGTGTAAAATGGCACGAGGAAGACTTACAGCAGTGTGTCTATGGTCCTCGAAGGAAAATTCTTTTAAAATTACGTTCGTTCAAAAAGAAAGTATGATCTGTACTCTATGGAATGTGTTACAAAGTATTGGTTTGTAACTTAACCACATAACCCGAATAAAGTAAAATATTCC